>CM062810.1:754697848-755249739 GCA_031772625.1 Pinus tabuliformis
GGGGGTGAATCAGTATTATCACATTAATAAAACTTTTTCATTTTCATAATCAGATTCATATATGCTACTTCCACAACTCCTTATGATTAAGTTAATTAATCTTCAATGAGTGCATTAGAACTTATCAACCATATTATCAGTTAACAAATGCAGTAACATAGAATAGATCATCACACATAAGGCACACACATGAACACCATGATATAAGGTGGAAACCCAATGCGGGAGAAAACCACCTGCTGCAAGTCATCTCAATCTTCTTCTTAATAAGAAAATCCTTTTACAATGTTTGTACTGGTGCAGTATTATACCAGTACGGGAGCTACAACCCCCTTTGCTCTTGTACTAGCCGATCCATTTACTAGTACACAGGCTGCTACCTGCTACAATGCTCCAAAGATTTCCTTTAGCTCTTGTACTAGCTTAGATACTAGTACGTAGGTGCTGACCTACAATCTTTTCTCCTCCAGGTACCACGTTTCATCAATTTTCAGACTGGATACACTGAAGCACAACACATAATCTGAAAGGCCACATTTCATCCAATTTTCATACTGGACCCAACAACAACTTTGAAGCTCATAATCAAACAGCCTTCTGAATCACCCAATCACCAAATCCATACATATACAATAATATTATGAGAGTTATCAACCAGATCTAGTACATCAGATCACATGAAGATAAGTCATTTTAAACCGATCCATTCATCCAACAAAATTGAAGTTAATCATAATCATTCACTCAATCACTGATGTTATCTGAACATAATACTAGAACCAAACATCACTTCAACAACCCAGATCATAAAAATGATAAACAGAGATTTTAAGAGAAGTAAGCAGCTTCACCCATGTATTGCCTGCTTACGTAAGCACCCTTCTCAACTGCTCGCCTGCTTACGTACGCATTCTACTCAACGGCTCGCCTGCTTACGTACGCACCCTGCTCAACTGCTCGCCTGCTTACTCCGCTCTGTGTCCATTGAACTGCCTGCGGACCTCCGCACCTGCAACCCTTTTGTGCCTGTGTACCGGCGCACCTGAAATGCTTCGTTCCTGCGTATGTACGCACTTTTCTTTCACTGTACCTACGTACCTTCGGGCATAGATGATTTCAAGACTTCAAGAATAACCTAGACAGTCAGATCTACAGATCTAATCATGCGCCGAAGAGATCTCAATCCATCAGTAGATTCGCCTTATTTAGATCTAGACATTACTCCCAAGAGATCATCATATTTCAGATCTAGCTCTCATAAGATGTTCAACCCAAAACTTGCACAAGCCAAATGATCTCCTTTGCTTTATATAGGAAAGCTCTTCCTTAAATCATGGATCAATACCACGGGCCGACACCATAATAACACAAATACTGTCGGCTAAATATCAAGGGTAAAACATAAGAAACCCCACATGTGAATTTCTTTGCCTTGAAATGTGTGCACTGGGGGTACGCACCTCCTGAACGGGATAACTGCGGGTATGTACGCACTTTATGTAACATTGGCCTGCGTGTACGCACCTTCTGTAAGGTGTACCTGCGTACCCCCTATTTTCTTCAATATTTGATAGCTGATCATCAATCTCTGCTACTGTGATCTATCACCTGAATGGGTTGCCATCAAGGACAACACTTTAGCCATAATTCCAACAAGTGTGTGCCAAGACAACTGATGCATATTTGGAGGGGATTGGAAGGTGACTCGAGAGAATTTTTTATAACAAGGACTTGGGTGGGAGGAAGATTTAACTGAGTGGTAGAAGGAAATATTTTGGGAAAGAATGACTGCTAAACAACTAGCGCATAGCACATCGCATAGGTCATCGAGGCCTAAATCCACTATCTCTGCGACAGGAGAGAAGAAGCAAAAGAATCCCCAGGAAGCATCGGTGTGGAAATCATCACACAAGAATCCAACAAAGGTCAGACAGTAGGGTCGGATGGATAGGAGAAAGCAATTGATGAAACCCTTGGACTTAGATGAGGAAGAGTTAACTATGGGGGTTGAAGAGATTGATGTTGATGAAGAAGTGTTAATTACTCGGCTACCACCTTATGTACCCCTTATGAAATCAACAACCAAAGTGACTAAGGACCCAAACTTAGGGAAATTCCAGGTCTCCACACCATTACTACAGGAGGAGGTATCTTTTGAGGGAAATTTGTTGGCCTAGATACCATTTTTGAAGATGGAGGATAGGGACTTGTGTGATCATGTAAAGTTCCCACAATTGGAACCAAGAAAATATCTGAAGAAGGTCTACTATGAGGAGTCATATGTTACATGGCTTGAAACAATGAAGTGGGCAACCAGAATTGAGCACGCGGGATTTCTCAATATGTCATGGGTGCCACATTCTATCCACAACACCATTAACATTGTCTGTGTGCGTCAATTATTAACGCTCATTCACGATGGGTGACTTTGGTTGGGAGGGCCCATTCCAATTACCGATATGTTAATCCACCGAACCTTGCAGATTCTTTTGTGGGGAAATCATAGGAGAAGAATCTAGAAGACCAGATGAAGAGTGACTTCAAGTTAGTGAAGAAGTCGCACAACTATGCAATTAGCTCCATATTGGATGGCACTGTGCAATTTGTTGCACAAATATTGGCTGGGAAGATAATGAGGAAGTGTCACGCTGATGAAGTTTTGACACCAATAGTACTTTTGGTTGTGCAGTGTAGAAAAGGGTCCCAATATGATCGGGCCAAGTATCTCTGTCATGAGTTCTTGGAATATTTCCGCGAAGCCTAGGATGATGGCAAGGCATTCCACTATGCGTGGCTACTTCTTTTGACTGCTTTGGTGGCATGGAGGATACATAAGGAAAGCTAGTTCCCGCAACATGATCTTGACTTATACGAGGCTGTGAAATCCATCTCGCTATGGGTGATGAAAGATCTTAAATGCATCATGGAGACAAAGATATTCTAGGTCTTGTTTGAGTTGGAGTTGCTGGTGGTGATCAACCAATGACCGCATTTATCACCAAGCTTACATGCACAAAATGCTAATATTGCAAATTTCAAGGTAGATTTTCACAATCTATCTATCTGCACAAAGAAGGATTCCATGGGCACATGGCATAAGTTTCCATACTTGGTCATAGAAGATGATCTTATGGGGGTCATCAATAAATTGCTGAGCAAATGGCTCACCCCATTTGAAGCAGGTGTAGGAACCAGTAAGGCTGTTGAAGGTGAAATAGGGAAAACCACAACTACGAGAACAATAGAGAAAGACAAGAGGGAAGAAGCACATAAGGCTTTTGCAAAGGCCGCATAGAAAGATCAAGTTGAGCATCAAGAAAATGCCACTACAAAGGATAAATAAGCATTGAAAGAGAAGGTGGCTATGAAAGAGAAGGAAGCGCCAAAGGATAAAATTGCAACCACATCATAGGACACTATTGACCTCAACAAACTTGAAAGAGAGTGCACCGATGTGGAGGTCAAGACTCAAGATGAAGAGGAAGGGGCTGCAGACTTGGATTCCCCCTTCATACCCAAGAGGAGGCAAAAGCGAAGTTCCATGGGACCTCACAAGAAGCAAAAGTCTAACAAGTCTATGAGTGCGACACCATTGGTCCTCAGAGAGGGGGGCCTAGATGAGATCGGCTATGTGATCCGTGACACCACAAAAACTATTTAGGGACACATTTAGGACCAATGCCATCAAGCATTGGACAAGGTATAGCAAGGCCTGAGGGAATTTCAAGTCCATACATGGGTGATTCAAGTGAGCATAGGACAAGCGAGCCTAAAGAAAGTGAGTGTGACAACCTCAATTGCAGAGATCACCACATACCTCCGCTTAGTTTAGTTACCATAGGGATCCTTGCACATTGAGACTTCAGAGGACAGGGTGCGCCTATTGCAGCTAAATAATTTGAGCCTTAACCTTGCGGTGCTCCCCATTCAGTCATTGAATGAGTTGCATCAAGGAGTATCAGATGAGCTCAGGGTCTGAGAGCAATGGGTATTACTAGTTATCAGTGAAGTCAAACCTAACAACTAGCAAATGTTCGAGGAAAAGGCACAACCACTCAAAGAACGAGAAGAGGTCGTTGTGCATAGTTAGCAACTAGAAGCAGTGATAGTGCAAGTCTGCGCTGAGCTTCCCGAGCTCCTAATTCCAGCAGAAGTGTCCTCCACCGAGAAAATGAAGAAGTTAGCTACTATGGTGAAAGAGTCAACGGAGGAAATTGGCAAGGTCCACTTTGAGTTGTAGCTTCAGATATACGAGCTTCAACTTAAGCTGCGTCCAACCGCTCCTCCAGAAGTTAGAGAATAGTGAGAGGCTACTATTAAAGAGGATATGACTACTCTAGGATCTGTAGTCAAGGATTGCAGCCAATTGTTTGAGAAAATGATGGAGATGTGGACCTCACTGTAGGAGGACCCACACTTGCTGAAAATTGAAGCAGACATTTGAGAAAAATGGGTGCAGTTTGACGAGATCAGGGCAACAGTGTAGACCTTAGCACCAGTGGAAAGGTTTACCAAATTGGAGGAGGGAAAGTTCATCCAGACCCAGATTGATGAGATGCATTGGAAGGCTTCCATCATATCCTCAAGGATGCATCCCTGGGCTGATGAGGCAAGCCAACTCTCACAGATAGTGCAAAGCAACTTCAAGGTTATGTAGCAGATACAGAGGACCATGGGCCTTACAGTTGAAGTCCAACCACAGAGAAACTGGTTGAAGAAGTTCATCAGGCCATTGTGCAGGGAACGACAGATATTCAAGCATTGAAGATAGAATTCTGCGATCTACAGGAAAATATCAAGGCAACACCAGCAAAGTGATTCGGGATGAGTCATGACTTTGTGTTGGGGGCCTGTTGGGATGAGGTCCCTTGGGGTCAAATTTTGTAATGCTTTGGTAAATATTGTAAATTATCCGCATTTTGAGGAACGGAGTGCGAGTAGCGTAGGTCGATAGGAGTCAAAGGGGCTTCAGGACGGTCAAAGCCCCTTATTTTGTTAAGATTCAAGTTGTTTTGTGACCCGCCCATGGTTTGCGAACCATGGTATTGTAATAGAAAATTGTACAAAAGGATTAATAGAGAGTTATATAAATCAATCAAGGAATGATCTAAGCAAGAAGTGAGAGATTTGGGTTTTTTAATATACTTAGGCGAAGGGGAAGGCTCCTGCAACTGTGTGCACGGAGACCTTGGTAAGTCGACAACTGAGTGTACGGGCCCCTGTAGCTATGTGCATAGGGTTGGAAGAGTCTGTAATTGAAGATCTAAGCATAATAAAGATTGTTCTGAAGAATTATATGTGTATCTGTGTATCATTGCTTATCTATGAATTTACTGTATGTTTTGATCTGTTTAATGCAATTCATCATGAATAGTACTTAATAGATCCACAAAGGGGTAGATTTGTTTATTTACATGATTTTATGAATGTTTAGCGTAATCGGTGAAGGGTTTAAAGTTGTTAATTGTTGGTTGTTGTAATTTATTGGTTGTAAGGGTTAGGGTTCGTGAGGGTCAGGATAAAGCCCTAAGTTTAACATAAACATGTCACGTAGTACTTTGGATGCAAAAACTTGATTCTAGCATCCCCCAATACTGCCTTAGGTGAGAATGCAGCCTGCGCTATGCGGGTTGTTGCTGAAAGGCCCTTTAGTGTAGGGTTTTGTTGCTTAGCGCATCTAGCACTAAACCTGGGTCCAAGCCCCCTCAAGACAATAGAGTATGATTTTTGCACCATATCTCCATCTGTACTTAGTTCATTGTTGATGCTTCATCATTGTTCCATATTCAATGCATTCTTACTAAGATCATCTCTACTACACCATCATTACTATTGCATCATTATTGCACCCTTGCTACATTACCACCGAGATCTTCTTTAGACCACCACAAAGACCATGATTAAAATTTGGATCATGACAGTGTTTAGTAGGTATGTTGAGACAGGATGATCATAGAGATCCTCTTCATCATGAACACATCAAGAGTGTGAGAGAGTGATCTATGTGACTGTGTTTATGACGAGACAAATTATCCCTGAGATCCTTCTTCTAACATGAGACTATGACCGTGTCTTCTCCTGCACTTTCACTGAGACTGTAATCAAATTCTCCTTGCACTGTGTTCTGCTACAACTACGATGAGACTGTATCATTGTGACCCTATAACTAGACTAAGATTTTGTCCTCATCCGAAGTTGCGAACTTATGAACATGCCTCCAAAAAACGTTATCCGAAACTATCTTCGTGCACCTCATGTACCCATCTATAGTTGCAGAGACTTATCCAAAAATCTGAGCTTATGTGGTGACCTCAGCAGACTATTTATGTTTGTCACGTCTCTATAAATAAGTCAACGTGACAATGAAGTGTTGAGTCACTTCATTTGAGCCAGCATGACTAGTCTTTATGTCATTTTGCTGGCCAACTTAACTGTATTTGGCATCATTTTGTTTGTTTCTCTTTTCAAGAAGATTGTGCTTATCTTGGAGGGCTAATCTAGTCACTAGGTAGACTTATATTCATTACAAATATGCTCAAGAAGATCTCTTTACACATGTCTTTGACTCTTTCACTTTCCTAGACCTATGGAATGAGCAAGAAACTCATTCTTATAATTTACAAAAATAATATTTCTTTTTCTTGATAAGTACAAAGATCAAAATTACATTTGTAAATACCAAACATAGTTACACTTACTTCAACATTCTCAGTATCCGATTGATGATTTTTATCTATTCTATTATTTTCTTCTAAATTTGAAGCACAATAATCCTTCACATAGGAGCAAGCCAAAATTATAAGAGCACTAACTATCATCATGATCATAGAACCTTGTCCACCCAGCAGGAATGGAACTATTGAGACAAACCAAAATGGATATGCTCTATTATGTTATTTAGATAGGATAGGGTGAGAAATTGTGGGTGTGTTTCTTGTTATTTTGGATATTATTGGAGTAGATAAATAAAGTGGAGTACTATTGGTCAAGCGTTGGCTCAAATTTGGAATATTATTTGTTTACTTTCAATTAGTTATTCTAAGTTATAATTTTCAAATTTGTTGTATACATGTTATAATTTTCCCTTGCTCTAGAGTTACTATAAGTGATTGCTAGTTACCTTTCAAATAACTTTGTTATGAACTTATGTTTTGCAAGCACAAGACTAGATAACACATTGGGAAACTGGTAAAGGACACATTTTCTAAGCTCAAAGCTATCAGCAAAACTAATTAGCATATGGAAATGAGTGTAAGTATCATGCTTGTTATTCAAAGTGTTTTTAATTATCAAAATTAGAGAGTGTCCTGCAAATCATCTATTCTCTTTCACTAGTTTGACATTATATTTTTCACTAATTCTATTAATTCTAGCTTCCTCAATTTAGGGAATATTTTGAAGCTTAGTGTCCTTGGCCTATGTTTCATCGAAGGGGTTGATTTGTAGATGTTTGCCAACCTACTTAAGTTGATCTTTGATGGATTTATGATTTTTTCAATGAACTGAGGCAATATGCTAACATGTCCCCTCAAAGGAGGAATTGCAAGAAACAACATCTTCCAATAAAAAATTCCAAATGTGTTCACACTAGACAGGTAATAGGTTACAAACCTTTATGGTAAGAATTAAGGAGAAAACAGGTCTTGTGCATATTCATCTTTGCATCTCCAAAAGAGATAAATAAACATATAATCTAGTGGTTCAAGAGTGTTGCTTCAATCAAGACTTAGATAGGCCTTCATCCACTATAATCCTTCTAAGAATTGTTTTGATTCCCTTTTAAAAGTTATACTAGGTGTACCACAACGTGGTTGATTATTTTTTATTTGGATTTATTTGGGTCATTCAAAGTTATAAACTAAGTCTCTTAGAAATGATAGTGCATTCATTTCGTTTAGAAAAGGAAAAAAATAAAAATCTCTTGGCTAGGCTTAGGTGTTATGCAGTGCAATCCATGTGGTTGTCATACACCATTCACATGTGTCGGTGTCCTCTACGGGCATGCAGCTAACATAGTACCTGGGAAATGTGTTTTTCTATAGCATTCATAAGTTATCATATTTAGAAACATAGATTTCAATACAGTAATCCATATAGTCATTACTTTATGCTATATCGTTAGCACTAACTTTTGTGGTGCCATTGGGGGAACCATTGTGTTTGCCACTTCAATGAAATAGTTATTATTTTCTATCAAAGTTGAACATGGATCAATTGATCTATATTTGGGCATTGCTAAAGCCAAAAATTTCTAGGCCCTATGGTGGGTGTCAGGAGGCCAACAAAGGTTAATGTAGACCAGATAGGATAATGGGATGGTGAAAAGGGCAGAATCATACCTTAGTTGCATCTATAGAATTTCAAGCATTAAATTCTAGAAATGATATTGATTCCAAAATTACCTATCAGTTACTATTCAATCATATGCACACGAACACCCTTGGACTTTGATTATTATTTTATCATTTCTTAGACTTCATACATTACACACACACACACTCTTAAAAATAATGGTAGTCAATTCCTTTCCCATTTCTTATATGTCTAATAATGTATCAAGATTCTTTTTCTCGTTAAATTCATCTTCGAGTGATCCTCTTCTTGAATCTAGAAATCATATAATTGTGTCAATTGGTGAAGCATTAGTATTTCGGTTCACATATAAAAATATGTAAAATAGTTTATGCTTCATGTTATGAAACAATCCAAATACTTGAAATTCGAGTTACTATGTTTTTCAAGTTTTGGTCCTTTTAGTTGTGATATAAGTTTATTGTTTGACTATGACCTTGTTTTTAGGGTTCAGTGTAGGTATCGGATGTGTGCAACACCTTTGGTAGTAACATATTGTGAGTTAATTTCCAGTGACATATTTCCAAATAATTGTAGTGAAAGTCTTCTCTTTCCTGGTGTGTTTGTTCACATTGTTGCAACCAACTTGTCATTTCCAAGTTGGGAAGGCTTATTAATGCAATGCAATTCAACCAATGGACAATTATCTTTGGAATACATTGACCTTTAGCACCTTGATGTATGTTGTTGTAAGCTACTCTTTATTTTTTTAATTCCTAGGACGATATAACAAAATGGATGTATGTAGTAAGTTTGTTGAGTTAATTATTGGGCAACATTTATATTTTTATGATAGCCACCTTGTCTCAAATGATCTCATTTGGATGTGTATCTTTGCTAAATGCTTAGTACCTAAGTTTATACATGACACATATGCACATCAATTGTATTTTTGTGTTGTATACCTCAGTATTTTATCATTTTTTCTTATGTTAATGGAAGTTTCCATGTTTTCTTTGAAGTGTTAGAAAGTAGTCACTTCATAGCTGTAGGTGCTTTTGTAGCCATATTGAAGCCAAGGTGATGAGTATGTTTGGTACTATTCTTATAATTTGAGGTATGATCAAAGAGATTTTACATGGAAAACATGTCAACACTCCTCCAGAAAAGGTTGGGTATGTTTATCCCACAATATTGCTTTCCATGGTGTGTTCATTTTTTGCTATTAAATATGACATGCAAAACGTTATTTCACCTGAAAAACCCATTTTTAAACCATTGAAGAGATATTCTAAGGCTAAAATTAAATTAGCATAATCTGGAATTTCCTTTCTTGTTTGGAAATAAGCCTTGAAGCTTAACACTTTCTCCAAAACAAGGATATGGTTTTATAAAAGACATCTCTAAATGCTCTTTCTAGAAGAATTACATGCATAGGCTTAGACATTATTTCAAAATGAAATTTCCTTTGGTTTCTCCCCTTTCAAATCTTACCTAAGAAATTACATTGGTTCATTTAAAGAGAGGAAGACGCATGTAACTTTGCATGTAGGATAGTTTCACCACTGTACTTTGTTTTAAGGCCATTGCAATATTCCTAAGAAGAGGTCAAAATGCATTTGCTTAGGATGTTTATGTTGTGTATTGAACACAAATGATGCATATACTTTTGATGTAGCAATAGATATGTTTTCTATCATGCCACAACTTGTTATCTTTTGTAATTATATTAAAACATTTTACAATCAATGTTGAAAATGATAGCTTTTAGTTCATTATTCTTGCTTCTTTCAAGAGATATATTACTTATCCTAAAACATTTCATGCATTCTCCAGTTTTATTTATGCAATTTAAATTCAGAAGTGCAATTGAAAGATGTTCTAACTTTTTGGTTCCCTATGTTGGCCTGAGTTAGATTTGTCTTCATAGCCTAGGCCCTAGAATAAGGCCAAAAATTTGCATTGCATTTTGATTTTTATTTTGAGCTATTGAATCTCATGAAGGTTCAAATGTAACTGCATGTTGACATTAAGGCCCTAGCAAATAGATTCTCTATAAATTAAAGTCAATATATAGTAACTATGGTTACTAAATTAAGTGTTCTATGTCAAAGTTTTCTCTCTTTGGATTGGAATTCATGTGTATAGATGATTTTGTGAGTGGGTTGATGGGGCTATCAATAATTTGGGATTCAAAGTGAGCTATATTTTGTAATTTCAAATGGTTGTGATTGCATAATTCAACACAATTTAAACAAAGGATATAATATGTTTGCATTTAATTTAATTTCAAAAACATCGTAATATAGTTTATGAAACTAATTAGTCTCTCCTCAATATTATGTATTTGGTTGCCTCTGTGATTGTAAAATTTTGTGATATATCTGGTCATAATTTTCGTTAGAATTCTACTTGACTCATTGTAGTCATGACATTTTCTGTGCATGATGATATGTAGTATTAGTTCCATGCTTGCTCAATATTAGTTAAGAGTTTGGGTGATCTTAGGTATTGATGGAGGAAAAAAGGATGGACCCAAACCATCCTCATCCTGAGGATGGTTTGGGTCCATCATTTTTGCCTCCATCAGTACTTAATTAGATCATCAAATTCCTTAACTAATGCTCAACAAGCCTGGAACTAATACCACATATCATCATGTGCAGAAAATGTCATGACTACAATGAGTCAAGTATAATTATAATGAAACTCGTGACCAAAAATATAACAAATTTTTACAATCACAAGGGAAACCAAATACATAATATTACATAATGTTAATTTTTAAATAGCTACAGGTTCGTCAAATATTCAACAAACCATAGCTCCTAGTTTCATCGATGAAATTTCTTCAGATATAAGCATCAGATATCAGATGAATGTTTGTCTAACATAAGTTAGATATGCGACGAATTGTCCATCAAAGTTCCAATAGAGAACGTCTGATAATTTGATAAAATATTGTCAAATATCTAACGGAAATTCTTTCAAAGTTACAATAGAACTCATCAGATAATATGATGAAAGTTCATTGAATATCTAATGCTTATTTCTAATGAAATGGTGTCAGATATTTGACGACAAAAAATTCGTCAGATTATCCGATGAAACTGGGAGATATAGGTTCATCATATTACCTACATAATATCATCTAAGAACCTACATACAAGCATTAGATCTTATTGCATACGTACTAATGATTTATATGTAGGAATAAAATCATTGATTACGAAATGGAGACATGAAGGAAAAAATGTTCACATAACATTTTAGGCAAAGTGTTATTGGATTCACTAAAAAACACTTGAGCTAGTGGAAATTCTATTGAAGAGGTTGATGCAAGCTTGTTTTGCATTTACTAGGCTAGATGAAAGATAGAACAACTATGTTATGTCTCTTGTTGACTGTTTTCTAGTTGAAATCTTCCATACTTGGAATAAAAAATTCATAATATTTACTTAGATAGGGGAAAACTACTTGGATTCTTGGAAGAAATCTTGGTAAATTCCCATAAAATGGATAACTAAACATCAAAAATGTAATCTATGCAGTGTATTTTTTAAAAGAATATATCTTGAGATAGGGCTCTTCTAGTCCACTCCTTCTTATGACCCTTTCCTTTGTTTTTAAGATTGCCTCTTGCCTTCTCATCATTCTTAAACTCTATCTTATGCCTTGACTACTCATATTAGTGCTTTAACTTCCTAATTGAATCCTCAAGGGTATGTGGCTTATAAAACTCAATTTGGTATTTAAATTAATGTTGAAGCCCACTAATTTCCCTCTGAACATTTGCCTTCTTGTCCTTGAGATAAGGAACATACCTTAGCATCTCCAGAAATTTGGTGGTGTGTTCCTCATCCGACATTTTCTCCATCATGAGTTGATAGAAATCATTAGCCTTGTTGTCAAAGTATCTACCAAATAGGTATTTATCTATGGAATACCCCTCAAATTATTTACAATACAATTATTCTTCTCATATGCCTTTCACATTCTTTAAATCCTCCCACTTGATATCGTCCTTCCCTTTTGAACTGAAAGTGACCATTGTTTCCTTCATGTTCTCAGAGTATATATGTACTTTATGAAATTCTTCATTCTAAGCAACCATGCCTCAACATGTCCTACCTTGTTTACCTCACCATACAATGTAGGAGGTTTTTCCTTCTTAAATTCTTCCAGTATATGGTCCTTTTCCCTCCTTCTCCTATGATGATGATGATACCTTCTATGAGTATTTCCATATCACTACCCATGGGTGCTTGTCCTTCTCCCTAGATTACTCAGTGGAGCACCACCCCTTACTATGTATTCACTTTCTGGTGAGTACCTTTTCTTGGATACACTTCCATATTCTCCATCAATCCTTTCTTCCTGTATTCCTTGTGTTAATGAGCTCCACCCAACCCTATGGTTAGCTCCTAAATCATGATGTTTGTTTCTTTATAATTCTGAGAGGCTTTGCAATATGACTACATTTACCTCAACTTGACTCTTTTGTGCCCTAACCAACCTTTCATTATCAGCTCTGCAACTCATTATTTTATCCTTTATACTCCTTAAGGTATCCCTCAAATTAGGACAGTCTACCTCTCTTCTTTCCTTAATTAATTCTTCCTCTTCATGTCCACATTATGACCTGTCAGTTCTATATTTCACCATTCTACAGTTCATGCCTTTCTCTTTTATTGTCCTTTAATGTCTCCTTAATTTTTTTCATACACACAGATGACTGTTAGATTAAACAATGAATAGATGCATAATGCAAATCATCACCTTGGCTCGTTATTATGAGTCTATCAGTGAAAGTATAGCTAAAATATTACACCTCATATTATTTCATCCATAATAATAGATCATGTCAAAATCAGTACTAACATACTATATGCATATATTGCAAGCAATACAACAGGCAACACAAATCATCAATCCACATAACAACCCCTTATTGTTACTATTACAACCCCCTTATTATATTGTTGTGCCCATGTAGTCCCCATATTGTTATTATTGTGCCCCATAGAAGTCCACTATTGTTATTATTGTGCCCTTATATTATTATTGTTATGTCGGCTTTGATTATATTATGACCCCTTAGACTCCTATATATAGAAAGGAGGTCTTGTTATTCGTAGCATCCAAGAATTGTTCATTTGTGTAATGTAAAGGAGATTTCCCCCTTGAAGAGGCTTATTTTGAAGGCGTTTATCTATCTTTTCTATCTTTTTGTGAGCTAGTTTCATAACATTTGGTATCAGAGCTTTGGATTCTAGGGTTTCACTTCTCCAAACATGTCATCATGGAATTTTCACTATAACGTTTTTTCTATGAAGTTTTAGAAGCTAAAAAAGAAACCCATGTGAGACAAACTCTCGCTGAACATTGGGTCCTAATTTCAGATCTTGTATCGCTATAATTTTGGAGATATGATCTAAGGAAGTTAGGGTTTGTGCAAGATCCAGAATTCCATCTCAAACAGGTCATCGTGGAATTTTCACTTTAACTTTTCTTCTGCAAAGTTTCAAACTCTGAAATTAAAACCCATGTGAGCCAAAAACTTGGTGAAGCTCGGGCTTGAATTTCAGATCTTGTTTTGTTATATTTTCGTAGATACAGTCCAAGACAGTTAGGGTTTCTGCAGACTCCTGAATTACATCCCAAATAAGTGACCTAGGGAAAATCGTAATAACTTTCTCTATGAGAATCAGATTGAAATGTCGTAAGAAGCTATAGAAATAGGATGGATTGTAGTTTTCTTTGTATAGGTATCATGTCCTAAGGTTGAAATAGTGACACGTGGAAATTCATACAAATTCTCTCTATGGAACTAGTCTATAATCAAGTCATCGTGGGAGATTTGACATAACTCTTCCTTGCAGAATCCAATCTTGATCAAACTTGCGAGGTTAGAAAGAGGACCTAGAGGTCTAGAGTAGGACGCAATTTTAGAACTTGGCGATCTGAAATTATAGAGTTATAGTCATTTCAATTTCGATCTCTTAAAATCAAGAAAAGGCGATATGAAGAAGTTTGATGGCAAGGATCCGTTAAATTGGATACTACAGATGGAGCAACATTTTTATATACATGAGGTAAAATTGTTACAAAAGGTATGTATTGCATCTTTATATTTAGAACTAAATCAATTTTTATGGCATGAAGGGCTTTGTTCTCATAAACCACTTGTCACATGGTCAATTTTCACGGAGGAAATGATAGCACATTATGAGGATACAAAGAGAAACACCTTCTTTAGCCAATTGATAAATCTCAAACAAAAGGGTTAAATGGCAGAGCACATTGAGGACTTTCAAAAATTGAAGATAAGGGTAAATGATATTCTAGAGAAGAAAAGGATTGATGTCTTCATAGGGACTTTAAAGGACAACATTCAACATGAGGTTTATCTTTGAGAACCTGATTCATTGGAGAAGGCATTCAGGTTGGCAAGAAAAATTGAAAGTGAAATTATGGAAACAAGGAATCCCACCACTCACGACTATAATTATGGAAGTGTTTTTTCTCCTAGCCTTCCTCAACCTACAAGTTTTACACCACAACAGTTGGAAGAAAAAAGAGAAAAAGGGCTTTGTTACAATTGTGATAGCAAATACACTAAAGGTCATAAGTGTGTTGAGAAGAAATTATTTTACATAGATTATGAAGAGGAGGAAGAAAAGGATCAAGAAACATCAAAATAAGATGATATACACCAAGAACCGACCCCAAAGAAACAAGAAATGAATCCAACCATATCTTGTAAAGCATTGGCAAGAATTACCACTCCTCAAACTCTCAAGATAGAAGGACATATCAAGAAGAGAAATGTTCAAGAAGTGATCTGAAAATGGGGCACTTAGGCTTCTTGTCTAGCTTACAAGAACCTATCCCACTTCCAAAGCTTGAATATTCCCAAGTCTTTAATGATTAACCAATGCATAATTAAGAAATGCTTGAAAATATAGGTGTATGCTTGTAGTTGTTTTCAGCTGATTATTTTCTTTAAAATCTATTGTTTGTGCTGATATGTGAATGTGCTTAAATTGATATATAAATGCATATAATAGTGAATAATGCAGCAGTAAAAACAAACACATAAGGCAACAAATTAATTAGGATTTCACCCACAACTCTTGGGCTACATCTCCATGAGCTCTAGTTAATTCAACTAGGCTCTCTGGGATTATGGTATAAATCTTTCTTTTTTTACAAGTCTTTGACTCAACTCCTGCTATTCTACACAAAAATAGTGGGTTTAGACACCATTTTATCCCCTGGCTCTTGAAGATCTGGCTCTTGGCTCTGGCTCTTGGCTCCTAGTTCTAGCTCTTGGCTCTGACTCTGGCTCTTTAGCTCTAGTTCTGGCTCTTGGCTCTGACTCTGGCTCTTTGGCTCTGGATCTTGGCTCTTAGCTCTTTGGCTCTGGCTTCTTGGCCCTCTCCAACCTTCAGCTCCCTGGATTTTCACATGAACTTCAAGTGACCCCAAAGGCTTCCTCAGCTGCTTAGCATAGTAGCTCTTCGACCCTCTCAGCTCTGATACTGCTTCCAGCATTCTGCTTCCTCTCAATTGATCTCTCTACAGCCATCAATCTCTAGGTATTTGTAGCTATTGGCTCTCTGCAGCTATCGCTCTCTGGCTGTCTATAGTTGTCTCTCTCTGGCTCTCTGGCCTTCAAGCTCTCAGGCTCTTGTCCCTTTACTTGCTATCCCTTCCTCATCTTGAGGACACATCCTTTGCAATCGCCCCAACCTCTGGTGGATTTTTCTTCTACTCAGCTCTCTGCAGCTAGGGATGTGACAGCGTGAGCTCTCGCTCTCTGCTTTCGGTCTAGCACTCTGGCTGCTACATTTTTGTCAGCCTCCCTTTCTCTGCACTGTCGACTCTCGGCCTTTGAGGAATCCTCCCGGCTCTGCGGCTCCCTGTCTGTTCCTCTTCTTGCAATCATGAGGAAGCATTCTTTTGGTGCCTCTGTGGCTCTCTGAGGTTCATAACACACAGGTGTAATGGCGGTTTCCAATGGAAAGGGACCGGTGCATGGGAAACTGGTCGTTTTTCCTTCCTATTCTGGTTCACTCGAATCCCTTCTTTGAGCATTAGAAATCATTGCTAAACGCTCTTGGGGATGGATGCCACCTATACTGTAATGGAAGGGGCAATCGGTGCTTGCAATCCTTTGAAGCAGTCGTTCTCTGTTAGCACAAGAAAATGTTGCAAAACATAGAAGAATCCACAGAACACTGTTCATCCGAACTTGAAATTCCCATAACCCCACTTTATAGCGCTATCGGGTCCACTTGGGAGTCGCTATCGCATATTGCAATTGGCTTGTCCATAGGTTTCCCCTTTGTGTTTTTAAAATACGTTAATACATGTAAAATAATGCAACAATGCCATTGAACGAACTTCAAAATATATTAAATCTAGCTTAGATCCCCATCGAGTCCGGCCATCGCATCGAGCATATATATATATATATATATATATATATATATATATATACAACATATGGTCGTTCCTCTGTAATGCTCCGATTGCAATCCACTGATTTCGGTGATCACACCATCACATTTCCTGGGTCTCGCCTCTGCCTTGTGATATCGCCGATTGTGATCCACCGATATTGGCTATTGCAGTATCGCATCGGCCTAGTCCCCTCACATGTTATGCTTCTGACTTCCTGCCAACTACCACCACCGATTGCGATTGCTGATCACATCTGGACCATTGATTTGCCAGATCCAACAGTTCCTGTTCACTACCTCTTTGACCTTCGATAGGCTCACTTTTTTCTATTTTCTCATGTTTTTAGCCTCTTTTCTCAAGGAACAAGGGGAGCTTCTCTTCATGATAACTTCTTCATCTGAAGTCCATTTTTGCCCATTCAAGTTTCATTGGATTCAGAATGAGAAGATCTCTGTAATGAGACTGAGCCTGCGATTTTCATTTTCCTATGATTTACAAAGGTTTTGTGCCATTTGGCACCTTTTACCTCTTGCATGAAGTCTTTTAGAGTTAGAGGTTTATCCAGGATCCATTTTAGGATCAATAAGTGAAATATCACATTGAGAAAGAAGAAATGAATCCGACCATATCTTGTAATGCATTGGATGAAATTACCACTCCTCAAACTAACAAGATAGAAGGACATATCAAGAAGAAAAATGTTCAAGAAGTGAAAGATCACATCGAGCATCAAGAAATGAATCCAACCATATCTTCTAATGAATCCAAAAACAAGTTCTCCTACTTTTAAAGGATAATGTCACTTTGGTGCAGAATCGAATGAAACAATAAGCAGATCAACATCGCAGTGAAAGAAGTTTTGATGTAGGCAATTGGGTATTTTTATAGCTACATCTCAAGCAAGATATTTATGAGAAGGAAATGTTGGCAATACTACATGCACTTAAGAAATGGTGACCTTACCTAATGGGAAGACACTTCAGGGTAAAAATGGATCATGATAGTCTTAAATAATTTTTAGAAAAAAGATTATCTTTAGAAGAACATAAAAAATGGGTCACAAATATGTTGGGTTATGACTTTGAAATCATCTACAAGAAAGGGAAGCAAAATGTTGTTGCATATGCACTCTCAAGAAAGGATGAGGATGTGGAAGCATTGTTTTGTGTTATTTCTATTATCCAACCAGATTGGATAAATGAAGCAAGAGATGAATGGAATAAGGACGAAGAAGTGTGGCCACTCATTCAAAAGTTGCAAAAGATCCCAGTTCAAACAAGATTGCCAAAACTTGAAGAGGAAGGAAAAATCATATTGGAACCTGGAGCAGTCACAAAAACAAGAACCTGACATCTACAAAATTGATTAATTTCATAGTATCTCATCAAGTGGAAGAACTTAACCATTGAAGATTCCACATGGGAGGACAAGAATTTTATACAGAAGCATAAAGAACTACTCAAGCGTTGAGGACAACACTTTTTGAAGGAGAGGGGCATGTTAGGTCCCTATACTACTAGTGTAACTCCTTATTGTTATTAGTACAACCCCCTTATTATATTCTTGTGCCCATATAGTCCCCATATTGTTATTATTGTGTCCCATAGAAGCCCACTATTGTTATTATTATGCCCTTACATTATTATTGTTATGTCAGCTCTGATTATATTATGACCCCTTAGACTCCTATGTATAAAAAGGAGGTCTTGTCATTTGTAGCATCCAAGAATTGTTCATTTGTGTAATGTAAAGGAGGTTTCCCCCTATAAGAGGCTTATTTTGAAGGTGTTTATCTATATTTTCTATCTTTTTGTGAGCTGATTTCATAACAATTCCCCCAAATCAATGATAGATACTCGTTTGAAGTATATTGATAGAATGAGGCTGGTAATTCCCATTAGGTACACAGAAGGGGGGTTCCCTCATCAACATTCCATCCTCTCAGAACCATGCCATGGATGATAATATTTACGTTTTGTGATGGAGGGACCTCTGCTTACTGATGTCACCATTTAAATTCCCTAAAACAGAATCTTATTATGTCATATGATAAGAATATCTCCATTCCCTGAAACATAAACTTCTCAAGGTTTTTTGCTATGCTCCCCCTTGGAACTGTTGGGGTGACATCACCCCATGGCAATGTCATTCTTACGTTCCAATCCATGTGGCATCCTCCTAAAGTGCCATGAGTCAATCATTTTTTGCTTAGTACCATGTGTCAATCATTTATGGCCCAATTGGCCCTACCAAAAGGTTATTCCTGTGTGCCACGTATCTCACCACCTTAGCACCACATCACCTCTATTCCACGGCATCTGCCACCATGGCCTGGTTCCCACTAGGATCTTGGCCCCTTGCAAAACGTATTTTCCCCATTATAATTTATTTTGGAATTTTCAAGGGGTTTATTACCCTGGCCCTTTTTCCCTGGCAAAAACATTTAGCACACAAAGGGGAATCCCCTAGGGTCATCCATCCCACAACTTTGGTGAATCCAAGCATCAATGATGCTAATCATAACATGGTAACTCCATCTCTTTCCGACACTTATTCCCCTTGGTGTGGTATGCTATATATATATATATATATATATATATATATATATATATATATATATATATATATATATATATATATATATATATATAGGTTTGTCCAAACCTAGATTATAAATAAATACCATGCCTAATATTCAAATCCCTTTAAAATATACATTTAAATATTTAATAGAGATTTACATGTCTCTCAAGACCGGAAAATAACACAATTCAAGCTCATAAGCAGTTATTGGAATTCAACTATTTACTCAAGAATCACATAGGAAATTAACATTCTTCATTCATACAGGAAATCACATTCCTTAGCATTAGCATAGCCATTAAATCAGTACGCATACACATAACGATCCATCTACAAGAGCATAAAAGGGCACTTATCTCTATAAAATAAGCTTGAAAACTGAGATTGGGACTTCAACTCTCTACCCAACCTTATATTAGTCTGCATTGTAGTCTTTCTTACATTCTATCAAATTTCAAATTTTGAGGAAGAGTGCTCAAAGGAATTAAACTAGTGCTATTAGGTGAAATAGGGAATCTAGAGATTAAACCATCTCCACCCTCCAAAAATAAAGGGAGTCAAAAGGTTACACCACCTCCACCCCTTTTGGCTAAAACAAACAATCCAAAGACTACCCAGTCTCCACCCATCACCAAACAAGGGGATCTAGATGCTACCCCATCACCACCCTTAGATAGATATTCTTAATGGTTCCATCCAAAACTGGGAGTCCATAACATCCTAAAATAAACCAAAAAGGCAAGGAAGGCTCTATGATACTCCTTATTAGCAATCCAAAGAGTAGGCCTCCACCTTAGTTGTTCGAGGGAATCCAAAGATTAAACCATCTCCGCCATCCAACCAATAGGGAATCTAGAGACTATTTCCCTTCACTTGAGATATGCCTGCCCAACTCTTCTAATGCTCCATTGGAATTATTCTCTTATCTTCATGCGTTCTTAGCAATAATAGAGCCTTATTATTATTTTTAGTTATCTTTCACTGGGCCTTACTCTCTCTGTACAGGTCGTGATACAACGTGATGGCTCATGTGTTTCATTTTTTGTGCTCCCTTCTCTTTGAATGCCTCCACCCCATATTCTTTCTTATAACTCTCCCTTTATTTTAATTTTTTCCAATTCCCCCTTCCCCCATGATTTTTCCCCCTTCATTCCTGAAATATATTTGTCAGTTTGTTTTCTTGTTTTATCACGAATTCCTTGGCCATTGCTACGCTACCACATGGTTATCTCGTCTTCTCTCAAAACATTTCTCCACTTTTATTTTTACAATGGACATTCCAGCTCCTTGATGTGCGCTCAACCATTAGAGACCTTCCCAACAATGCATCCATCCTCTTAAATTTTTGTGTCCTTTCTTGCTTACAATTTTTTCCAAGAGAGGCATGACCATGTCCTCTCTTCTCTTGCTAAATTTAATGGTGTAGTCAACCCATTTAAGGCATACCAATTGTTAATTTTTGAAACTACGATCAAATTCCACGTTGGACAACTTAGATGACCAAGATGATGTCTGCATTAAATTCCTGTTTTCAAGAGGACCAAAATTAACCTAAAGATAACCTAATTTGGTTAAATGGAAATTAAGTTTCTGAATTCAGGCTTTGTGATCCATAATGAATTAAGGAAAGCCTTTCAGTAGAAATCACATAAGAGAAATTTTTGGTTGACGCGTTTCGAACCAACAAGTGTGGTTCATCATTAGGACCAGATGAAGAGGCAGACCATGGTAGAGGCTTAAATAGAGAGCAATGTAGAGACCATAATTTCAAGTAACAACTATATTTGAACAATAATATTGGAATTATGATATTAAGCTATTAATATATTAAAAGCAAATATTAATAAGTAATAAGTATATTAAACGGCTAGTTTTTGAAAAATATTATTTAAACAAATATTATTAAAATTCTATTAATGGAAAACAAACAAAAACAAAAAAATCAAACTCCAAACAAGGAGGGAAGTCAAAAGTTATAAAAAGGAGTCAAGACCCTAATCGAGACAAGATCATTTAATAAATAAAAATAATTAATGGAAATTAAACAAACTAAAATAAAACTAATTAATGGAAAATAAATAAAATAAAACAAAAATATACACAAGTCAAAAGATATATATATATATTTATATATATATTCAAAGAAAAGTAATCAATAAATACAATAGGGTCAACAATAAATATGGGGCTGAGGTGCATTAGACAAATAACAAATAATGTTCCCTCAACCTTTAGACCCCTCAACACCATTCGTAACTCCCTAAGATTTGTAAAAGACACTGTTGACCCCAAAGACATGAAAGGTGTTTATGTTTTTCCATGTTCTTGTGAGACCTGCTATGTTGGTGAAATTGGAAACTCTATTAATTAGAGGATTCATGAGCACTCAGTTGACATCAAGCATGGGGGACCCTGCCTTCAGCCTTAGCAGAGCACGTGGAGAAGACTAAGCATCATATATGTATTGAGGAGGCCAAGGTTATTTCTAAGATTGTTCATCTTCATCACCAGAAGTTTAGGGAGGCCATAGAAATTGAAAGGAGGCCGAGCAATCTCAATGGGGATGGCGGCTGGAAGATTAGAAGTTGTTGGATCCTTTCCCTTTCCTCTTAGCCCCCCTCCTTTTTTACCCCTCTTTGTCCTTTTTGTTTCCTTTCTGAATTTTTCCCTCGTCTTTTGGATTGTTTGAATTTCCCTTTCTATTTTTTTGTTGTTTTTTGATACTTATGACATTTTTTTTTATTCATATAAATTTACTTATATTTCATTTTTTTGTATTGAAAATAAGAGGATAATAAAGCCTCCCTTATCATTTATTTAATCTCTTAGTTTAAGTTCTAAAAAAATTTAGTATATTTTTACTTATTAATTTGATATATAAATAAATAAGTTTGAAATTATAAACATTTATTTTAGATAACAAATCAACTAATTAATTGATTTATCGATAAAAATTTAGGTTTAATCATTACTGCTCCCATAATATTTTTCTTTCATTTAAATATAAATAAATAATTTGAATAAACGAATTAACTAATTTATTTAGTAATTAATAAACATTTATTTATAAATTTATTCTAGTTTGTACCATAATACCTCATAGGTTGGTATTATTATGATTTTATATATTTTATTTATTTTTAATAGAAAATTATACATATTTGGTTAAATATAAATAGGCCTAGTAATAAAATTAACTAATTATTTATTTAATGAATGAAAAAATATTTTATTCCCTATATTATTATGAGTTTATTTAGTTTTTTATTATTAGTAAAGAAAAAGGGGATAATTAAATTATTAGGTTTATAGTTCCTAGTTGATAAAAAAAATTACAATTAGATATATTTAGTTATATGTGAATTTAGAAATAAATATATGTAACAAATTAACTAATTAATTAAATAATTAATTAATTAATTAACTAAAATCTCCGTAACTCTTGGACTAGTCAAATATAGTTGTTTTCCTATCAATTATACCCATTCCCTTTGGTCAATAATAACTATTTTTTTCTAGTTGTTTGAATGATCGGTCTCTCTATTTAACTTGTTGCCTGGATCTAGTTCTTCATCTTGTCCTGGCGATGAAACACACTTGTCGGTTCGAAACGCATCGACAAATGAATTTTGATGTGATTATCATCAAAAACCTGTCTCAAAAATTTGATATGGATCACAGAAGCCTCAATTCAATAAATACTAAAAGGAGTTAAGAACGAATAGGATGATAAAATAAGAAAACACGAAGGATCGAGAATATAAACTCAAATGAAGAATAAACCAACAACAAATACTATAAAAATGACACTATTACCTACATAGATAAATAAACAAACAAAAAAAATCCCAAAAATAAACCTAAAAAACTAGGAGGACAGGACAGGGACCCCACTTCTACTAATAATCCAACCATCGTCTTTATTCAAATTATTGGGTTATTTTCAATTTCTAGGGCCTCCCTCAATTTACGATGATGGAAATGACTAACCTTATAAACAACTAGGGCCTCCTCAATGTAGATGTGATGCTTAGATTCATTTCCATGCTCTGCCAAAGAAGAGGAGCAAGTCTTACCATGCTTGATGTCAGTGACATGCTCACGAATCCTTTGATTAATCGAGTGACATGTCTCACCAATGTAGGGAGTCCCACAAGAGCATGGGATAAGATAAACACCCTTCATATTATTGGTGTCCACTGTGTCTTTTACAGATCTAAGGGAGCTCCATGTGGTATTTAACGACCTAAAGGTTGAAGCCACCTTATGCTTCCTTAGGATCCTCACAATCTTGTCAGTGATCCCTTGGATAAAAGGAAGATGAACACCAGAAAATCGATCCTTGGTATATTTCTTAGCACTAGACCTTTTTCAGTTATGAGGGAAAGACTTAGTACATTGGTGTCTACTATACTTACTATTAAATAAAACACTTAGGAGATGTCATTTCTTTTCATTGAGATGGTTGTCATAAAAAACTCTTAAATCTCTAGTCACTAAGGCATTGAGAACACCAAGATTTTGAGAAGGGAAAAGATGAGAATTAGCATGAAGATATTGTTTCGTATGATTTTTCCTACAAAATACCTAATGAGAAAAAGAGCCATCATCATTCCTTGAGAGAAGGACGTCAAGGAAGGGCAGACTATCATTAATTTCAAATTCCATGCTGAACTTTATGGAACTAGATTGATTGTTAAGATGGAGGAAAAACAGTTCCAACTTTTCCTTACCATGGGACCAGATGACACAAGTGTCATCCAGAAACCTCTTCCACATCTTAGGTAGAAGACGAGAAGAAGATAAGGCCTTTGATTCAAAATCCTCCATGAATAGATTAGCTATGACAGGGGAGAGGGGGGAACCCATGGCGACACCACAAGTTTGCTCATAGAATTCCCCATTGAATGAAAATAAAGTAGAAGTAAGATAAATATCAACTAAATTAGCTGTATCAAGATTCATAATGTTCTTGGTGACTTCAATGGCCTCTTTGATAGGGATATTAGCGTAGAGGGAGACCACATCGAAGCTCACAATATTTTCATTCGGATCAAGCTTGAAACTCTTTAACTCATTGAAAAACGATGGATAATCCTTGACGAAGGATTCTATATGGCCAACAAGGGTATTAAGATTCTAGATTAAATATTTAGCAAGAAGATAAGTTGGCCCTCTTATCGTGTTGACAATGGGTCTTAGAGGACCCCCTTCCTTATAAATATTTGGCAGGCCATATATTCTGGGGGTAAGAGGGAAACTTTCGATAATATTATGACTGAACAAGCTGACCAAGTTGCCGACCTTTATAGCAAGAGCCACACTTTTGGAAATCTTCTTCAGGGGATCCTTGTTGAGTTTTGTGTAGTTCCTTCTATTATGGAGGTGGTCCACATCTTCTGATAGTAACCATCTTTATCAATAATAACCATAGCATGACCTTTGTCATCTTTGAGAACAACAATATTCTTATTATTGTTTAACGATTTCAGAGCATCAAACTCAGGTTTGTTGATTTTATTCTTGAGGGGCTTTGCCTTTCTAAGGCCAACCATACAATATTCACAAATGATATCTTTAGTTACATCTAGTAAGTCTCTAATACCATATTTAACGTCACAAATGATATCATCGACTAGGATCTTTCTAGGAGCAAGAGAAAAAATTAAACCTTTCTCCAAAAGACTAAAGACAAGGGGATCAAAAGAAAAGCTAGAGAGATTGACAACCTTATTACTAAAAGAGGAAAGAAAATTGGAACCAACATTATTATCTAAACCTAGAGCCTTATTACCAATCCTAATACTATTACAATTATCAGAATTGAAAACAGAGTCACTAACCTCATTGATATTATTATTATTATTATTAATATTATTATTATTATTATTATTATTATTATTAAGCCTAGTGATATTATTATTATACAAATTTTTATTATTTTGGTTATTATTATTATCAAAACATAAAGTATTATTGCTATTTGAGATTCTGAATTCAGATATTCCAGAGTCTTCATTTTCAAGTTGTCTATGCTTTGAGTCTAGAACAAGACTCATCATCAAGATTGATATTATTATTGATATTCCTAATATTATTATTCCTATCCGAATTGAAAATGCAGTCACTATTATTATTATTATTATTATTCTTATTATTCAATTGAATACTATAAAAATTATTATTAATAGAACCACTTCCACTATTTTCGAAACCAATAGAAACCAAAGAAGAATTAATGGAAAAAGAACCTGAGGGAATCTGACTCACATGAGAACGTTCCAGCTTCACCCTCAATGGCCACCGTCAACCCAAGATCGCAGAGCAGAGATTTGATTAGAATTAATTTTTCTCCTCGAAAGACCATGAAAGAAACTAGACTCATTAGGCTGTGAGATCGATTTCTCCAAGAGCTTATTGAACTTCTTAGACTACTTTGATTTCCATATTTCTTCTAGATGAATAGATTTTATTGTTGAGAATGCCTCGATCCTTGACCAAAGGGGAGCATAGATCTCATTAGAAATGAATTTTTGAATTATTTTATTCATGCATACATTATGAAATGGGTCAAACCTAACCACGTGGGTAACTTCTTGGGTCAATCTTAACCGCAAGTTAACCCTCAGGGAAGCCTATAAAAGGAAGCGAACTCAAGTTCATTTCAACACATCATCATCATCAGTCTATTCGTCTATTTTTTCTTGGATCGCACAGGTATGTCGGAACAAGTTTGCACAGGGTCTGAAATTACAGGTGAAAGGTTGGCTCTTAGTTTGGGTTTTCTGGATGTCAGTCGCTGGCATAGATCAGGACATTTTCATCCCTGGTCGCAGGCACAGAGTAGGTAAGAGAGTGACTCTGGCTCTCCGATCGCTCAGAGATAGCTCAGTGGGAGTGACTCTTGGTTCAAAGGTAGATCAGAAGGTTCATATCCTCGATCGTTCGCACATAGTAGCCCTAGGAGTGACCTTGACATCTCGGTTGCACGCATAGCAACAAGAAGGTAGCAACTTTGGGTTTGAGTTGTATTATGCCACAATCACATGCATGAAGGCCTCCTAAGAGTGACTCAGTAGTTACATTCATTGGCATACAGTATCCGTGAGAGTGACCCAAAGTTTCAGTCGCTCACAGATAGTGTTGAGGAGGGTGACCCAGTTCAGATCTAGGGTTTTGACATCTTGGCTTCAGTCAACTTCAGTGATCTGGTATATCTAGATTTCTATCTACCATTACATAGATTTGTAGATCTAATTTGTTATTATCCACTACAATTACATGTATTTGGCTCATTTTACTCTCCACTGAAATATTTTTATGACGATCTACTAAAGAAGAATATTTGAAAGGGTTTCCCCCTAGTGGGGTTTTTCCCTAGTCTTGGACCAATCTGCTATCTCTTATGGTTGTGTTGTTGTCTTCTTTGTCACTGCATACATTGTTCTTTCTTCAGATACTTTATGATTGATTATACTGCTAATAATTGGATGCATTGTTAATGAAAATATATATTGGGCTAAAGTAACTGATATAGCACAGAACAATCAGAAAATTTAACATGGTATCAAAGCTAAGGTGAAGGACAAGCCCAAAACAAGACAAGAATTGAAGCCCTCTCTTTTAGATAGAAAATTAATGGGTCAAGGTCAAGATGTCATCTTCTACCTTCAAGGAGCATGAAAAGCTGGGTGATGCATCAAACTTTGTTGCATGAAAATTCAGATTGGACATCATAGCTGACAACAATGATGTGCTGGAATACATCCAAGGAAGAATGCTCAAGTCTCCAAAAAATGATTCTGATTCCCTCAATAATAGGTACAAGAAAGGTGAGTACAAAGAAAAGAAAATCATAGTTGTGTTGACGTTGTTAGACCTGCCAACATGTCAAATGGATCTCCTCGGTAAGAAGTCCCAATTAGACCTCAGACCTTTTGGTGTAGGAGTCCTAGCAGTGGGTCGTAAGGTAATTCCTTGACCGCGATGTTGCACAGAGGTAGGTAAGAAAACTCTATCAGTAAAAAAGGTGTGACTAATGCAGTGATTCAAGGAATGAGTATGAGAGTTTCCAACACTTCAAAGGGAGAGGAAGGTGAAGGTGAGTTCCAGGTTGAAAGGGATCAATCCCAACTTGGCTAGGAACACACAACACAAAGGACATGCACAACTTCTGGCAGAGCGGTTGACATGGATTCGGCAGTCCCAACATACAAGGTAAGATAATACGAACACCAGTCATAGATCAGTTCGAGATGAGTGTGACGGTTGATATAACAAGGTTCAGAGAAAGGTCTGTCTAATTTACGACAGAGCATTCGACACGGATGGTGATAACATTAATAACATATGCAACACATGAACAACAAGATTCATATAATTGCATGTGAATCAGTTCATACACAAGTACGTAAGTTAAACAACATATATCATTAAGGCAACCGGAGCAGTCCAACTACAATAACAACATATGCATGAATATGTGCTGGCTTTTATTATATAAAGAAATGTAAGTCACAATCATACAATACACCATGTAAACCTGCTAGCCCCATCAGTGGAACGTTACAGCCACATCCGCCTGCTCCTCCAAAGATATGTACTAGCTCCGTGTAGTGCAGAAGCCAAGGTGCATTACAATACTGTCCAAGCCTTCTTCAAGATAGTTTTAGTAGAATGTTGGCTGATGAAAATCCCTTGCAATGACTTATGAGGGACTGTTTATAGAAAAGGGTGGGGTGACCCTTGACATTCCCCTTTCGAAAAGTTCAACTACCCTCATGACTCTTCACCTACTCTATGACTGTTACATCCAATTGTTGACACTTGATTTACACTTGACATGACTCAACATCACAATGCACATGTACTCATGTGAGGCAGCATGGCTTGAGTAAGACTTGCAAGAAATCACTGACACTCAGTTCGTTGTGTTGAGAACAACTCTTTGACATGCTTGTGATGGTGAAGGTGGTGAGCTGATGCCAAGCTTGGTTGTCCATGATGATGTGTGTGCATCTCATGGTGACATCTTGTTCAAGCAAACTCTTGCCTCCATTGCAACCGGTGCATTGATTTGGCCCCTTCATCTAACTCATCAGCTAACATGTGCATGGTCTTCTTGGGTATGGTTGAACCGGCAACACACTGATGCATAGTGTCCATGCTGATCTCCAAGTGTGTTCTGGTGGTCATGTGCATCAACTTGTCGAAGTACATGTTTAGCCCCAGTTGGACTTGCTTCTTATCTTCGCCTTGGTGAGTGTGTTGAATGGGTTGGATTGCATGAGTGCACTCAATGACATGCATGTTGTTGGATCCTTTGCATGTGATTAACAACGCTACTCCCCATGTTTGCTCTGTGTCAACTGTTGGGATGGATCCCTAACTTGTACTGGCTCAGTTTCATCTGTGAGTGAATGTTGTGCCCACTGTTGTTCTTATTCCTACGGCAACTCATGAAGCTTCATGTTCTTCTAGAGTTGCTACTTCAGCACATGCAACTCCTTCTTTGTTCCATCTTCTGCCTTCGCACGATCTTCATGTTGCGTCGTCACTTCATGGCCTGAGTCTCCAAAGTTGCTTTCATTATCAGTGGATCTACTTGATCTTGCAACTTTTCTTTGCCTCTATGTTGTTAACAACCTTCCTCTTGCATTCGTTGCGCTTGCTTCATTTGTTGCATTCATTGCATTCGGTATGTTTCCTTCATCTTTTGTTCATGATGCTTCTCATTGTGATGTTGCTACTTGATGTCCTTGTCCACAAATAGCTTGATGTCTTCGTGAGTAGGTAATCCCATGGAGACTTGATCAACTGCATCCCCAAGTGTTCTCTGAATGGTGTCTTCATATTTTCTCTCTTGGAAACCATTGTACCTGTACTTTTGAGAGGCAGATGAACACCTGTGATACCTGGGGACATGGAAACACTCATAGCAAGCAATCTATCAGTCGAAAACCAAAATGAACATGCGAACTGACTTGAAACATACTTATGTGAATGATCATGAAGGTTGCGCAATTTCAGCTAAGAGGTCAGGAGACTGACTGCCAAGACTGCACAAGGCATAGTCCAGGCTACTAGGAGACTAACTAACTACTGGAACTACACAATGCACAGTCCAGTTGGGAAGTTGGTTGCTGGGATTGCGCAATGCGCAATTCCAGTTGGGAAAGACTGTTGGCCCAGGGACAGATTTGTGCAAATTTTTGGGCCAAGCAGCCACTGACCTCCAAAAATGTGCAATTCAGTCCAGGAGGTCAGCGTTGGGCCATAATGCACAAATCTAGAGAGGAAGGTGAATCTTCCTTCTCCGGATTGTGCAATGCAACCTTGGTGAAGGCAGAGACCAGACCACGGTTGGACCAACTCGCTGACGGGAAACTGAAAGCGAGTAAGTCGATGAAATGCATGGCGACGCTAAGTGATAGAAGAAGTGATAAACAGTGCATGAAAAACATGAATGAAAGATTGAGCAAATAGATCAACATGCATGTGGGTGAGGCCATTCGTCAGTTGGGTGAACGTCCGTGCAAAATAGTTTTGTGTATGCGACAGTAGTGAGATAGCAACTGAAATTGAAACAGAGCTAGGACAAGATAGAATATATGTAAACGATAGTATGCATTCAGAGAAATCAAGCAAAAAGCACTCACACAAGCGAATACACAAAAAGCGACAAAAATGCTGAAAAAGACAAGTTGATGCCACTTACCCATGAATAGCTAAGATGGATGTGTTAAAGAGTTCTAGATGTGTTGTGGGATGTTAGAGCTCCAAGATTGATGTGAATGAATGAGCTCTATTGCGTCTAATAACTAAGTTTGGTCTCAAGACGTGCATGCCACAAATCTAGGAAAAAGTGACACTTGGAGGGAAACTTCTAAAACAACTTTGCATGTAACCCCTGGTTGATAAAAATAGCTCCCTAAATCATGGGATGCCTTTTGAATGTTGCCTCTTAATATTTAGGGAAGATCAAGTCACGCATGCATGCAAGTCATGTTTCCTCGGTCTCAGGTGGAGCTGGTCAACCAGACTGTCCATGCATGCCAGTGCTCAACTTCTTGGGAAAAATGAGCATTCCTGGCTGTAAGTTGGGCTGACTGCCCAAGGGGATTGTGCAATTTGTAGGCCCAACAACTGACTGCTGCCTAGTTTTATGTAAATCCTAGGCTGAACTGCTTGTTGATGGGAAAAATTGCATAATTCCTGCTGAGAGGGTTGGCTAGCATGATTGCGCAATCCATTAGCCCAGAAGGCTTTCAGAGGGAATTGTGCAATTCTTGGAGGGAAAGGCTAGTTTCCCTCTAGAAATGCACAAATTTCACTGGGAATCTCCTTAGCCTGCAGCTAGACCAATTCTGGGTGAGTAGCCTGTGAAAGGAAAAGATCAAACTATGATCGATAGGCTGCCTTTGAGCAAGAAAGACACTGAAGCTTGACGACTCAATGAAGCAAGGAAAGATGCTATGTAAGGTTGGTAGGGAGGCTCCAAAATAGGCTAAGGAAAATTTTTGGAGGGTGGTTGTAGCCGCTACAACAAGTTGATGGCTTACAAGATCATCTACTTGCATATGTAGGGAATTTAAGAAAGTCCAATTATATGTATGACAAGATAGTCGACATGTATGAAGTGAAAAACTTGAATGAGCCAATCAGTCTAAAACATCACCTCAAGGAAACTAAGATGAACAAAGGGGAAATTGTTCAATCCTACATTATGAGGATCTCTCACCTCAAAGATCAACTGTAGAGAGTTGGAGAAAATGTGCCTGACAGGGAGCTAATAGTTGTGACTCTTAGAGGTCTCCCTCCTATTTGGGAAATATCCATTACTACAATTAGTAACAACAATTTCCTTCTGACATTTGATGAAATTGTTGGAAATATCACTCAAGAAGAGTCAAGAATGATTGCAAGAGGAAGGAGTCAAAAACATGAAGAGGGGGAACCCACTACATATATCTCTTATGAAAAAGGAAGAAAGAAAAAGGAGGTCCATCAAGGAAGCCTCCTTCTCAGAATTCAAAAGGAAGATATGACAAATCGTTATCTCATATTGAATGCTTCAATTGTCACAAGATAGGTTATTACGCTCGTGACTATCCCGAAAGGAACAAAAGCCATCACTACAACACTAGAGACAATTTTAATAACAAAATAAGAAAGGACTATCAAAAGAAGAACCATGATAAGAGATATGAAAGGAGAAGAAGAGACTCCTCAAGTGACCGTGAAGAAAATCGTCCTCCTCAAAATAAATCGAAGGCTCCCACGTATGAAAGTAATATTGTAAACAAAATTGAATACATTCTTATTTTTGGTCTTACTAGTTCTTCTCCATTGGATTCATTGGATAGTTGGTTGGTTGATAGTGGGGCCACTCATCATTTCTCTGGTTATGAGGAAGTCCTCTCTAATCTGGTAGAGAGGGATACTAAGCTAAAGATCATTCCTGGAGACAACTCTACACATCCTGTGAAAGGCTTTGGGTCCATCAAATTCCAATTGAATATGGGGAAATCAATTATGCTACATGATGTTATGTATGTACCATGATTAATGAAGAATTTTGTGTCTATATCTGCTTTGGAAGATAAAAGGGTGAGGGTTTCCTTCATCAAAGGAAATGTTTTAACCTAGCCTGCCGATTCACCTATGAAAGATGAATTCACATTAGGATCGATATTTGAAGGACTCTATAGAATCACTGGAAGACCTATTCTAGCATTGGTTCATAATACCAATCATTTGAGTGAATTATGGCACCACAGACTACCACATATTCACTATGAAGCACTTCCAAAATTGAAGAAATTGGTCTTTGGTATTCCTGATGTTCAAGCTCATCATGATGGAGTTTGTCCAGGTTGTGCAAGTGGAAAGAAAACAAGGGGACAATTTCCCTCTAGTAAGAACAAGACAAATGACATCCTCCATCTCATTCATTATGATATATATGGTCTGATGCATGTACATTATGTTGGTGGTCATCTCTACTACATCACCTCTATTGATGACTTCTCACGAAAGACATGGATATACTATCTTAAGCACAAGGATGAAGCCTTCGAAACTTTCAAGGAATTCAAATACTTGATCAAAAATCAATCTGGAAAGAGAATTAAAGTACTTAGGTCTGAAAATGGAGCAGAATACATGTCATAAGAATTCATAGCATTTTGCAAGAAAGAAGGAATCAAGAAGAAAAAAATCGTGGCATATACTCCTGAACAGAATGGTCTAGCCAAAAGAAATAACAGGTCTATATTAGAAGCTTCCCATGATATGCTTCGTGATCAAAAGGTGCTAAAGTTCCTTTGGGCTGAAGCGACATCTATTGTTGTATATGTTCATAACAGGGGGCCTCATCAAACTTTAGAAAAAAATATTCCTTAAGAAATATTCACATGTATTAAGCTTGATATCAACCATCTTCATATATTTGGATTCCCTGTATATTTTCATGTGCCGAAAGACAAAAGGAACAAACTGGAAGCTACTAGTAAAGTAACATTTGTGGGTTATTGTGAAGATTCTAAAGCATATAAAATTTATATTCCTGGTCAAAGGAAGGTTGAGATTAGTAGGGATGTAACATTTGATGAAGATGGAACTCTTGGAAAATCAAGATATCTTCCTCCACCTCCTCCTCCCAAGGAAGAGAATGATGACTGGGATATTCTAGATGGTGCATCCATGCCTAAGTCCAATATGGCTGATGAGCCCATAGAGCCTATGGATCCATTATATCCTCTTCTGAGTGATCCTACCTCTAAAAAGAGATCACTTTGGATCTATGATACTTTACAGGATACTAAAAGAAATGTCCCCATTTGAAAATCATTCAGAGAAAGGAAACAACCATCCAGGTATCAGAGATATGTTTCCGCTATGAGTACTATAATTCAAGTTGAACCTCCACATTTGAAGAAGTTGTAGAAGAACAAGTTTAGAAGGATGCTATGGTTGAAGAATATGAATCAATAATGAAAAATGATGTATAGGAAGTTGTACCTAGGCTGAAAGGGAAATCTGTTGTTTGGTTTTAAGTTCCACATTCATGCTTGTAATATGGCACGGGGATGATTAGCTAAAATAAAGATTTGGTTTAACTAATCTATGGTCAGGCGGTTCATGGAAGTCCCAAAATTCGTTGATTGTTGCATTCATTAATATGAGGTTATTTCTCCTTGTTATTTCATAAGTATTATACTAGCTCATATGTGGATTGTATGGTTGTTGTTTCCTTGGTATTTCCATTGTTATTATGTTGGTTATGAATATGTATTATGATAGTGGTGATGTATGGTTCTCATCATATTTTTACTTGTAATTGAATGAGCAATGAACCTATGACCTAATAGATGATAATGCAGCTAATGTGATCAGGAAATAATTCCTCATAGTAAGTTTCAGGTAAGTATAAGACCCCTATGATCGATTCTACTGTTAAGACTTGTAGCTTTCATGTTTGTGACATGTTTGACGAAATACATGTCATGGTTAGTAGGGGTCTAGTCTATTCCCTGTCAATGTTTTTGCAAATGTATCTTTGTTCTTATGTGAAATTTAATTTCTGAACCTGTCATTGAGTTTTGAGCAGTGACCTGGGCTTTGGGCCTAAAAAAGTGGCACAAATCCTAGAGTCATGGGCACAGCACTGGGGAAAAAATTCCCCTGAAACTCCCTTTCCCCTGTTTTGGGAGCTTCTGGAGCCTCCAAAATTCACCCTTGTCCATATCAAGGGAGCGTTTAGGCATTTGATGCACTAAAACTTCAGTTGGTCTTAGGGGTTGGTTACCTAAGTGGTTGGGATGGCTCCTGGGAGTTCTGTTGCTAATGTGGAAGGTCTGTGTGGTGTGTTTCCATTGATTCCACTTCCTTAAGGTGACCTAGGATTATTAATCCCATTATAGTGGCCTCTCCTCACATATTTACCCGGGTTGGTCGGTTACTTGGGTAGATGTGGGATGAGGGTGCAGATTGGTATCAACGCATGGTTCACCTCTTGGACTAGATGGGTGGTGTGTGCTGGTCATGCATTCACGTTGGTTGCACATGTGTTAATCATCCCTGTGGTATATATGCTTCTTACATATGTGTGGTTTGATTCATGGTTGTAGTTATGTCACCATGTGAAAGAGGATGTTGTTGTTGTGAAGTGTGTCATCATGAGTGTATGATTGGTTATGCATTGCTATGTGTGGAAGTGCTTACATGTTGTCAAATGTGCATTGATATGGTTGTTACTTTCATGCATGAGGTCATGGTATGCGTAGTTGATATGATCATGCACTGATGACTGGACCCTAGCTAGAATGATGGTTACATGGTTAAATTCTTATGTATTATATGCATATATGTTGTCATGGTTATATTATACGTGTATTACGTTGATTGGTTGATCTTTTAGACGAGGTATCCTCCCTGAATTATGCTAAAGTACATTGGTTTATTATGATTTGGTTTAGCTGACATTATATACCTTGCAGGAATAATATCAAAGATAAATAACATAATGGTAAACTATAGTTCATGAGATTCTCCTTATAGGTCAAGAGAGAAGTGTGGTGTTGGGAATACTTTTGAATTAGTAGATACACTGAGAAGCTTAAAGGTGGAAATAAAGAGTTGCAAAGTAAATAATGACAAAATCATATAGGAACATGAGAAACAAGAAAAGGTGAATGCAGTGATACTTTAGAGTTTGTCAGAATTGCAGGGATAGGGGCCACTTCGGATCAACCATGGGCAGGAGGATAGAACTAATGGGGCATATGGAAATAGATTTCATGGTGGGAACAGGTCATATAGAGATGACACAGTTAGAGATGGAATATTGTTGGATACTCCGGATAGGAGAGGTGATGGATACAATTATTATTCAAGTTCTGGTTTTGACAGGCATCATGATCGTCATCGTTATCATCCTTACAATAGGAGTGATAGGGGATACTTGCCAGATGATTTTAAGAAAGAAAGGCCACCTACTTTTGATGGAGACTTGAAGAAACTACAAGATGCAGAGGCTTGGATATTTGGGATGAACAAGTTCTTTGAGTTGCATGAGTACACAAAAAAAATGAAGGCCAAAATTGCTATCTTTAGCCTAAAATGTAAAGCATATATCTGGTGGGAATATGTCAAGTGGGTTAGAGACATAAGGACATAGGACTAGAGTTGGTGTGAATTCAATAGGAATTTCAGGAAGAAGTACTTGTTAGAAAGGTACTGTGATAGTAAGGGCAAATAATTCTATGACCTCAAGATGGGATTGATGACAAGTGAGGAGTATATGCCCAAGTTCCTAAAGCTATTGAGTTATTTATAGTATCTTAAAGATGAGACAGAAAAATTTAGGGATTTGTCAGTCGGTTGCCATTAGCATTTAAATATCGCATTGAGTATGATGAGCATTAGTCACTTGAGGAGGTTATTTGGAAATTGAAACATTGTTGTGAATAGTCAAAGCGTAAGAATGAATATCAGCAAGGATGGAAAGGGAAGGATAATGATAAAGGTAAGGGTAAATGGAAACCGAAAAGAGGAAGGCCTCAAAATGAAGAAGAGAAAAAGAATGTGGAACCTTACAAGAAGTTCAATGTAGCTAGCCTAGGACATGGATCACAGGAGCAGCATAGAGGTGATGGTACTGGATAGTTGGAGTGTTGGACATGCGGTAAGGAACACCTTAAGAGAGATTGTCCACTAAATTAGGGTGGTAGGCCTCAGATCTTTAGTGCAAAGAGGGGAAAACTATTGGGGATTTTGGACATAGCATTCCTCTATCTATTCATTGTTAGACAACAGACAATTAGACCATCAAGCATCTATCATTGAGATGGATGGTAGGCTTTTTTATCAAGTTGTTTCTATTTTGATTGATCATGGATCTAATTATAGCTATGTTAGTCCTGATTTGGTGGATAAGTGTGGTTTTAATAAATAAGTACATGTAGAATCTTAGTTAGTGATGTTGGCTATAGGTAAAAAGAAAAGAGTTCATCATTAGGTAAGAGCTTGTGCATTTGAGTTGAATGGCATGGCTACATCAATGAACTTGAATGTATTGTCGTTGGGATCATATAGTATGCTATTGGATATGGAATAGATATACCTTCACAAGACCAAGGTGGATTTTTATGACAAATCCATTGAATGCTTAGATGACAATGGGGTACCAAGAGTCTTACAAGGAAATAATAAAGCCACGTTAGTTAGGATGGTGACAACTATGCAGGCCAAGCATAGTTGTAGTAAAAGGTGTGTGTTATTTGTAGTACATATCTCTAGTGACATAGGTAAGGAAGTTGACGATGAAAATGTTTTGAGAAGGTACCCAATTCTACAACATTTTTCAGGATGCAATTCTTGTAGATATTTCAGAGTTTCCACCTCACAGGGAAGTAGACATTTCTATTGAGTTTGTGCCAGGGGCAGCTCCAACATCAAAAGAACCTTACATAATGAGCACACCGAAGTTGGTAAAGTTAAAATTGCAGCTAAAATATATGCTTGAAAAAGGATACATTAGGCCAAGTATATCGCCTTAGGGTGCACCGATATTGTTTATGAGGAAGAAGGATGGTGCTCTTAGGTTATGCATTGACTACAGGAAGTTGAACAAAGTGACCATAAAGAACACGTATCTGTTGCCGAGGATTGATGACTTATTTGATCAGATGAAGGGAGCAACAGTTTTCTTGAAGATTGATCTGAGATCCGGATATCATCAGGTATGCATTAAAGAGGAGGACATTTACAAGACAACTTTTGGGACCAAGTATGGGCATTGTGAGTTTGTTTTAGTTCCATTTGGTTTGACTAATGCTCCAGCTATCTTTATGTGTTTGATGAATAGTGTGTTTCGTCCCCATTTGGACAAGTTTGTTAGTGTTCATTGATGACATATTGGTTTATTCTCAAAATGAGGAAGAGCATGTTGAGCATTTGGCAACAGTGATGAGGTTGTTGAGAGAGCATCAGTTGTAAGCTAAGCTCAGTAAGTGTAGTTTATTTCAGACTGAGGTACATTACTTGGGATGTGTTGTCTCCAATGAGGGCATAACAATGGATCCATAAAAGGAAAGAGCTATCATGTAGTGCACAACGCCTAGAAATGTAGAGGTGAGATCCTTCATGGGATTATCAAGTTATTATAAGAGGTTCATCAAGAACATATCATAGATTTGTTATCCTATTACATCATTGCAAAGGAAAGGTAAGAAGTTTGAATGGATAGAGGAGTGTGAGGCCATTTTTGAGCAGTTTAGCAGTTGTTGACACATACTCCAGTGTTAAAGAGCGAAGATTTGGAAAAATAATTTGTAGTATGTACAGATTCTTGCAAGAGCGAACTTGGTGGAGTCCTTATGCAGGAAGGACAAGTAGTGTACTATGAGTCGTGGAAACTGAATGATCACTTGCAGAACTATCTGATGTATGATCTTAAGATAGCAGTGATCATACATGCACTGAAGATGTGGAGGCACTATCTTCTTGGTAAGAGGCTTGTATTGATGAGTGATCATAGTGGATTGAGGTATCTATTTGACCAGTTGAATTTGAACGCCAGGAAAGCTAGATGGTTGACCATGATCAGTGAGTTCGATTTTGAGATCAGATACATCAAAGAAAAGGAGAACATGGTTGCATATGCTCTTAGCAGGTGGATACAGATAAATCATATAGCAGCTAGGAGTTCCTATGGGACAGAACATGATAGGATATTGCAGGCGGGTTAATAGGATGCCAAGTACATGGAGCTTAGGCACATGTTACAACATAATGCATGTACGGGTACATGTAGTGGTACAGGTACATGTGTAGGTGTACAATATGTGGACTATTGTGTTACGACAGATGGATTGATCAGATTTAGAGATAGGATATATGTTCCAGATAACATTGACCTCAAGATGGTGATCTTGAGGGAGCTTCATGTGAAACCATATTTAGGTCACCCAGTCTATCATGATACATTGACCATAGTGAATAAGTTTTTTATTATTAGCTGATTTTGAAGAAGTATGTAGAGGAGTTCATGGCTAGGTACTTGGATTATCAACAGGTGAAGGCAAAGTGTAAGCATCCAGGTGGACTGCTATAGTCGATTATGATTCTAGAATGGAAATGAGAGGTCTTTTCCATGGAATTGATTATATGTTTGTCGAGGAAATTGAAACAACATGATTCCATCATGGTTGTGGTGGATAGGTTGATGAAGGTTGTGCACTTCATTCCAATGAAGTCTACATTTTCAACTAGCGATGTAGCACATGTATTCATTAGAGATGTGGTTAGGTTTCACGATGTTCCAAAGAAGATTGTATCAGACAGAGATGCTAAGTTCACTTCCAAGTTTTAGAAGGAGTTGTTTATAGCATTAGGGACAGAGTTGGCCTTCAGTACAACTTATCATCTACAGACTGACGGAAATACAGAAAGGGTCAACAGAATATTGGAGGAAGTTTTGAGGATTTATGTGGTGCATCAACAATGGAACTGGGAGGAGTATCTTCCACTAGTAGACTTTGCTTACAACAATGGGTATCAGGAATCCTTGAGGATGAGTCTGTTTGAGGCATTATATGGGTGGAGTTGGAATACACCCATCAATTGGAGTGATCTGTTGAACAGGGTTTTGATTGGACTGAACATGTTGGCAAGCATGTAACAAAAAATGTAGGTAATCAAGAAGGATCTAAAGGTAGCACAGGATAAGCAGAAGAGCTATGAAAATTGGAGTAGGGTGTTCAAGGAGTTTCAAGTTGGGGAACAAGTGTACTTACGCATCAAACCGAAGAAGAGCTCCTTGCGGATTGGATCATCTGCAAAGCTCGCACCATGGTTTTGTTGACATTTTGAGATTCTTGAGAGGAGCACATGAGTAGCCTATCGACTTGCACTTCCTCTGACGGTGAAATCCTAGGATGTTGTCCATGTGTCATTGCTTAATAAGTATGTTAAAGATGTTGATCATTTGATTGACTGATTTGTATTGCAGGTGGAGATAGAAGGATAATTCAAACTAGAACCACAATGTATATAACAAAGAGAGATGCTCATACTCTAAAACCGAGCAATCGAGCAGGTTAAAGTGCAGTGAAAGCACTTTGGGCCTGATGAAGCTACATGGGAGATGGAGGATCAAATGCGGACTATATATCCTTTATTGTTTGCCGATTGAAGAAAAGAAATTTTGGTATGATGTTTAGTATATTTTTTTTCATATGTGTGTGTGATGTTTTGATATATATAGATATACACACATATGTATGTCGATGTAAATTCCATCATGAGCTAAGTTATAAAGCTCAAAAAAGCAGTATGGGTGTCATGTTATTATGATGTTATGTTGTCATGTTCGTTTGATTCTTAGTAGGGTGATCATTGTAAATATTGCAACGAGCTAAGTTAAAAAGCTCCATGGGCAATATGTTTTATTTTTAGTAGTTTTGTTGAGGTATAGGTGTGGTTGATCACCAAGGGCGAAGGTTTTGTAACATCCCTAGTGAAAATTCCATGTAATAAAAGTTAATAAAGGAAAAATAATAACCATGGGTTATGGGACACTTATTCCAAGCTTAATTTTGGATAAGACATCCTAATGTGGGTGTTCATTGGTTTATTATGGCTAAGGAAATGGCAAAGGCTTTGGAAAGGAAAATTGGCATTTTTTGGCAAATTTATTTATGAAAATAATGGAAATTAGGAGAAAAGGAAGGTGAAAGGTCACATGTTGCATGTGAGGAGGAAAATGATGGAAAATTGAAGAAATTAGAGGCCTCATTAATAAAAGGCTTCTGAGGATTAGTTGGTACCTTTTATTAGTTTAGTTTTGGAGCTATCTCATTTCTCTCTCTCTCTCTCTCTCTCTCTCTCTCTCTCTCTCACTCCTGGGAACTTAGATTTTTCTTGGAGCACTTTGGCATTAGATCAAGAAAGGAAAAGAAGGAAAGAGTAAGGAAGGAGAAAGCAAGGAAGAATAGGATCAAGCAGCTACAACAAGTTTCTTTGTGGGTATTGATTTGCATGTGTGATTTCCTTACTAGATTTGACATGCATGGTATTGCATATGGTTCTTTTCTATTATGGCATGGGTTTTTCCAGGTGTGGCATTGTTTTTAGCCTAGCCTTGCCATTTTCGGATGGCCATGGTGTGATGGGGTTCTCATGTCTTGATTGAGATGGATTATCGGATGGATTCGAAGTTGAGTGAGGTGGATCTATGAAGGAAAGTGTTATCACTCAGATTTTCCTTGAAGTTGTTGGGAAGAGGAAAGGGGTCCGAGGTAACCACAAACCAACTTTTAGGTATAGAATCTAGCTAATCTGTACTCAGAGAGGGCTCTCTATTTAAGTTTTAGCTTTGTTTTGAAAGATATTAGGCAAGTTATGAAAGTTTAGGGGTTTTGATTGTGTTTGGTGGTGGAATTCAATAGCATAGGGGTAGGATTGAGTAGTTTAGGCCATTGGGCTAATGGATTTAAAGAAGATGGTTTAACTGGATTTGGTTTCTTAACAAGGGATGGTTTCACAGGGAAAGATAGTTAAACAAGGAACAAATAGAGACTTAAAAAAGATGGAATGGACTCAAAAGGGATGAAGGGAAATTAAGAATCCTTCAACATATTTGAAAGAGGGAACTTGAATGATTACCAATAAAGAGAAATTAAGAATTCTTTACTAAATAATCAAAATGAATAAACTAGGAAAGAGGGGCAATTAAGAATTCACTGTTTATGCTAGTTTAGAGGAAAACATTAAGAATCATAACGATTAAAATAGATTGTACTCAAGCACTTTTTGAATTATTCCTTTTTGTTTATCATTCAGAGATGAAACACAATTGATATAATAAACAAGAAAACTTTAAAACATGAGATATAGAAGACTTATTGATCCGGTGTCTGACTCATGAATCCTATGAAAATTCCTTTGCCTCAATTCTTCATCCAACTAGCCATACAAAATTTTGTCCAACGACACTTTATTCCAAAATAATTAGTATTACAACAATGTCTAAGAATCCACCCTCAATACTCCAATTGAGGGAGCATTTATACAAAGAATTTTACAGAAATATCTCATAACAGAGTGAGATATATTCTAGGATGACTATGAATAAGTTACAAGAAAAATAGAGACAGGTGGTCTCGTAGATAGAAGAAAAAGCAAAATGATGTTGTGTTGTTCCTATTCTTGTGAGTGTGCTGGAGGCAGGCCATATGATTTGGCTTGCTGCTGTCTTCTTGGTAATTCTGTGTTGGCTGCCCTGTTTTTACTGATGCTCTTTACTTGTCCTGATACTCTTCGACCTGTTTGATCTTTGTTTATCCTCTTTACCATTACTTACTGTAGTAAATAACCAAAATTTACCCAAGGATAATTTACAAAATTTCTAACATTTCTTCCCACCATTGTGGTTCTGGTATTCTGGTTCATTGAAGTTTTCTCAGGGTCTCATCAGTTCCGGTGTACCTGAAAAAGGTAGGCTGGATTAGGAACAAGTGCTTTATCTCATGCTCGACATATAATAAGTTCTCTAGACTGTCATAAAGAACTCTACTTATAGGCAATGCTTTTGATGCTGATGCACTTGTTGATGGACTTGCCTGGTTGCTTGCCTATTGATTCAATTTCTCCACATAGTCTATATGCCTCATTAGTTTTTCATTAATAACTAAAAGACTAGGAAACCCTTTACTCTGCAAAATATCAAATCTCTTCATGAAAGCATTAATTTCTTCCTACATGTCATGGCACTTTCTTTCTAAATTTTGCATCAGAGTCCTTTTAGTAAAAACCCTTTTGACTTATAGAATTGTTCCTGTTCTGTCTTGAATGACCAGTTCTTAAAGCTAGTACTTATTCTTGGTATTCAAAAACTGTATGAGCTTGGTGGCTTCCTCAAGCATATTTCCTAACTCTGCCCTTGCCTTTTGAAATTCTTCTCAAGCTACTTTTACTAAATCAATTTGCTCAAAAAATATTTGGATTGATGGCTAAACATCATTTATTGACTGAGTGATGTTGGCCCAAAGAATTTTCCTAATTTTTTTCAAAGGTTTCTCAAATGTGAGATCCCTTTCTAATGATTTTACTCTCTATTCTAATCCTTTAATTTCCCTTCTCTTTTCTACAACATTTATCTTTAAGAGATCATACCTTTGCTCCAAGGTAGCATATTGTTCTTTTACCTTTTGCAGCTCTGTAACTTGGAGCCTCAATTCCTCCATTAATTTTACTAATTCATTGGGCTAAGACCTGTAATTCCTGCTTGTGCTGTACTTGTTGTTGTTGTTGCTGTTACTGCCTCTGTTGTGACTATTGGAACCTTAGGTGCTAGAGCTGTTCCAAGGGTGGAAGGGACTACAGTGGAAACTACTGGAATCACGTTAAGAGGCTGAGAGGTCGAATCTCCCTGCTTATCCTTCAATGATTTCTCCAATTCTTGTTTAGTTTCCTTTAGCTGCTCATTAATTTTCAGGACTAAGTCCATCAGCTCTTCTTCAGTTCTTTGTTGTATCACCTCAGCTATTTGTGGGTGTCTTGAAGGTGGCAATTTCAGCTGCTTTCTCAAAGCAACAATGTGTTCATCCTTATTTTTTATTAAGGCTTCTGCAACCTTCACATCTTTGTGATCATGACCCAACACAATGATCAATTCTTCTAATGTTTTGATCCTGTTGTCTTTAGTCTGTGAAGAGGCTTTCTCCACCTATAGTTGGGCAATTGTGTTATTCAAAGAATTTTCCAACCTCTGGGCCATCATAGCCTTCCCAGTCAAGGTGGAATAAATCATTTCTCCAGTTTGTTTGTGCAATTCAATTTGATCCAAAGGATGAATATCCTTTGCCATGACTTCAAAATTCGTTCTAAGATAGTCTGTTGCTGATTGAGGATGTTGCACTTTAGGTTTGAAATAACTCATTATCATCTTTCCTTCCTTGATGTCATAGGCTAACATCAATCTGTTTTGATTAGTAGGATCCATTTTCAAAGATTGATTATAAACCTGAATCCTCAATGGATCATTTCTGGCTTTTATTTCCATAAACGTCTTCTTGATATCTGAAGTATCCTTTCTTGGTGGTCTGAAAGATGATACCTCTGCACTTTGTTGTCTTTCAAGCTCCTGTCTCTGTGAGCTAGTAGAGGTTCCACCTACTGGGAATGTTTGATGGCTATCTTTTCCTTCATTCCTTTGACTATCAGTAGTCTCTTCAAGAAATTCTTCCTTTGATAGAGGATTTAACCTTTGTCTTTTTGCACCAGGCTGCACTGAGGGTCCACTAATAGGGGTAGCTAATTCCCTGTCTCTTTTCTTATTCCTTTCCTCATTCACAGGAGTCTGCAAAATTGGAGGTTCTCCCACATTGCCCTGAGTTGGGGGAGTTTGCATTTGGGCCTGTTCCTTGGAATTTCTGGCTGTTTTGACATTATAATTTCTTGGTGGCTTGTGTAGTGGTCTCTTTTTCTTTGCCCTTGGAGGTCTTTGTGGCTGGTGTATTAGTTTGCTATGAGTTCCTTTCTGAGGTCCTAGCTACTGAAGTACTTATTCCTGATAACGATTTCTGAGAACTACCATGTACCTGCCCAAAAGAATCTAAGTCAAGAGTCTTTACAAGATCTCTCATTACATTTTCAATATTAACTTGTTCTCTGTCAGCAGCTACTAAAGTCCCCTCTCTCCATTCATCCATATTGGCAAACTGTTCAATTTCAGGGATCCTATGATACCTGCCCAAAAGAATCTAAGTCAAGAGTCTTTTAAATATCTCTCATTACATTTTCAATATTAACATGTTCACTGTCAGCAGCTACTAAGGTCCCCTCTCTCCATTCATCCATATTGGCAAACTGTTCAATTTCAGGGATCCTATGATGCATATAGGGGGACAACCTATTCTTCATTCTTCTATCATAGATAAAGCCCTGAGGGTCATATGGGGTCCAACCAAAACTCTTTTGTAATCTAAGGTAGTCTTCTAGAATTCTTTTTGCTGCTTCTCCTGCTTCTCTACTGTTGCAGACAAAAGGGCCTATTTTATGTTTGATCCTTAGCTGTGCTTTCTTTTTGGCTTTAGTAAAATGGATCAAATTTGCATTACATATCTACCTATAGTATTCCAATGCAAACAGTCGCATTGGAACATACTTTGGGAACTTGAAGGGGGCAAGCTCACAGCCATATATTTTGAATTCTGTGAAGTTCTGGTATAGATACCAGTCTCCCAATTCATACTGCTTGGAAAGTTGAAGGGTCTTTTTAATATCACCACTGATCCTAGGAGGGGAAACCCCTATCAACAAGGTGGTTGTTGGGTGAATAAATAGGTCAATGAATTCATTGTAGGAGTAAGGAGTTTAAAAGGAACTATGGAAGACTGTAGACCAGAAGATTATAGACCTTGGTTTTCCTCTGGTGTCAAGTTTCAAGATAGGGAATGGGAAATTGTCTAACTAATAAAAGAGCATAAGATGGTATATATGGGTGGAGTACTTGAAAACTATTTCATTTTCCAGTCTCATGAATTGGTCATGAATATTGTCAGCAATGTAGGAGGCAAAGTCATATTTGATAGCAGGGGGTTGTCCAGGAGTAAAAATTGACAATAGTACTAGGGTTAATTCATCAACAAATTCACTAGTATTGAAACCCATTATTGATGATATCATGTCAATTATGATTTGTCCCATAGTTGTGAAGAAAGTTTGCATGTAAGGAGGTGGGACATCAGGCTGATGCTTTGGTGACATGAAGATTTGACAGAGGCGAGTGAGTTTCTCTTGGGATAATTTAACTGATTTCTCAAGTAAATCTCCCATGGAAAGGGGAGTCAAGGCTTGACTGGGATGAAACTGTAACATTTCATGAATTGATTCAACAATTATGGGAAAGAGGATTGTTTGGCTCGGGGACATGACTGCTCAGCGATTAGGGTCGTAATTGGCATGAAAATGATGAATTATTTCTGGGAAAATACGAACTAAGGGTAGAAAATACATAGGAAGGTTGGATTCCCACAATCCTATGATATCAGAACCATTTAGGTAGTTATATTTGCTTTGGCAAAAGATTTTCAGGTGATTTTTATCAGTGATGAGGTCCTTTATCTGGAAGTCTTTATCTACCAAAGCCAAATAGTCTAAATCTTTGTGGGGAGCATTTAAGGGTGCAACACTTAGGGTCACAGGGGTTTCCATGTCTGGTTCTTGTGGATTCAGATGGAAACAACATTTCTCTAAAAAATGGGCAAAACAGAGGGTCTGGGAACATATATAATGAAGGAAAAGACTAAATTGTAACCAATTTTGGTCTTTTTATGTGGAATTTATTGTGTAAAATGAGAAATTGCAGGGTTTATGTGCAAATTGGATAAATACCTGTGTTTGGGGAATGGGCAGTGAATTAACAGGTGCTAGTAGTGGCTAATAGGTTTTGGGCTGCGTAGGCTACAAGTTTTTGAGCAAGTTGGTGATTGAAAACCTCAGACAGTTGACCTCGACATTCTCTGCATGGGAGCAGAGATTTACGGTAAAAAACAATGAAAACGACATTCATTTGTTTTATTAAAAAAGTCATAGGTTGGCGGGGTTTTTTGGTTTCAGGATGAATGACGTCAGTGGGGAATGAAGTGACATTTTTGTCGTATGTGGGAAGGCGGTAAGCAGTTTCATATCGCACCGCTTTTGGGGACGGGCGGTATTTAGCCGGGAGCCAGCGATTCCACAGATCGCTTGACGCGTGGTGGAGGCACTGTGCAGAAATTGCTTGGTGATCGTGTGTTAACGCACGGTCGCCAAGGGTCGCATGATATCGTTAATAACTGTCAGATGTGGAGAGCGCGATCGGATGGCTGACGGGAGGCGCGATGCAGCAGGGTTTAACAGCAGCGGGCCCAACACAATTAAGAATTAATTAATCATATCAGGGTTGTTGTGAATGGACAGGGAGGTTATTAATTAACCATGAGGGTTAATTAATCTCTTTTCATGCAGCAAGAGGATTAGGCTATTAACTAGTTAATCCTGGTTAACATGTGTTTATGATTATAATTAACCAAAGGGGCAGGATATATAGACTTTTGGGGATTTTTAGTATATTTAAATAATACGGGAAAAGGGTGAATATGTACGGGATTTATATAATATAAGTTAGAAATTAATATGAAAAATGTAATGAAAAAGCGCTAAGTAAAAACATTAGAATTGTGCATTTAAATTAGGCTTAAAAAAAGTGGGGGGCTTTTATGTGATATTGTGTATTTTTTCTAAGTAAAATAGGATTTTACTTAGGAAAAGACTTATGAATGTGAATGGCTGATTTATGGATGGTTTTAAGTACTTAGGCTTATAAATTATTGGGCCGAGGGTCCAGTCCCTCCAGAAGTCAGAGAAATGCTCTGAGCCCCTCCAATTTAGCAAATACCTTAGTACTTAGGGGGAAATTAGTGAATAATTAGGAAAAATGAGAAGGGGAGTTAATTATTTGACCTTGTCTTGCTTGAAATGCTTCCAGTGTAATGTCTGCCTTACACTTGTGATGAAAGTAAAAATTAACACATTTAGAGTCATTATCCATCACATGTAATTCTGCAACATCATCTACCTACCCTACCTACTTTAACCTAACATTTTTTCTTCTTTATTTGGGTGCACTTAAACTGGCAAACCCTTATCACACTTTCTTTTCTTTTACATGTAGATATCTATCTAAGTCTAACCTTATTACATCCAAGGGCTCAGATTAAACTATTGAGCTCCTTTTATTCACTCTACCTATCTACTTATCTGCCAAGTTTAAACAGTTTGGTCAGATTTTATTCTCTATCTCTAAAACATAAAATTCAAATATGAACTAGCCAAGCTTAAGTTGTTTCACTGTTCATCAATTGTGGCATAAGTTACAAGCTGCACACAATTGTTTATTGCACAAGAGTAAAAGTAGTGGCATTTAGACTTGCACATTTTCCTTGGTCTTTATTTTGGTGGGGTTCATTTTCTTTCACTTTTTTGACCATCTTATTCTTTTCACCCTTTGATTTTCCTTTTAGGGTATACCCTCTTTACATTTTTAAAATTTTTTGATTTTTTGAAAATATGGAAAAACTTTGCAACAAGAAAAGGTATGAACATATTCATAGCTCATCAAGTCAATCATGAAATATGACACCTATTGGTATAGGAGCATAACACTAGCTCCACTTGGGGATGGATTTTTCTGGTGGAAAGTCAAGAACAATAGGTCAGATGGCCTCCGAATGATTTTGACTGAACTATGGAATTTTCTTCTGCTTTTTTCTTTATTGTATGTATGATAGTGATACTTCTGAAGCTTAGGGCCTTCTCTTTGGGCTTCAACTCCAACAAGTTACTATCCAATCAAAACTCTGACAATACAAAGGATATAGTATGTATATGTTAAAAATCAGGATACATTAATAAGTAGGATCAAAGTAATGTTTTAACATCCGACCATTAACTGGCCCTTCTTCTATTTTTGTGCCATCCAAGTTGTTTAGATAATATGTATTGTTTCCTTGTAAGGCATAGATAATATAAGGTCTTTTCCATAGGAAGTCAAATTTCCCATGTTTTCCCTTATCCTATCTCCTAGAATCCCATCTTAACACTTTGTCTCCAAGGTAGAAATCATCTACTTTGGTTCTTTTATCAAATATCTTCTTAAGATTTTCCTGCAACACTTGGGATCATTGATACACTTCCTCTCTGGTCTACTGCAGATTGATGGTCTGGTTTATCCTCCTTTGAATATCATTAGGTTCCACCTGAGCTTCTTGAAGTAATTTCATTATAGGAACTCCTAACGATGAAGGGAATAAAACCTCCATGCCATAGACTAAATCATAAGGACTAGTTCCAATAGATGTTTTGGTGGTGAGTCTGTCTACCCATAGTGCATTTGTCAGTTTCTTGTGCCAATTTTTCTTGTTCTCCTCCAATAATTTTTTAATAATATTAATGAGGCTCTTGTTGGAAGATTCAGCCAGTCCATTACCTTGAGGATAATAGGTTGTGGAATGGCCTAAGGTGATATGGTACTTGTTATAGAAACTTATCAAATTCTTAGATTTGAAGGCAGCAGTATTATCAGTTATGATTTTATCAGGACAGCCAAATCTAGACAATATGTTGGTTTCTAAGAATCCTATGATCACTGTGTCATTGGCTTGTCTAGAAGGAATGGCTTCTATCCATTTGGTGAAATAGTCTGTGGCAGTGAGAATCCATTTGTGTTGGCCAGAAGAGGGAGGATGGATTTCTCCAATGAAGTCAAGGCCCCATTGTTGGAAGGGTTTTTCAGTGGAAATTGGTCTCAGGGGTAAAGGTAACAATTTTCTCTTGCCTTAAAAAATTTGACATTTATGGCAAGCAGTGACAAATTTCTTTACATCAGCGAACAAGGTTGGCCAATAAAATCCAGCCCTTAGGATCTTGTCTGCAGTTGATTTCCAGTAAAGGTGTCCACCACAGTCTCCTACATGAAATTCTTGGAGAGCCTTGTTAGCTTCTTCTTTTAATAAACAATTCAATAGAATTCCTTCATGATTTTTCCAAAAAGGAGCATTATCTAAAATACAAAACTTTGAAGCTTTCATCTTTAAAAACCTTTTCTTTGTTCTGGATAACCCTGGAGGAGCCTACATGTTTAATAGTACATAAATTGCATCAGCATACCAAGGTGAATCTAAGAAGACCTGACTGATTTGTGGAGTTGCCATCTCCTATTCGTTATCCAGTTCATTAATGTCCAGGGCTTGATAATTTGTTTCTGTCATGAGCTTAGCCAATCCCTGTCTTTTTATTAGCTTTATAGGTTTTATTTCAATATCATATTATAATATGGTAGCAACCCATTTACCTCTTTTACCCTCAATTCCATCCTGGGTTAAGATGTCTTTGACAATAGCATTTGGTACATAGGCCATCACATGGGAGTACAATATATAGACTCTGAAGTCTTTAATGGCTTTTACAATTGCAAAAGCTTGTTTCTCCATGATTTTGTATTTTAATGATGCATCCCTAAGTGCTTTACTAAAAAAGGCTATAGGTTTCTCACATCCTTGATCATCGTTTTGTAATAAAATAGCTGCTATAGTGTGTTCTTATGCGAATGAAAATATTATGAAGTCTCTATCAAATTGTGGACTAGTAAGGACCGGTGTTCTAGTTAAAGCCATTTTAATTTCTTCAAATGCTTGTTTGGCTTCTACTGTCCATTTAATACTTGAATCCTTTTTTAACATATCATTAATCAATCTAATTAGTTCAGCTAAGTTAGATATGAATCTTCTCAAAAATTTATCTTTCCTAAGAAAGCTTGTTCTTTGATATTTCTTGGGTGAGGTATCTGCAGAATAACTTCTATTCTAGCAGGATCAATTCTAATGCCATCTTTAGAAATGATATGGCCCAAGAGTTTACCTTCCTCTAGAACAAACAAGGACTTATTTGGATTCAAAGAGATACCATATTTTCTGCATTTGAGGAATACTTGTCTGAGATGATCCAAATGCTGCTGATTTGATTTAGAAAAAATAGTTAAGTCATCCAGATATATAACAAGAAAATCATGAATTTCTTTTGCAAATGATATGTCCATTACTCTTTGGAAGGTTTCTCCTACATTTTTAAGTCCAAATGGCATTTTGATGTACATGAATGTGCCCCATGGTGTTGTAAAAGTAGTTTTTTCTTGGTCATCAGGATGAACCAGAATCTGGTTATACCCTAAGAACCCATCTAAAAGTGAAATCCTAGAAGCACCTACTACCCTTTGTAAAATATGATCCATCTTAGGTAAAGGGTAATTATCCTTCAAAGAAACCTTATTTAAATTTCTTAAATCAACACATAATCTAATTTCCCCAGTTTTCTTCCTAGTAGGTACTAGATTAGACACCCACTCTGAAAACCTAATAGGAGAAATTATCCCTACTTCATTCATACATTTGATTTCTTTTTCAATCAATGGTAGCAGTACAGGGTTAATTCTTCTGAGTTTTTGTTTGAATGGTTTTTGATTTTCTTTCAAAGGTATTGTATGTTGAATTATAGAGGTGTCATATGATTTCAAGTCCTCATAGCTCCAGGCAAAGACATCCTGGAATTCTCTTATTAGTTCAACAAATTTTAGTTTTTTGTCAGGGGGCAAAGATTTAGATAACTTTATCATTTTTGGATTTTCTTCAGTCCCCAAGTTATATTCCTCAATATCTGCTTTTATTGGTTCCATCTTAGGTTTCATTGGAATGTCATCAGAATTAAAGAGGTCTTCTAAAGGAGTTAATCCTTTAGGCAAATGATTGTCTTTTAAATTAATGACTTTAGATTCTCCTTCAATAATCTCATCAACATCCATTTGTTTAAGGTCCTGCATTTCTTTGTTGGTGAACTTTGTGGGATGAAGCATTTGAATTGTATTCTCTTCTGAAATGTCTGTTTCTACCTCATTTGTTTGATCAAATTCAATAACTATATCTACATCTATGTGACTTTTAGAAAATTCTTCATCTAAAATCAAGAAATTATTAATCTGCTTATCACTATCAAACACTTTCCAGTTCTTTAAATTGTCAGGTATGGCTGGTTTGTGTCTAACCTTAGCTATGAACTGATGATTAGGCTTGAATGGTAATTTGCAGGTGCTGGCAAACATTGCCAGACTATGGGCTTGCAAGTTGTGTTTTCTTGGGATTTTAGCAAGCTGAGTTTCTAGAAAAGTATTGAGAATATCTATAACTATTCCTCTGTAGTATCTCAATCTGGGATCGTTTGTTAGATACTTCCCTTTGATCTGTTGAATGATTAAATGAGAATCTCCTATGACAGACACTCTAATTGCCCCTAATGTTTTTACAAGTTTAAGACCTAGCAAAATAGCTTCATACTTTGCCATATTATTGGTGCACTTAAAGTATAATCTGTAGGCATGGCCTTTAGCATGGTCATTTTCAAGATTGTACACCCAAACTCCTGCTGCTGCTCCTAATTTGTTGACTGAACCATCAAATTCTAAGTGCCAGAGAATTTCATGTTTGTAATTGGTATCAGGAGTATCGAGAATTTGTTTAATAGTGAGATCTAGTTTTTTACTTTCTTCTGGTCTCTCTTGGGTATCTAATGTTTCATTTTTCTTAGAGATTTCTTGGATTTGAACACTAGACTTTTATTTTATAATTTCTTTTGGTTCTGCTGCTAAAACTTCTAATTCATTGGAGGGATCAATTTCTGCATTGTAAAGAATGAAAGAATCCATATAAGAGTGTACTGAGTATATGGGGAAATTTTGGGGTTTCTCTTGACTACTTACTACATATTTCATTAAAGTTTCTCTGTATAGTTTCTTAGGTTGGCTAAAAACTGAAATAGTAGCATATGACATGTCCAATTGAAGAGATCCCTGAAGCTTTGCACCCCAAGATATGGACAATAACATGCCATACTTTGGTGGAATATCTGCTATTACTATGTCCATTAAGATTGTCTTTGCAGGGTATTGAACCAGTGAAACACACAAGTCTTTTATTAATCCTAAACATCTCACCTGACTTGAATCGAAAGAAAATAGGTTTTGTATGGCTTGCTGATGTCTAGGTCTAATTTTTCCATTACAGACTTGGGCATTAGGTTGTGAGATGCCCCAGAATCAAACATGCCATTATGAAGTATTTTTTCAGGTATGTTTAAACTTACGTAGAAAGGAGGAATTCCTCCATCTAAGGGTTTTCCATTTACTTCAGGGCCAAAGATTAATTCAGGTTGGTCATTAAAAACATTTACTGAGTCTTCATTCCTAGTGATTTTGAGTGATCTATTGATTTGGCTTTGGTAGGCATCATGTTTAGCTAACTCGGACAATGGAACAACTATTTTTAATTTGCATACTTCAGTCTCTAGATTAAAAGGTTTTTCAGTCTGAGTTCTTGTATTTCGGATAGTTGGATTCTCTTTATCTTCTGTATTTTTTGTGTTTTTCTCCTTCTCAAGAGTGGGGTTATGAGCTGAAGTTGTTTTCAAATCAACTTCTGGAGGTTCTTCTACTTTTCGTTTGGGAGGAAGAGAAGTGGAGAGTTGTCTGTTATTAGGTTGATTATCGGACACATCTTCAATAATTGGATTAGCAGGATTAGGATCTGATCTAGAAAGAATATGTACAGGTGTAGTATTGGTCTTACCTTTGATGGGTTGTTTTGTAGCTTTCTATTTGTTGGTTTCAGGGACATCAATTCTTCTGCTCCTTAGATTATATTACTTGTGGACATCATAAATGGTTGTATCATATTCCTCCCTGAAGTCAAATGATTCACCTTACTGAGTTTGGAATTGTTTGAGAATGTGAGCTTCTTGATCCTCTTGGGTCAAGAAAACTTGTTGTTCATTATTGAGTCCCATCAAGTTTATTTGAGTATCTTCTATTGGTTCATCAGAATTTGAGGCTTCAGCATAATTTTCCTGGAATGGGGGCCTAATTTTTTGGTTAGGACCAATCTTTCGAGTGTTCTGGTTTTGATTTTTCCTGAAATTTGGATTTCTTCCAGTAGTGGTCAGCTGACCATCCCAAAAGGATTTCCTTTCAATTTTTTCTACTCTATCTCCTAGCCTATCCATACCTTTAATAATAGCATCCAGTTTCTATTCAAAGGCTGAGGGTTCTTCTTTCAATGATATCCTCCTTTCACTTCTGGCCTTGGCTCATTTAGATATCAGGTTGGCTTCAACACTGACAGCTATACTTTGCATATCTTCTAAAGTTTGAGGAGCTCTTTCCCTAAGCTGGTATGCCATGTCAGAATCAAATTCATCAGGGAATTTGATTAATGCTAAATTTGGAGGAGGTCTGAGGTTTTGAGGAATAGCATTGTAAACATTATTGAACCTAGTGCAATAATCTTGCACAGTTTCTTGTGTTCCTCTCTTCAAGTTTTCATATTTTAATAAGATTTGGAGAGGATCTTTCTTCTTTTCCCATCTGTTCAAGAATTGTCTATAAAGATCTTCTAGGTCACTGATATTGTTTGTAGGCAGGGCTCTAAACTAGGTTCTAACTTCTCCAGTCATACTTTGAACAAATATTCTCATTCTTACATCATCTACATGTATTTCATATATTTCAAAGTAATCAGTCATTTTTTTGGTATGTTGATGTGTAGTGTAAGTACCAGAACCATCGAATGGAGTGATTTTAATTTGATAGCCTTGGGGCATAGCCCCTGGATTGGTTGGTAACACCAAGGGAGTATATCTGTTTGCCATTGTAGTAGGTAGTGATGAAACAATAGCTAGGGTTGGAGAGGAGGATGGAGGGGTAGAAGGGGTGGTTTGAGGTTGAAATGTCTGAGGAAATGGTGATGAACTTGGAGAGGCAGTAGTGATCACAGAAAGGTTGGGTGTTCCTTCAAAGGTAAGATCAGATTGTATGGAGTTCTGCAAATGTCTATCAAGATGTGAAGTAACAACTTCAAGTTGTAAATCTTCAATAAATACTGGGTCTTGAACCAAGCGGACCAACTCAGAGTCAGAAAATGTTACAAATAAAGAGGTCTCAAATTTCTCATCAAAGGGTTCATCCTCAAGGTAGATCCACTTTACAAGGCAGGATCTTGATTTGTAGATGGGCCGAGAACTAGTAGAACTTTCTTGGCTTTCCTATCTCCTAAGAATTCTGGGGATCAGATTAGGATTTTCAAACATAGGTGGTGGATTTGGATCAGGATTAGCTCTGGTGTAATGAGTCCTTTCTGAAGCCAGGTTTCTAAGCGTATTTTTGGTTTTTCTCTAAATGAGATTAACAGCACAACTTCAACAATTCCTTTAAGAGGTTTTAGATATGGGATTTGAACTTTCTTAAAGACTTATTTGACAAGAGGAATTGGTCGAGTGTTTGAAACCAGATGTTCAATCCATAAAATAGACTAGAGATAGACTGAATCAGCATTCGTTTAATATGAAATTGCAAAGAAAGAGAAGTTCAAAGGCTACCTGGCTAACTTCAAGCTCCGTCTGTAGTTTATAAAGTAAACAATAGTAACAAACAAACTATTCGTCCCTAGTGGAGTCGCCACTATGTTATCACTCAAATTTTCCTTGAAGTTGTTGGGAAGAGGAAAGGGGTCCGAGGTAACCACAAACCAACTTTTAGGTACATAATCTAGCCAATCTGTACCCAGAGAGGGTTCTCTCTTTAAGTTTTAGCTTTGTTTTGAAAGATATTAGGTTAGTTATGAAAGTTTAGGGGTTTTGATTGTGTTTGGTGGTGGAATTCAATAGCAGAGGGGTAGGACTAAGTAGTTTAGGCCATTGGGATAATGGAGTTAAAGAAGATGGCTTAACTAGATTTGGTTTCTTAACAAGGAATGGTTTCACAAGGAAAGATAGTTAAACAAGGAACAAATAGAGACTTAAAAAAGATGGAATGGACTCAAAAGGGATGAAGGGCAATTAAGAATCCTTCAACATATTTGAAAGAGGGAACTTGAATGATTACCAATAAAGAGAAATTAAGAATTCTTTACTAAATAATCAAAATGAATAAACTAGGAAATAGGAGAAATTAAGAATTCACTGTTTATGCCAGTTTAGAGGAAAACATTAAGAATAATAACGATTGAAAACAGATTGCACTCAAGCACTTTCTGAATTATTCTTTTTCGTTTATCATTCAGATATGAAACACAGATGATATAATAAACAATAAAACTTTAAAACATGAGATATAGAAGACTTATTGATCCGGTGTCTCACTCATGAATCCTATGAAAAGTCCTTTGCATCAATTCTTCATCCAGCTAGCCATACAAATTTTTTTCCAACAACACTTTATTCCAAAATAATCAGTATTACAGCAATGTCTAAGAATCCACCCTCAATACTCCAATTGAGGGAGTATTTATACAAAGAATTTTACAAAAATATCTCATAACAGAGTGAGATATATTCTAGGATGACTATGAATAAGTTACAAGAAAAATAGAGACAGGTGGTCTCGTAGATAGAAGAAAAGGCAAAATGATGTTGTGTTGTTCCTATTCTTGTGAGTGTGTTGGAGGTAGGCCGTATGATTTGGCTTGTTGCCATATTCTTGGTAATTCTATTTTGGCTGCCCTGTTTTTACTGATACTCTTTACCTGCTCTGATACTCTTTGACCTGTTTGATCTCTGTTTATCCTCTTTACCATTACTTACTGTAGTAAATAACCAAAATTTACCCAAGGATAATTTACAAAATTTCTAACATTTCTTCCCACCATTGTGGTTCTGGTATTCTGGTTCTTTGAAGTTTTCTCAGGGTCTCATCAGTTTCGGTGTACCTGAAAAAGGTAGGCTGAATTGGAAACAAGTGCTTTATCTCATGCTCGACATAGAATAAGTTCTCTAGACTGTCATAGAGAACTCTGCCTGTAGGCAATGCTTTTGATGTTGATGCACTTGTTGATGGACCTGCTTGGTTGCTTGCATATTGATTCAATTTCTCCACATAGTCTATATGCCTCATTAGTTTGTCATTAATAACTAAAGGACTAGGCAACCCTTTACTCTGCAAAATATCAAATCTTTTCATGAAAGCATTAATTTCTTCCTGCATGTCATGGCACCTTCTTTCTAAATTTTGCATCAGAGTCCTTTTAGTAAAAACCCTTTTGACTTCTATAATTTTTCCTGTTCTGTCTTGAATGACCAGTTCTTCAAGCTAGTACTTATTCTTGGTATTCAAAAATTGTATGACCCTGGTGGCTTCCTCGGGCATATTTCCTAACTCTGCCCTTGCCTTTTGAACTTCTTCTCGAGCTGCTTTTACTAAATCAATTTGCTAAAAAATTATTTGGATTGATGGCCAAACATCATTTATTGACTGAATGATGTTGGCCCAAAGAATTTTCCTAGTTTCTGTCAAAGGTTTCTCAAATGTGAGATCCTTTTCTAATGATTTTACTCTCTGTTCTAATCCTTTAATTTCCCTTGTCCTTTCTGCTACATTTATCTTTCAGAGATCATACCTTTGCTCCAAGGTAGCATATTTTTCTTTTACCTTTTGCAGCTCTGTAACTTGGAGCTTCAATTCCTCCATTGATTTTACTAATTCATATGGGCTAAGACCTGTAATTCCTACTTGTGTTGTACCTGTTGTTGTTGTTGTTGTTGTTATTGCCTCTGCTGTGACTGTTGGAACCTTAGGTGCTAGAGCTGTTCCAAGGGTGGAAGGGATTGTAGTGGAAACTACTGTAATCACGTTAGGAGGCTGAGAGGTCGACTCTCCCTACTTATCCTTCAATGATTTCTCCAATTCTTGTTCAGTTTCCTTTAGCTGCTCATTAAGTTTTAGGACTAAGTCCATCAGCTCTTCTTCAGTTCTTTGTAGTATCACCTCAGTTTTTTGCGGGTGTCTTGAAGGTGGTAATTTCAGCTTCTTTCTCAAAGCAACAATGTGTTCATCCTTATTTTTTATTAAGGCTTCTGCAACCTTCACATCTTTGGGATCATGACCCAACCCAATGATCAATTCTTCTAATGTTTTGATCTTGTTGCCTTTAGCCTTTGAGGAGGCTTTCTCCAGTTGTAGTTGGGCAGTTGTGTTATTCAAAGAGTTTTCCAACCTCTGGGCCATCATAGCCTTACTAATCAAGGTGGAATAAATAATTTCTCCAATTTTTTTATGCAATTCAATTTGATCCAAAGGATGAATATCCTTTGCCATGACTTCAAAATTCATTCTAAGATAGTCTGCTGCTGATTGAGGTTGTTTCACTTTAGTTTTGAAATAAATCATTATCATCTTTCCTTCCTCGATGTCATAGGCTGACATCAATCTATTTTGATTAACTATAGGAGCCATTTTCAAATATTGATTATAAACCTGAATCCTCAATGGATCATTTCTGGCTTTTATTTCCATAAATGTCTTCTTGATATCTGAAGTATCCTTTCCTGGTGGTCTGAAAGATGATACGTCTGCACTTTGTTGTCTTTCGAGCTCTTGTCTTTGTGAGCTAGCAGAGGTTCCACCTGCTGGGAATGTTTGATGGCTACATCCGTCTTATCACGGGTTGTAAAGGTTTTTATTGATATATCAAAATGCCTTCATATATATTTTGTTTACACAATTTTATATGTATTTCTATTATAAAGGATTATAACAGAAAGGCCAGACCTGAAGCGTATATATATTATGATTTATAAGCCTCGACGGGTCTGCGAGATGTATGAAAAGGTGGAATTTAAGCTAAAAGGCGAAATTTCGGGCAGATGCAAAGGGGTAAGTGGTTTTTAGTGGAACTCACCTTATTCCACTTATTGTTCAACATGTAGCAGCTGGGTCGAGAGAGAAAACCACCCATTTCGTGCGGGTATTCTCCGGGCTTATGTCCCACCCAAAATCTTTGTAGACCGTCTGATCTGCTAAGCATAGATCTATGGTAGGAATCTATCGCGGGAAAGGTATGCCTCAATAGTTGTGCGGAGTCTGTATTAAAAGCAGAAAAAGCATGCTTATGGCATATTTTCATTATAAAAGGTATATAATAGAAAAGTGTGAATATGAAGGATTTATGCATAAGTCCAACACTACCATAGTTATGTGGCTTAAGGGTGCATAAAGTTAATTTTGCAGTGATATATCAGGCCGATTGAGATTTGTGATGGAAGTCAATGGAGCACTGAACGAGCAGATTTGACAGGTTTATAAAGTAGAATTAACTCTTTTGAGTTCCGTATTAATTAGAGGTTCGCGTTAATTTTGCTGTGTAAAGTGGAAAACCAGGGTTAGAGCTGAAGCTGGAGAGGAAGACAATCTGGTATGTTTCTTTGTATTTTGGCCAATTAAAATGCCCATGTAAGCCCAGGATTATACAAACTAAATGCGTTTCATTACGGCTAAAATGAATTAAGCATCATTAGCACATTTACAGAGGAATTCAGTAGCGGATCAACAGAGCAAGCCAGCAGTTATCATACCCTTTTGAATCCACTTGTGTTCTTGTTATTTCATGTTCTTTTAGGTGTCTTTTACCGTTTGTAAAATTCTATAATAGTTTTTACTTCATATAGTTATAAAAGCAGTTAGATAATTTGGGCAGTTTCAGAAATCAACAACTGTTCCACAATGTATAAAAACAGGAAAATTTACTAAGAAAGGGTTCGAACTTTGTAGAACCCAAAGACTAGGCTGCTGTATTCCTGATATAATTGTCGATTAATGAAAGAATCAGAGGTTTCCATGAATTGTTGGGTATAATTTTGTAACCCTCTCTATTATGTGTCATCTTGTGTTTTCTTCTTTCAAGTATAGTAATGAAGCTGTAGGTCTTTATTTTCTTATGTAGATAAAGTTAAAATTCCTTAAAAGAGCACTCCTATACTTGAAGTTTCCATCTTCCTTTCTAAGTTATAGATAATAGTTTCTGTGAAAGACCAGCATATTATCTTTAACTTCTCCAAGGGTCACAGATAGTAGTTTCTGTGTTAAGCAGCATATTGTCTATGATTCAGTTCTCATTTTCATAATTCTTCTAAGTGACGGATAATAGTTTTTGTGAAAGATCGGCATATTATCTTTAACTTTTCCCTCAAGCTTTCTTCATTCATCATTTGTATCTAGCAACAAATGGCATTCTGAGATGTTCTGGTCATACATGTTGTTGGTGTCCAGGTATGAACAGATCATCCACTCCTTTTCCCTACATTAATGTATCAATATAGGTGTGTATTTTTTTCAAGGCAACACACATGGTATATGCAGGGGCAAGGTTACGATCTGCCCTCAACCAAGGGTTCATGATTGGAAATCAAAACATTGCTGAGATAGAAGTAAAACTCAACTGCAGAACGTAAAAAGGTATTCACAGTTATCTAAGAGATCGGTAACAACAACAAGAAAAACACAACAATAGAAAATACACAAGGAAAAGATAGGCCAATAGAAAATACACAGGGAAAAGATAGGCCAATTGGTGCCCAACATCTCCCCCCAACTAGCCTTCTGCACACCCTCGTGTAGCTCACCGTCTCCACAGGTCTGGGTTGGATATGCTATGTGCTTCCTGAAGCCGAGCGAGATCATATTCCTCGGCCATTTCTGTTCCTGGAACCTTGAATCCTTCTGAGAGGAGAACTTCCTTCCACCAATCATTTGGTACATTATAGGCTAGGGTGTATTGTTCCACTGGCAGCCATAGAATAGGGTACTGGAATCGAATTCCCATCCATCGGACCCCACATGTTTGGATGCACACCACATATCTTGGCACCCTGCTGAGTGCCCGTGCAAAATTTGGTGCTCCAAATGGTTCTTTGTTTCGAACAGATGTGGATGACATTATCCACCTCTTCTGACAACTATCCAGGGCTTCAACATTAAACGTGACTAATTGTTTGACACGAAGATCGATGCACCACTTTTGTGTCCTCAGCATCTGTTCCTTATTTTCCATAATTTCCAAAAATGTAGTATGCTTATTATACATAGTCACTGATCTCTTGAGTTCTCCTCTTACCATAAAAGCCTTTGTGGCCTGATTTGACTCGAACATGTCAGAAGCCTTCTGCCAACTTATTTGATTAAAAGTGTAATAGGTGAGGGCCCTTAAATGAATTTCCTCCACATATGGAACCGGATTAAATTCTCTCTCAACACGCAAGAGATACCCATGCATATAAAGCTCGCACATCAAGTGCTGAGTTGGCACATCATGGGTTCTCAATATCTGGAGGAACTGTACCCCATCCTCAATCTCGTGACTAAGTTCTTTATAGATGCTTTCCAAACAAAATAAAAGAAGCGCTTATGCAAAAATGAAGAGTAACAGGAAGCAGGAGGGCAACATGCCATGGCTTCCTGTGCTAAATGGAGCATCTGCTCTTTATCGGTTTTTAATTTTGCTACTTGCCTTTCTAGCTACTCCACCTTGAATTGCTGCTTCGCATGCCTTAGTCACATTATATCAATGCGCTCTACATATTCAAAGATAACCATGGATGCTTGCTCTTGGGCTTTCTTAGCTTCATTCCAATATCGTGATGCGGTGGATTTCCAGGTCTGTACCTTAGTCGACAAAGAAAATTCACTACCGTTGTTTAGATAGTCTTCGGCAAAATCACATAACCAATCTTTTGTCGACGCGTTTCGAACCAGCCAGTGTGGTTCATCGTCAGGACAAGTTGAAGAACCAATCCGGCTTAGCTGATTAAATAGAGTGTGCAAAGATTCCAACGGCTATATTGCTAACGGCTAATTTTGACCTAATGATCTTAGTCAACACTAATTTAATTATTAACATTCCTATAAATAGCAAAAACAGGTAAATAAATGTATATGAATACCTAAAATTAAAATTCCTTTGATAATAATATAATATCCATATTTATTATGGTCATTATATCTCGTATAATAGTTCATATTTACCATAATAAATATGAACTATTATACGAGATATAATGACCATAATAAATATGGATATTATATTATTATCAAAGGAATTTTAATTTTAGTTATTCATATACATTTATTTACCTGTTTTTGCTATTTATAGGAATGTTAATAATTAAATTAGTGTTGACTAAGATCATTAGGTCAAAATTAGCCGTTAGCAATATAGCCGTTGGAATCTCTGCACACTCTATTTAATCAGCTAAGCCGGATTGGTTCTTCAACTTGTCTGACGATGAACCACACTGGCTGGTTCGAAACGCGTCGACAAAAGATTGGTTATGTGATTTTTTCGAAGACTATCTAAACAATGTTATGGATCACAGAAGTCTAAATTCCTTGAAAATTCACTACCCTCAAACAAATATTCTATCAGGTCTGTCTGAGTGGCAACAGAAGTTGTTGCCACTTCATCTACCTGTGTCCCTACTTCAGTCATCATGGTTTTGGGCTTCTTAGCCCACCGCTTATATTTCTTCACTTGGTTCTTCAACCGGTGCATTTGTTTCCTCAGCCTCTTAACCTATGTTTTGAGTCACATCGTTTCTTTAAACTGAAGCTGATATTTCTACTTCATAGGCAGCCTTCATTGATCACACAACTCCACCCATTCTTGTTTAACCAACACCTCCTCTAGTACTACAGTTGGTTCAAAAAGTGGTGATTTACTCGAGGGAGTATCCACAGGGTTACTCGATGGGGCTTCTTTGCTTGGTTTCTCTTCTTGGGCAGTGGCCATTTCCTTACTGTCTCCTACCTCACCCTATTGTGAAGCTATCTCGATAGGTGGCGAGCTTACTCGGTGAACGTCCATCGGTGGTTCAGCCAATTTTTCCTTTCCAAGTTCCCTTGTTTCAAAAACATCTGCCTCTTCCTCTGTTTTGGGCCCTTGAGAGAGGTCTCTGTGGAGATCTGTGGCCAACAAGCCTATGGCAGTTGGTCCCTTCTTCGACCCATCATATTTCAAAATCGGCGGAATGACCACCTCCTCTTCTGTATGTCGGGCAGAGCGAGACACCCTTGCCCCTTTTGGAATGGAGAAGTAAGAGGAAAATTGAAAGAATTCTCCTACCTGATCTATTTCGGCCCCAATTGTGGTCTCGAGCTCTTTTCCCTTTTTCTACAGCATTTCTACTCTGGGTTAAAACCCCTGCCTATGCAGTCCCCTATTTTGAGGTTGACGTTGGTTCCTGTGGAACAACGTCAATCCCGACATTTAATTCCTCTGTGGTCTCCAAAGTCAGACAGGTTGATGGTGGTTCTTGTGGGACACCACCTTCCATGTCTAGCATTTCTTGAATAGATGATGCTGGCATTGTTTCTTCCAGCACAACATTGATCCAGATGGATTATTGCATAATCACATCGATTCCATCCATTAAACCCCTATCCTCTTCTTCTGTTGGCCCTATAGTTCTTTCAGCTTCGGGCCCTTCTCATTCTAGTTCTTCCTCTATTGGTTCTACAGTTGAGGGTGGTTCTTGTGGGACACTCCTAGCCGCAATATTAATGAATTCCTCCACTTCAACCTGATGTGGTCCCTCTTTGCTTATTATAGTAGTGTTGATTTGCTCTACTAGCTCTATAGTCGAGGCTGATTCTTGAAGGACAACCTGGGTCATGGTGCTAGTGGCCCTTTCTATATTGGCCTCTTGCTGCAACACTTCTTCTTCCATTGGTTTCGAGGTCGAGGCTAGTTCTTGTGGAGTAGCCTTGACTGTCCTTCCTAGTTCATACTCCTAATTCTGTTCCCGCTCTTCAAGTTCCATCTTCATTTCCTCTGGCTCCTCTTGATCTATGTATTCATCCCCTACTCTGGTTCCTTCCTCCATCTCTTCTTGCTCTTCCTCTCTAGCAACTCTAGCAGCCATTATTTCTTCCTCTGTAGAATCCCAGAATGTTTCCCACAAGATTTTAAATCGAACAATTGCATGCATGACTAGTACTTGGACCAGGCCACAGTTGGTAATGACTGTTGCCACTTTTCGTGAACGCCGAGCAGAGTACGCTATCAGATGGAGACTTCTTAATATGAAGAAAGGCATATTCAATGAGAAGGCTTCCGCTTGTGGGAACCAGAGGTGAGCCAATATTTTGAAATGGTATTTAAACATGGTGGTATACCTCCCCTCGCAGGTTATGTATCTCATTACAAAACCTACTACCTCACCCCATGGGTGTGGTAATGAGTTTCGGTCGTACCCCCAGCCCTTTTGAACAACATTTTCTCTAGCCTGTAAGAATTCTTCGAGGAACTCCGAAAGGGTGGTTCTCTGTGAAAACCATTTATGCCCCTACTGGGGTAGCCCACTGACCTCTACAATGGTTTCTTCTGTGATAGGGATTTCTATCCCCCGGACCCGAGAGCTCTCTTCTTCTAAATTGAGTGTGAATTCAATTGCAATTTCCTCATTAAATCCTTGCAACCTATCAAAATAAATGTTCCACCCTACATTTTCGAAGACCTACCATACCTCTAGATTGTTTCTGACCATTGTCGTGCCCTCCGGCTCATGGCACACAACCAGCCCACCCATCGCTGTAAAAACTAGATCAACACGATGGGTATAGTCAACTGGTAGGGAGAGAGTCACAACAACCAAAATGATGATGAGAATATTATTAGCATGGTGGCCATGGAGTGAAAGGATAATAATGACTGGTACACCTCGAAAAATACAGCAATTAATGGCAGGGTGTGGCAGTACAGGTGAATGATTATGGAAATTGAATACAGTGTATTGGGGAAATCACTGGTAAATTTCTTGCTGTACGATTTCAAATTCCAATGCGTGGGAATCATGATTACAAAATCGCACAATTTTTTTGGTTTCCATTTTCATTGGATTTAGTAATGATGTGATATGATAATAGTTTTAGGTACGCTATCATCTCTTTATGACGGGACCCCCCCCCCCCCCCAACTTAAATGCAGCCATCTGCGGCATGTACTAGTCTCTTTTTGGAATATTTTAATTAAATCCATAAGAGTCAATGAAGGCATACTTGGTGACCTACCTGGCGGTGGAGTAGCAGCAAAGAAAACCAGTGGAGTAACAACAATAGTGGAGTAACAGCGTCGTTGGAGTAACAACATCGGTGGAGTAACAACATGGCGGAGTAACAACATCGGTGGAGTAACAACAATAATGGAGTAATAGCACCGGCGGAGTAACAGCATCGATGAAGTAACATCAACAGTGGAGTAATAGCACTAACGGAGTAACAACAACCAGTGGAGTAACAACAACAACAATAGTGGAGTAACAGCACCGACGGAGTAACAACAACCAGTGGAGTAACAGCAACAGCAATAGTGGAGTAACAGCACCGACGGAGTAACAGCAACAGTGGAGTAACAGCACCAGCGGAGTAATAGCAATCGACGGAGTAACAACAACCAGTGGAGTAATAGCACCGGCGGAGTAACAACAACTAGTGGAGTAACAACAACAGTGGAGTAAAAACACCGACGGAGTAGCAACAACCAGTGGAGTAACAGCAACAGTGGAGTAACAACATCGACGGAGTAAAAACAACCAGTGGAGTAACAGCAACAGTGGAGTAATAGCACCAACGGAGTAACAACAACCAGTGGAGTAACAACATCGACTGTTACTTGAAAAATTTCTCTGTTTCTCCTTGTCATAATTCAGTTCTTATTCCTGAAAAAAGACAAACAAGTAAGTAGTAACAACATATTATTATTATTATTTTTCTTAAAGGGCAGAGGGAGCATTCTCTGCACCAACAACCATCAAATCTGATGTATCAGAAATATGTTTTATGAAGGCATCTTTAGACGTTGGACAGTAGTATAACTTTAGATGGTGTCCATTCAGTAGGAAGGAAGTGCGATTTTTATCTACTGTAACCAATCTAACTGTGCCATTAGCAAATACAACTTCCACTTCATAGGGTCCCATCCAATGAGTGCGAAGCTTTCCTTTAAAATCTTTGAACCAGGAATCATATAACAATGCCCAGTCCCCTGTATGAAACACCTTATTCTTGATAAATTTATTGTGCCATTTCATTATCTGTTGTTGGACAACAATAGTTCTCTGGACAGCTTCTGAATGAATCTCGTCTAACTCATCGAGTTGTTCCAGCCGATGTTTTTGGGCCTCTGATAAGTTGAATCCCACTTCCAAAGCTGTTCTGAGTGTATTGATCTCGAATTCAACCAGAAACAAGGGAGATTTCCCATAGACTAGCTCAAATGGTGAAAACCCGATTGTATTTCGCCATGTCATCCTATATGCCCAAAGAGCTTTTGGAAGTTTCTGTGACCAATCCCAGCGATGATTTGCTACAATCTTGTCAAGATATTCTCCAACACCTTGTTTGTACTTTCTACCTATCCATTCGCTTGGGGATGGTAAGGAGTTTTCACTCTGTGTTGGGCCCCATATTTCTGCATAAGCCTCTCTATCATGTGTTATGTGAACTGTGCTCCTCCATCTGAAATAATTTCTCTCGGGGTACCATATCGGGCAAAAATATCTTCAAAAAGGAAGTCTACCACCACCTTTTCTGTTGGTTTTGCAACCACTATGGCTTCCACCCACTTAGTCACATAATCAGTATAGATGAGGATGTGAACCTTCTGATGGGAAGGTGGGTTGATGGGTCCAACAAAATCGATGGCCCATTTCTCAAAAGGTTCTAGGACTATCTGGGGATGTAATGGTATTTCATCTGATTTCCTAGGTTGTCCCATACGCTGACAACTGTCACATCTTCGGACATAATCTCTAGCATCTCAAAAGATAGAAGGCCAGTAGTATCCCATTTGCGGCACCTTGTGGCCTATTTTTTTATCTACAAAATTTCCTCCACAAGGCCCACTATGGGTGGCCTTCAATATCTCATAGATATCATCCTCTGATACACAACGCCAAATATGTTGATCCACTCCCGTATGAAATAGGTATCCTGCCATCCATGAATATCGGGTACTATGATGAATAATTTTCCATTGGTCCTTGTATGACAAATGACGAGGTATCGTTCCTGTAGCAAGACAGTTAGCAATATCTACATACCACGGAGTGTTAGCGGAAATTGCAAAAAGATATTCATTTGGAAAGCTATCTTCGATAGGTGTACCTTTGGTATTGTTCTCTAATCTAGATAGAAAATCCAAAACCACATTGTTCTTTCCTGGTTTATCTAATATGGTAATATCAAATTCTTGAATTAGCAAAAGCCATCTTGTAATATGACCAGGAGTAATGGGTTTATTCATTAGATACCTGATGGCTACATGATCTGTGTGTACAAAGGTGGGGTAACTAGTGATATAGTGCGAGAACTTGTTGATGGCGTAGATGACAACGAGGAATTCTTTTTCAGTCACTGTGTAGTTTAACTCGGCAGAGGCCAAGTTCTTACTAACATGGTAAACTGCATATGGTACCTTATCCACCTGCTGCCCTAGAACTACCCCAATTGTTGTTTGGGAAGCATCAGCATGAATATGGAATGGTAATTGCCAATCTGGTCCTCTAAGGATCAGAGCACTACAGACTAGTTTCTTGATCTTCACAAAGGCTGCATCACAGTCATCTATCCACACAAAGTCTGCATCTTTTATCAGTAATTGAAAAAGAGGATGTGTTGTTTTAGCAAAATTTTCTATGAAGCGCCTGTAATAACCAACACAACCAATAAAGCTACATACCTGAGTGGGTGTGCTGGGTATTGGAAAATATTGTATTACCTTTATCTTGGTTGGATCCATCCGAATTCCTGCAGCCGAAAGCAAGTGTCCCAGGACTATTCCTTCTTTCATCATCATATGGAATTTTTCTATACTTAAGGAGACATGCGACTACTTGCATCTTTCGAGAACTTTTTCTAGCTTTCCTAATTCTTCTTCGAATGAATCTCCATATGCCGTGAAATCATTCATGTAGATTTTAACACTATCATCCATCAGATCAGAGAAAATCCCCAAAATTACCCTCTGAAATGTTGTAGGTGCATTACAGAGACCAAATGGGAGGACTCTGTATAAAAATGTCCCCAAGGGGCATGCAAATGTGGTCTTATCCTAATCTTCAGGAGCTATTTGGATTTGGTTGTACCCACTAAATCTGTCTAGGAAGGAAAAAAAACTTCTTCCTTTGCTAATGTATCTAAGACTTGGTCAATGAATGGTAACGGAAAATGGTCTTTCTAAGTTGCCTTGTTTAATTTTCTATAGTCCACACATATTTGCCATTTACCATTTTTCTTAGGGACCATTACCAATGGGGAAACCCATTGGTTGTCTAAAATGGGGTAGGTAAATCCCATGTCCAGCAACTTTTAGAGTTCTTCCTTAACAATGTTTTTCAGGGCAAGGTTCATTCTTCTCTGGGGTTTCCTTACAGGGCGATAGTCCTCCTTAATGTATATGTGATAAGTGCACAGATTAGCAAGAATTCCCTCCATATCTAAGTAGTCCCAGGCAAAGGCTTCTTTGTGTTTCTGAAGAACATGCAGGAGTTGTTTTTTCTGGGTATCTGACAGCTCTGGATTGATATTCAGGGTTTTTCCTGGTTCTATTTCCATGGAAACACTGTCATGGGGCGTAGCTGTAGGTAGCTCCTCGAATCCATCCGCTGCTCCAATACTTTCCTGAGTCTCACAACTCAAGACAGACTCCAGGATTTGCTGATTCAAATCTGAATCAGAACAAGGATCACTAATAAAGGTAGTAATTGCGTCATCTTTTGTTTTGTCTTTCAACTAGAGGGCCTGCCCAATAGTGAGAACTGGTCTTAACTCCTCTTTTTCTGATTCAGACTCTTTCTTGTGTACAGATTTCTTGTGGCTTGCTAGTTTTGCTAATGGGTTAGGTTTTGCGAGAGGATGTAACACTAGAATCTTAGTGTTTTGCCCATTTGATATGATCATATGCCTAGACTGACACCTAATATAAGCATTTGCATTGCCAACCACGGTCTTCCCATAATCAAGGGATGGCCTTCAGCTAAAGATTGCATTTGGAGTACTAAGAAGTCCACAGGGTAGTGCCATGAATCCACTGAAATCGTGATATCTTCTAATTTCCCTACTGGTTTGACTGTAGATCAATCTACCAGTTATAACACTGTAGGTGTATGTTTCAAGTTACGAAGTCCTAATGCATGCATGGTTTCAGCAGTGATGACATTTATGGCAATGCCCAAATCTACCAATACATTTGGAATTTCTACCCCATTAATGTGCACAATCAAAATTGGGTTCCCGGGATCCCCATACTTTACAGGCATGGACCTTCCCATCATGAAATCTGATAGTTTCCCCATTACATGAATGGTGAGCAGATCTCTCGATTTCTTTTTGGGATTCTTAGCACAATATTCCCTAAGAGTCTTCGCATATATAGGTTTGTCCTTCATGGCTTGTAGCATGGGAATCTTGACAAATAAATTCTATAACTCCCCTAACAAGTCAAACTCCATTTGAGGGGTTGGTTTACTCACAGCCGACCTTTCGGGATATGGCAGTTCAACTTGGTGTTTCTGAGTGGCTAACAATTGAGGAGGTGTATGATTTTTGTTAACTTGGTTTGGTTCTTCTCCAACCATTTCTGGTTCTTTCTCCTCACTTTCAATCTGCTCAATGATAACTGGTGAGGGCTGAGCACCTATGGGCTGCCTAGATTGTAAATGCATCTCATAGAATTCCTTAGTGGAGATGCAGTATGAACGCAGGTTGAGGGTGTCAGCTTGTTGAACCCCTTTATTGTTAGGATTCGGAATGGGTTAGATAGGGAGTTTAGGATGAATAGACTGATTGTCAGGGGGCACATTAGAGGGCAATTGAAGTTATTGTTGTGGCATTGACTGGGAAAACTGACCAGGAGGAGAAGGTCCTCACCAGTTCAGAGCCCATGAGGAGCTTGAACTAGCTTAAGGAGCCCATTGCTGCCAAGGTGGAAACTGGTATTGGGGCCATACAGGCAGATAAGGCATAGTCTGGGGACCCATATTGAAATTGCTAAAATATTGAGATGGATCTGGAAACATACCTTGATTTCCCATTGACGACTGAGGCTGCCATGACTTTTTAGGTCCCATAAAGTACAGATACTCCATATCTTCTCCTGTTCCCTAAAAAACCACTTTTAGCCCTGGCAAAGATGGGCATGAACTTGTCACGTGCTTCAGTTCACAAATTGCACACTCCTCTATCAAGTTCAATGGAAATTCCCTCTGTGGATGTTTCTTTCTGCATGTGGGGCAAAATACAACCATAGTTCTTTCCAATTCTAGCTATTTTATTTTACCTGTAGTGTGTCTATCTGTTCAGACAAGGTACTGAGGATATCAGTCCTCACGTTGTCCAACAGGTTCCCAATTTCTACTTTTGTAACACCTCCACTAGATACCTTTGTTGATTGAATCCCTTGTTTATTTCTTGTAACTCCTCTTGAGCACTGAATACACAACTCACAGATGGTATCAAAGGCCTCCTTTGATATATCCCCATTTCTGACTATATTCAACAATTCCAAAGAGTCTTCTTGGAAGGCCTGGAGAAGGATAATTTTCAAAATATCTTTATCCAGGTCAGAGTGACCTGACCTCTGCAATGTGTATTTAAAGCATTCCACACAGTCTTCCATATTTTCATCCTCTTTCTGTGTAAATTTAAAAATCTCTTCTTTAATATCCCGTGATTTATAGTAGTCTTGGTATTCTCTAAGAAAGTAGTTCTCATTGCTTCCCATGTGGTAATAGACCTTCCCACAAGACCCATAAACCACTGTATGGTTGTCCCTTTTAGCATAGTAGGCAAAATTTTCAATTTTTGAGCATCCGTTATGTAATAATATCCTTGACACACAATGTCAAATTGAAACAAAAACATGTTAGGGTCTTTTGAAGTAAGCCCATGGAAACTGGGTAAAGCTGTTAAAGGGATGGGCTTTGTTGGTGCACCAGTCCCCAAATCCTCAATTGGGAAGTCAATAGTAGAGGTTGTAGGTGCCATGAATATCCTCCAATACTCACTAGGGATTTTAGTTGGCTTCGCAGGAAGGGCTTTTATCACAGGGGTTTGAGTTGCCTTAATAGCACTTCCTCTATCCTTTGGTGATAGAAATGTTTCTACAATCTCTTCCCCCCCTTTCATAATGGCTAGACCCTTTGGATCTCCTCTCTGCAATTTATTATTCCCTACTAGGATGGACAGTTCCTATGGATGCTTTACTCATAACTCCTTCTTCTGTTGCAAGAAATGGGACTCTTTAGCAGGCGTACTGTTGCTTGTCTCTCTGGCTGCTGGAAGGGTCTGTTGTATCGACCCGGCAGGGGGTGCTGTGAACAGTACTAGTTGATCTATGGATTTTCCCTCTGATTTTTTTCATGCACCTGGCCTCATAGCTACACGGGAAGATGCCTTCGACTGAGCTTTTGCAATGATTTGCTAGATGTAGGAGTTCCTTCCCAAATACTGTCTTCCCTTCTTTGGGGCTCTCCCTTTGCCCCTTCTATTTGGCTCTCTATTCATACAAGTTGGTGTGGCGGCAAAAATCAAACCACAATTCTCAAGGACTGGAGTAGGTTGTCAGAAGACCATTCCCTCCCCAGGAAAAGAGATCACTTTGAAGAGAGGGTAGTTGATGACAGAACAAAAAAAATAAAAGAAAAGAACACAGGAACCTAGGGTTCAGGACCTGGAGTAGGACGTTAAAATACTCCTCCCTCTCTGAAACAAGACCCTAATCAAGAAATAACATACACATGAGAAAACCTTAATACTTCAATACCTGAACTAGGGCGTCAGAGGACCCTTCCCTCCTCAGGATGAGAGATTGGGTTTCTCGAAATCAAAACAAAAATGCTAGGGAAAAATCTAAGCTCAAATCCTGGAGCAGGGCGTTAAAAGACTCCTCCCTCCCTAGGGCAAGAGATTGGCCCTACTAAAACAAAAAAACAATAAAAGCTCAAAATAAACGAAATACTTGCACTCAGTACCTGGAGCAGAGTGAGAAATCTTGTTCTCCCCCCAGGACAAGAGATTGACCCTCTGGTTAACATAGATCGTGTCTTGCACCTCATTAGCCTCTCCGACAATGGTGCCAAATTGTTGGTGTCCATGTATGAACAAATCATCCACTCCTTTTCCCTACATTAATGTATCAATCCAGGTGCGTATTATTTTCAAGGCCACATGCAAGGTATATGCAAGGGCAAGGTTACGATCTGCCCTCAACCAAGGGTTCGTGATTAGCAATCAAAACATTGCTGAGACAGAAGTAAAACTCAACTGTAGAATGTAAAAAGGTATTCACAGTGATCTAAGAGATTGATAACAACAACAATAAAAACATAGCAATAGAAAATACACACAACACAAGGAACACACAACACCCGATCAAAAGAGTGGGCCTAGCTCTCTGATCATGGTTGTGTTACTCACAGTGAGTGATAGATCAACAAAAAGGGTTTATATCTTATTAATATGAATAATGTTGTTACAATACCATACTGGGGTCCCCTTGATACAGGAATTACCCATCTTTTATACAATACAAAGGAGAATAATTCTCCCCGAAACTTGGCAACTATATGCCCAAAGCTATACATCAGTTGTATCGCAGCACTAGTGCCAAGAGAGCCAAGAACAAGAATGGTCAAAAACGGGTTGAGAGCAGCTGCAATCAGTTATGTTGTTTCGTCGTGGTCGATTAACTGCTGTGAATCACGGAACTGCTGCAATATGTTGTGTGGTCAACACCTATGCTCCATAATTTGTGGTCATCACAAGTTTTAGAGGTTTGTGTAGGTAGAAACCTTCATGACTCTACTTCATTAATTAAATATCCCAAGAGACCATAAAGGGGAATTACCTCATAATTTTACACAACAAATATATGCGAATGAATGTAAAAAAGGTGAAAAGAGGAGTGGAAATGCAGGGAAAAGATATGCCAATTTGGTTCCCAACACATGTATTAAGAGTAAAAACCAAGTCTCCAAGTCCTTCATTTGAGAACACAACATATATCTAAGTGACAAACAAGTGACAGTAAATAATATTTATTAATGTCTTAAGGACAATTTCTCTATAGCTAGGAAATTGGTTTCTTAAGGTACAACAATGAGGATAAATAGATATTCATTACATGATTAATATGAATCCTAATAGCGGAAAAAAATACTGACCTCATACCTCTATTACTGGATTACACATGAAATATTTTTAGTACTGGATGAAAACTTTTTTTTTGTACCAGATGCACACAGTAACTTCTTTCTAGTACTGGATGAACACAATTTTGCAGTACCGGATGAAAGTTTAATAAGATTCCCTGATGCATAGTCTTCAAATTGGAATCCTATAGGCTGCTCCTTTTAACTTAACATGTTTTGAAGGTCGAGTTAGAGTAGGTTCTAGTGATTACTGATATTTCTTGTGAATTTTTTCTGTTGGAAGGATCACACTAGAAAAACTACAAACAAGACACTGGTAAAGGAACTTTGAAATTGCAGCAGAAGTGTCAGAAAGTGAGGCAAACGATTTCAATGATCATGCTCCAAGCTTTGTAACAAGAATGTATTATGTAGGTGGAAAACCTCTTTTTGGAACCACACTAACCACTGCTCCTGTTGCCACTTCCATTTTATTGACAAATAAACCTAACTACTATTGTTTTGTGGATTTTTCCCGAGCCCAGATCAGTTAATGCTCGCCGATATTTTTTATTTTTTAGGAGTCTGAAAAACTTAAAGAAAAATCCATTTCACTTACCCGTGGATTTTTCTTGAGCTCGGCTAGTTCGTGCTCATCGGTGTTTTCAGTTTTAAGGAGTTTTAAAAACTTAAAGAGAAATCCATTTCACTTACCCGTGGATTTTTCTCAAGCTCAGGCTAGTTTGTGCTTGCTAGTGTTTTAAATTTTAAGGAGTTTGAAAAAATTAAAGAAAACTCCATAGGTTCCATAAATAATTTACCAGGGTTGGATAAAGGAATAAACTTACACCTGGTAAATTTCCTTCTTTATTATCTATCTACACACCTATATACATATATGTACAAAATCAAATTAAATTATACAACAACTTATAGTACTGGATCAACAAGAGGATAACTCCCCCTCCTAACCAACTGCATTTTGAGAATTTTGAAGAACATGATTGGTGAAATCCTCTTTAGACAATTTCTTATGATAAACTTTCAACCGATGTCCATTCACAACAAAGGAATTTTGATCTACATCGATAGTTTTTATCTTGACAGAGCCATTGTCATAGAATGTGTCTATCACATAAGGTCCAAGACACCATGTTGTCAATTTTCCTTTGAAATCCTTAAACTTGTTGTCATATAGTAGAGCCCAGTCACCTGGTTGAAAATGTTTATTTTTAATAAAATTATTGTGCCATTTGGTTCTATGATCCTGAACAATCATCATCCTTTGAAAAGAATCTTGTCTAATATCATCCAATGCATTCAATTCCATTAGCCTTTGCTCTTTTGCCTCATCTATATCCATTCCCAGCTGCATGGAAGTTTGAAGGTTTTAACTTGGAATTCTATAGGAAGCAAAACCTATTTTTCGTAAACCAACTCATATGGAGAATGTCCTGTTGTGCTCCTCCAAATTGTCCTATAGGGCCACAAATCTTCTGGTAACCTATCAACCCAATCTTTGAGATGCAGTTGTATTGTCTTGGTGAGAATGGATTCAATTGCTTTATTAGTGGACTCTACCTGTCCATTCGCTTAGGGTTGGTAAGGTGTACATTTTCGGTGTCTGATTTGATATTGCTCTGAAGTATCTTTGACCAATTTGGAAGTGAATTGGGTTCCTTGATTAGTTACTATTTTAATTGGTCCACCAAAATGGGTAAATATTTCTTCAAATAAAAATTTAGTAACAAATTTTGCATTAGAAAAATATAATGATTTACCCTCTACCCATTTGGTTACATAATCCATACATACGTGAATAAACTTCTTCTTTTTGGACATAGGAGAAACTGGTCCTACCAAATCTAATGCCTATTTATCAAAAGGTTCGATGATTACATGTGTTTGAAGAGGAATTTCATTTGTTAGGACAGGTTTCCCCATCCTTTAAAAATCATCACAGCTAGCCACATATTTCTTTGCATCCTTGAAAATGCTGGGCCAGTAATACCTGGATTGTAACACTTTATGTGCAGTTCTTTTGCTGGCGAAATGTCCACCACATGGATCATTATGGCAAGCTTTTAGAATGTCTTGCATCTCATCTTCTCATACACATCTTTTGATCACCATATCTGGTCCAGTATGGTATAAACAATCCTCATGCCACATATATTTAGCACTAAGTTGTATGATTCTCTATTTTTCCCTTGAAGACAAATTTTGTGGCATATTTCCTGTAACCAGGTAATTAGCTACATTTTCATACCAAGGAGTGTAAGTAGAAATAGTAAATAAATTTTCATTTGGAAAATCATCGGTAACTGGTGCATTGTCACCTGTATAGACAACTCTAGACATAAATTTAGCGACAAGATATCTTTTCCTGATTTGTTAGTAATAGTAATATTAAATTCTTGGAGGAGTAATAACCATCCAGTAACACAGGAATTAGTGACAGGTTCATTCATTACAAATATGATAGTTGAATGGTCTGTATGTACAAAAACTTCATACTCGGTTATATAGTGTCTAAATTTATTAATGGCATGAACTACTGATAAGAATTATTTTTCAATGTCCGTGTAATTTAGTTCTATAGGAGATATATTTTTGCTAACAAAATAGATGGCATAGGGAATTTTATTCTCTCTTTGGCCTAAAGAAACCCCCAAAGTTGTGTCTGAGGCATCGGTACAAATGTGAAAAGGGAGGGCCCAATTTCGTCCTCTTATAACTAGAGCAGTTGACAGTTTTGGTTTAAGAGTTTCAAGGGCAATTTGACACTAAGAATCCCATTGGAATTCTACATCTTTGGTTAAATGTTTGAACATAAGGGTGGCTATTGTTGTAAAACTTTGAATAAATCTTCTATAATATCCAGCATGTCCTAAAAAGATTCTAACTTCTTTTTGAGATCTAGGAGTTTTGATTTGAGCAATTATTTTGATCTTAATAGGACCTACCCTTATCCCAGTCCCAGAAATATGGTGGCCTAAAACAACACCCTCTGTAAGCATCATTCTATATTTTTCATTGCTAAGGGAAAGGTTGGTCTCTTGACATCTAATTAAAACTTTCTCTAGGTTATCTAAAGCTTGTTAGAAATCTTCCCCATATACTGTGAAGTCATCCATATAGACTTCACATTATGGAAAATCAATATGTCTCATTAAGAACAAGTTCAAGATTTGATCTTCAGTTTGTTCTTCAAGACCTTTATACTGTTCAACTGTTAACAAAGGTTCAGTACATTCTTCCTCTCCATATAGATCCTCACTCCATAAGGGGATGTCTATAGCAGGCTAGGCAAGAGGAAATAAGGTAATTTTTTTACTTTTACATCTATTGGAAATGATCATCTCTCTGGTCCTACATCGAATAAAGGCATCCACTGTGGCTAGCCAAGGTCAGCCCAGTACTACTTGATGTCTAGGTTTGGAAGATTTCAGATGGATCACAAGAAGTCCACATGATATTCCTAGGAAGCTAGTGTGATTGTTATGTCATTCAGGCTTCTTGTAGGTTTAAGGATGGATTTGTATGCTAACTCCAATAGTGTTTGGGTTGGTCTCAAGCCTTATAACTGCAACTTTTTCATAATATCCATAGTCATGACATTTATTTCTACACCTAGGTCAATGATTTGAATGGAAAATGGCATTCCTCCATGGTATTTATCCACCCATGATATTCATCCACCCATAGCATTTAACCATGGTATTGTAAATGGAATCCACCCATGGTATTCATCAACCCATGTTATTTATCCACCCATGGAATTAAGCAATGGTATTGTAAGTGACATCCACCCATGGTATTCATTCACCCATAGTATTATAAGTGACATCAACCCATGGTATTTACCCACCCATGGAATTTCCCTGTGTTATTGTAACAAAAAAATGCTATAAGTAGCAAGCTGCATTTTGTAAAAGGACATATTGTCCACCACAATGTAGTTTTTATAGTTATTCTCTATTTTAATAAAAAAAAATATCAGTGGTTTTGTTTAATGTGTGTTCTACTATTTTCTTTTGGAATTTCAATTTTTCAGATCTTGGGGGCCTTCCCCCTAAGATGATCCATTTCAATTTTTTAGATCTTAGGGTCCGCCCCCCAAGATCCAAATTAGTGGTATCAGATTCAGGTTATGATTCCATGGGAATGAGGGTTTTATGCATATTTAAGTTTCAATTTTTTGAAGCAATATTCAACAAACTTTAGGTACGTGCTACAGCCTCCATATAGCACTTTCTTGGGCAAAGAGGAGAGAATTTTTCTTTTTTAATTTTTTTGCAAGAATTTTTTTGGGCAGTGAGTTTGTAGACCTGATTTGAAACTTTTGGTGTAAAATTTACAAAAATAAATAATAGAACTATATTCCTTGTGAAAAAATACCCAAATTAAAAAAAAAATCGGCTGAATCAGAGTCTGGATGAGGGTGATATCACTAATTTAAAATCAATTATGTTGTAAAAAAAATTCTGATGACAATTCGTGGATGGTGAATCTCTTATCATTTTTTTGTAGCTTTTTGTGAATAATATCAGAAACATGATTATAGATCTGAGCTCCTCTCTAAATATCACCCAGTTTCAAAAAACATTGGTCGAAACAAAGTTCAGATGAGGGAGATATCGCTGATTTAAAATCAACTATTTTTTCAAAACTTTCGTGACGACAGAAAAGTTGCAACGCGAATCTCAGTTTCTAGAGTGTCACTATAGGCATTTCAAACATATGGGAAGATTCATAATGGTCATTTTGTTTCCAAAAAAAGGTTATAATAAATATTATGAGCTATATTGACCAAGTTATGTCCATTTTAAATCTGGAGAAGCATTTAGAGTGGGTTGCCATTGGAGACATGCCCTCCCACCCCGCTTTAGTAAACACCTAATTCACATTCATCAGTTTCAACATAGAAGCATCTGACTTAGGTTCTTTAGAGATGTACCCTCCCACCCCAGGCTATGTAGCACCTGCTACTTCATTTAAAGTCAACATCATGGTTATGGGTTAGCGGCACAAAATCCTTGTCATAGAAGTCCATTTTCTAGGCTGCACGTTGTTAGTATCACAGTTGGTCACAAGAATTACATGGTATCTCTATCCTCAAATATTCATTTTTCATGGTTATGGGTCATCCATAAACCCACACTTTATCGAAGTCCATTTTCTAGGTCGCACATTGTCAGTATCACAGTTGGTCACAAGAATTATGGAGTATCTCTATCCTCAGATATTTGTTCATCATGGTTATGGGTTAACCACACAAAATCATTCGCTTCAACGGCTCTTCATATTCAACAAAGGCTTCTTAGGAGGAACTTCATGCAATGGGGACCATTTCTTCTTAAGAAGGGAGAAATGACCCGAATGGAAAATGGCATTCACCCATGGTATTCATCCACCCATTGTATACATTCACCCATAGAATTTACCCATGGTATTGCAAGTGGCATCCAACCATGGTATTCATCAACCCATGGTATTTATCTACCCATGGAAATAACCAATGGTCTTGTAAGTGACATCCACCCATGGTATATATTCACCCATGGTATTCATTCACGCATGGTATTGTAAGTGACATCAACCCATGGTATTCATTCACCCATGGTATTTACCCACCCATGAAATTTACTTGTGGTATTGTAACCAAAAAAGGCTATAAGTAACAACTCGCATTTTGTAGAAGGACATATTATCCACCACAATGTAGCCTTTACAATTATATATGTTTTAATAAAAAAAAGTTTCTTTATGGTTTTGTTTACTATGTGTTATCTCCTTTTCTTTCTGGCATTGTAATTTCTCAGATCTTGGGGGCCTCCCCTCCAAAGGTCCATTTCAAATTTTTTTTTTAGAGCTTGGGGGCCTCCCCGCAAGATCTGGATTAGTCAACAAGAGTGTTTGGTAAAAATATTTCATTAATTTGTATGGTCACTACTAGATTCCCAGGTTCAGTGTATTTGGAAGGCATCTTTGACATGGTTTTTGACAATTGGCAAACTACTTGTATAATGGGGGGTCTTTCCTTTTTCTTCCTAGATTTTTAATGAAAATATCCCTTACAGTCTTGCCATAAATAGGAATATCTGTGATGGCTTGAAGTAAGGGTATATTAACACAAATGTTTCACAATTCAACCTATAAATCATATCCTAGTGAGACCTCAGGGTTTTTGACAAGCAATCTCTCTGGATAGGTTGGTTGAGTAACATCCTGAGATGGTTTAGGTTGTATGGTAGAATTGATGGGTGTTGAGGGAGGGTTTTCCTCTTCATCAGGAGGAGAATATTCCTCTTGACTATGTATGTCCTTGTCTTTAGGAGGTGATTATGTTGGTTGTTCTTCTTGAATGATCACTGCAGGTCCTGTTTTATTTAAGACCTTCCCAGATCGTAGTCGAATTTCACTAATTGGAACTGAAGTAATAGTATAGGTAGGGAAGGTTTACAGCTCCATATTCTGTACAGGTTGAGCTGCTATATTATTAGGGTTTGGAATGGGTTGTGCAGGTAATTGAGTAGTTCAAGGAGGATTAGGGTTTAGTGGCATTTGTTGCTTATTCGAATTCATGGGCAGGGAAAGTTGTTGTGGAGTTGAATTCATACGTAGTTGTTGTTGACTTGGATTCATGGATAGAATAGGTCATTGTGAATTTGAGTTCATAGGCAACTGCTATTGAGGTAATGAAGGTAATAGAGGCAGGTTAAACCTTGACAATAACCAAGAAATATTTGGAGGATATTGTGTGCATATTGGGTAAGAAGTTGTTTGGTATGGTTGTGGAGGAACATTCCCATAGGGATTCCCCCTCCAACCTTGTTTCCAAGCATTTCCTTGTGTTGATTGAGGCCCCCATTGGGAGTAAGGCATTTGAGGGGCCCATAGTGGTTGTGCAGACTGCATGGGAGGATCCTGGAACATGGAGGGGTTTTGTCACCTCCATGATCTCATAGGAGAATAAGATGGATCTCGTGGTTATGTTCCTGCTTTTTAAATGGCTTGTAACCTTGGTGATGAATGGAATTCATTAGTTGGATGTTTATCCGTGAAAAATTCCACAGACCTCTATGATATTTAAAAGGGTATTCTTTTTCAGGATGCTTCTTCCTACAACGAGGGAAAAAGATAGCTAAAGAAATGTTTTCCTCTTACTACTGAGGGTATCTAGCTAGTTAATAATTGTGCTAAGGATATCAGTTTTAAGGTTCTTCAATATATTTCCCAACTCTATTCTGGTTACACCACCTGTAGTGGGTTTTCCAACTCAACCTGTAAGTTCTCTTGGGTTTTTCCCGGCTTCGGCTTGACTACGGGAGTACTTGCAGTATTTATGAATTCCAACAAATGATTTTTGATAAACATCGCCAAAACTCATGAGATTAAGTACTTTCATGCAGTCATCCTATACTCCTTTTATAAAAATGGTTCTAACTGTGGTTAGGTCAAGAGAAACTTGCTTGGTTTTTTGGTAGTTGTAAAGGAACCTTTCTAGGTAGTCTTCTAGGCTTTCTTCCTCAGTCTGCTGCATTTTAAAGATTTCATTCTTGGAATCCCTAGGTCTACAGTAATCCTGGTATTTCTAGAGAATGGTTTCTTTCATATCATCCCAATATGTAATAGTGTGTTCCTCTAGACTCATGAACCATCTTAATGCTGATTTTTTTAAGGTGGATGGAAAAAGCTTTAATTTTTGAGCATTATCTATATAATTATAACTTCTGCACAGTATATAAAATTCGAATAAAAATGAATTAGGGTCTTCATATGACATATTGTTGAAGTAAGGTAATGATGACAAAGGAATGTTCTTCATGGTGATATTCCTAGTAATGTTAAGCACTGGAAATCCAAATGTTTCCGGCTCATTGTTTGCTTCATTGTTTTTTGGATTGTCTACTCTTCCTTCTCCTTCCATTATTTCTTCCACAACTTAGAATTTGTGGAAGTAGGAGATGTCTCTCCTTCAGTAGATAATGTTTCACACACTGGGTTATCTGTAATGTTCCAAGGTACTATCTCCAATTTAGTCTGAACTTCTTTTGTGATTGCCTTTGTTTCTTCCCCAAGCTGCTTTACTGATGTCTATTCTATTGTTGCCACCAGACTTTTCTCCTCTAGAGTTTTCCTTACAGAGAGATTAGTAGAATTAGTTGGATTAACAATTTTGGGACCATATATGTTTTCTAGGATTTTTCATGAAACAAACCTACATTTCCTATCTCTCATTCTTCTCATGAAATGAAAACATCAAACTTTAACTACTTACGAAAAGAGAGGACAACTTAACTTTGGAGCAACCCCACTATAGTGGATGCGTGGCTCTTTATTCACATCTTACCATCTTCTCTCCACCCTTAGGTCATTCTCAATATCACTCACAATCCATCAAAGTACAAATCATTACCTATTACCTTTTACATCTCCCCAACAATGCCGCCAAAAATGTTGGGGAAATTATATGAATGATATATTGCCACAATATTAAATTATCAACTAGGGATTCATAATCAGTAGAGATGATACACTATGTGTACCGATAGCAGATAAATTCCTATGTCTGATGAGTCTATCTTAGATAAAAAGCATTGAAAACCAATACTAACTTCCTCACACAATTTGGAAGAAAAACTCAGAAATAAAACCTTAATGAGACTGTGAGCTAAATGTTTTTGCTCAGGGAACAATTTTATCCATTTACAAGCTCATGAAATGGAAATATGGATTAAAATCTATTTTCCTATAGCAACTAATTTTAATCACTACACTAGAATAAATTCCATGTATTCAAACAACAATCAAATCAACCAAGACTAATCCTGAAAGAAATTATGCATTCTAGCAAAACAAATGTATGACAAGAGTCTTCACTAATAGCGCATGTAGGTGAATGGTGATATATATGATCTTAGCTTCCATGTTCTTCAAAATAGCATTCAAACCTGACATGTGTATCTTAAGAAATAAAGTTTGCACTCATAAAATTAATGAACTGTCACTCAGAAAAATAGATTACTTTCATATGATCAAAATTGGAATTGTATTAACACTCTGAAAAATACTAAATCACTCTCACACATAGACCAAATCCATATTCACAATACTATAATGAAAAATTTCCTTGATGGCTTCGGTGGGCCCTTTCTGAGCTATCAAGAAAAGTTGTAAGAATCTACATAACTAAAGGATCCACTAACACATTGAATTCACCAATTGTGGCTCATATTCTTGACTTCAAAAGAAAAGGTTACAAAATCAAGTCTCCATCATAACAATAGAGTTAAAACTCTGTCTCCAACTAGAAATGTCTCACTTTTAGCCAACTGTCTCTCTATCTTACTAGCTATCTCTCTCTCTTTGGCTAACTTGCTATCATTTACAAGCCTTCTCTTATAGAGAAATAACATTACATTCAAGGCTTAATAAAATAGTAACAAATCACTACAAAATATTACAGTTTAGCTCATTTTGCATATTCGGCTCTATCCTCATGACACACAATGCATGAGTGATGAAGCGTATCTCGATTTTTTGTAACAAGATGATGTCTTTGACTAACAATTTCCTTGGCATCATCAAAGACGGTTTTCTCAACCACCGAACTTGGAAAGTAGGAACTGATACCAGAATAACACAATCAATGCAGGTTCTGGATCATTGTTGTTGGTGTCGAATCACTATGATTAGTACTGGATGAGTGCAGGTGTTGGACTACTATTGTTGGTACCAAATGAGCACAGATACACGGGTGAATGCAGGTAAGTAGGAACACAGGAAACTGTTGTCAGGTAGCTTATAGGTAGATGCGTGGGTATCAAATGAGAACACGAGTATCGGATTGATAACACTAGTACCGGTTAAGTAGGAACACCAGTACTAGACCAGTAATTCTGGTACCAAATGAGTAGGAGCATGAGTACTAGATCAATACACTGGTATCAGATGAGTAGGACCATGGTCTAAACATCTATGTGAGCCAATCCAATCGATTAGAGAGTATAAAGAATCAATAATTCTATTTCTACTAAAAAAACATAAAAATCACGCTTTGAAGTATAAATTACCTCATAGATACATAAGGAGGCTAAAAGGTATATTCTAGAAGAGGGTAGGAAAATAGTGAGTAGATTTCGAGTTAAAATTGATTAAAAATAGAGGACAATATGGGGTATGAAAGACATAAAAAAGGAGACTCAACACATTCAATGCAAAAAAGGGTCCCCGTGTCTATTATTATAGAATAAAATGGGGGTGTTGTGTTTTCACTACAATAGGACCACGTTTCACAATTTTCATACTTGATCCACCTAAACCAAAACATCAAATTTGTAGGCCACATTTCATCAAATTTTCAAACTAGACCCACTGCCATAATTTAAGCCCAATATCAAATAACAAATTGAAACCAATCATTGTATCAAATCACTGAACCAGCTTAATCACCAAATCATTGAATAAACTAATTGCCAAATATGAAACAATAAAGTCATCCAGGTCATCTCAATTCACTGTATACTCTTCATGAGAATGTTAGATCATTTACTGTTCATTACAGAAACCAGATCCTACCACCGCAAACCCTGGTCAATCTTATGTCATAATATATACGCTACTATTATGAGACATACCCCCATATATATGTGCTTTCTCTTCATATAACTCGTGTACAGATTTCAGAACACTGAACCCTAAAACTAAATAAATGCACTACTAAAATCAATCACTGAAACACATATTGACCTTGTCACAAATATCTAAACCAAATACAGATCATCTCATAGCAGCATCATTACTATTCAACATTTCATAACATAATCAATTCAACCTCAACCAACACTGTCAAACACAGATCATCATGAAAGACTTCATTGACAAACAACAATTAACATAACAAGACTAATCACACATCATATTCAACAAAATATTAGCATATGTACATGACCCTTATAATATACTTCCATGTATGTAAGTGCCTTTCAAGAAGCATATCCACATACAGATCTCTCCATATTACAGAATTGATATGTGACCACCCAGAAGCAGATATGCATATGTACATGATATTTCTAAAGAAAACCTACATATGGATATTTAACTATTGAATCATACCATCGATGCAAAACAAAACATCACTCAAACCCCAAATCTTGGCATATACTATAAAATACAAAGATCATAACATTGTCTCAAATCTATAACCCCATAAGCAAATTATTCAATGTGTAGTCATTTTAGATCTATATGATCTGATCCATCATCACACTTCCGGGTGCACACTTATTTTAGATCAAATAATTCATCAATAACCCATATCATGCACACATAGTGCTTTGATCTCCATCTCCTTATATAGCTAGGTCTTAGCCAATACATTAGGTGAATTTCATAGTTATGCTGATGGTATTCTTTGACGGGATCAAGTATCTGTTGTCACACTCATTATGATGGGCCAATACCATGGTAAAGACCCCTGGTATTTATAATACAATGGTGTGGAAATTGTACGTGACATTTCTTCACCATACCTACATATGTACACAACTTTTCTTCACAGAACCTGCGTATACTTCTTCAAACTTCATCTTTATCATTCCTATGTCTTTGAACTAATATTCCTTTGTCACATTTCTACTGGCCTGAATACTCATCATGCTACCATCATGTTGGCATCTTTATTAAGTAGGTTTCCATCAGGGACAACACATTGTTCATAATGCCAATAATATCCCCCTTTGGACTTGATGGAAACCACTTTGGTGTTTGGTCACCACCACCTGTAGATACCTGTAAACACATCCGAGTTTCTCTCCCAAGTCATCAAGAATTCTCCAAACACCAAGCTTTTCTCCCCCTTTGACATCAAGGGCAAAAGGTTGAACAATGTTGATTGAAGGATTATCTTCCTTTATTGACATTAGAGTTGTAGATCTGACCTACTAAGTATGAAAATTGAATACAAACCATGCTTCCCATGAGCACATGTTGAATTTTATGAAGATATAAAAAGAAGTACATGACTCTATGATTCTACCAGACATGACCTTTCCTATCACTAATGATTCATGCTTATATTGATCACCCAACACAATGGGGTTATGTATTTGATTCAACATTACATCACATGTACAAAAATATGGGATTACATGACTTGACCACAATAGTCCATACATGATTGAATTTTATAATGATTTATAACATAGGTATTTACATGAACTTTACATCAAGAGACAAATATGGCATTTAAAACCAAGACCAAAGATGATAGTCATCGAAAATCATTATAAATGGGATCTGCACCATAAGCATCTGTTGGCAAAAACATGAACAACAACATGCACATTTTCACCATCAATTTTCTAGACAATACCATGTAGCTTTAATATCATCAACCTCTGACCAATTATGTAGCATCAATAGCATAATATTTTTCATAGAGATCTGTTATCAACTCATCCTCTTGACCTCATCAAGGTCAACTTGTTATTTCCCTTAGTAGGAAAATCCTCAATCCAAGTTCATCAAAGGGATATGGATCTTTTGTAGCATAGTAACATATACTTTTCATGATAGGGAAAAGTAGCATCATTCGTCAACATCATCAATATGTAACTAAATATGCCATGTCTCCAAGTATCATTTAGCAGATGTAGCAATAGTATATTAATAACCATGTCTTTATGAATTCTGCAACAACATCATTCTCATGGCCCATTATGTTCATACAAGAATTATTTTCACATCAAAAACCATTTCAAGTAGTCATCCATAAGATCCCTTTCTACAATATGTATGAACTCATCATCATCATCAACCAATCATAAGACTGTGAAATCAACCCATCTCCTTGATCTCATATCAACAAGATCAACATTCTATTTTCATGTCATATGTATCATCATATGCATGCATCACAAATTAGATCAACAACATTATTAAAATTTTATATGCATCTCTTCAAGAAACATTCAAGCATCATCCATATTTCACCATAAGAAAAGAAACAACAACAACATGTACTTTTCATTCAAAAATTTAGCAATCATGTGTGTCTTTAACAGCATTACCAATATACTTATCGTGAAAACTATTATTCAACAAGGAATACTAAAGAAATCATAATGCCAACAATGCATTATTAGAAGCATAGGAAATGCTCCCCCTGAACCTGTGCCAACAATTCACTTGTCAGGTCTGATCACATCAACTTATCCATCAGTAAGGTCATCAAAGAAACTTCATCATTCAGTAAATCCATGTCATATTGCAACAAATCATAAACCATTATAAGGAAATACGATTTCTAAGTAGAATCCATTGACTGTAACCAACAACATTAGAACATTAAAGAAAAATAATAATTTTTTGAAGCATATCGTAGCCTTTCCCTGAGTCCATCCTATTGTTTCTTCAATGTAGGAAAACATATGTGACTTTCTATATCATAACTTGTGCATATACATGACTGTCCTTCGTAATATCCACATATAGAAAGTAAAATGCTAAAATTTCATAACCACGGCTCCCCCTATGCTTGTATTGTTTGTACCTGTTCATGGTTACTACATCATATGCATTGTTAGTAATGTAAGAAACATGAATTTCAAAACAACCATGGGATTCATTATCAAGACAACATTATTACTCTATCTGAGATTACACATCCTTGATCCTAAGGACCTAATAGTCATCATCTGTTGTTATGAATTCATGTTCCTCGCATCACTTTTGTAGTCACTAGGAGAAGTAAGCTTTAAGAACCGATGGATTGCAGTAGGGTCAATCTTCCCTGTGTTTCTGATTGAGGTTCCTTATTCCTCCATATCTGCTTGCAATTTCTAACAATGTGCCGGAAATTATTCCATCTCTTGGTGTTATTCTCCATACTTCACCTGCAATCAGTGGCCTTATGGAAAAATGAGTTACAAGAGAAACAATATCCATAAAACCATCCTTTGTTCTTAGGGACATGTCTTGCTTGATCTAGGATATGTGTGAATTGGTTCAGAATTCCCTTGAACAACACTATAGTGGTTTTTTTCATTGAATTGTGTATGATCATACTCTATGCCAGTATTAATTGAAGGAGAGCATTGTTCATTAATAATATTCTTTAGAGACTCAAATGCCTTTTCCCATTTCATATTCTAATGTTTCACAATGCTTTTCCTTTTCTTGAAGTTTTTTTCTTATTCTTTCAGTTGTACTAATGGTTGCTTCTAATTTCATCTTTAACGTGTTTATTTACTCAATCATATTGTTTCCTTTTGATTCCATTTCTTTGTTATCATTCCTAAGTTTATCATTCTCCTTTAGAGCTTTCATTGAATCATTTACCTCACAACTAACTGCTTCATTTAATGGTTGATCTTCAAAAGCCATAAGTACTAGATAGTTAGAATTTGAATTTGAATTTTCTTGGTCATCGGATGCGCTATGACTATATTCATTCAATTAAAATATTTTCTTGTGAGATAACTTATTTTTATCAAAATTCTTTCTATTCTATTTATGATTTTCTCTATAAGGACATTTGGATGCATAATGGCCTACTCGTCCATAAGAAAAACATTTAAAGGGAAGCTTACCTCTAAATTTTTCAGTTCCCACTTGCAACTTTCTTATAAAATTTTCTTGTTCCTCATATGATATGTAGCTTATGTCTTGGTTGCTTCCTTTTGTTTCCCTTTATATGTGGATTTGAAGGTTTCTTCTCTCATGTTTGAAGGACCACCTTTCCTCATCTCAAATGTTGTCAATATTCCGTGGAGTTGATCAAGTGTGAGACTTTTTAGATCCTGCATTTCTTCAACAACGGAGGCTTTGGATTCGAACTTTAGAGTTAGTGATCTCAAAATATTATCAACAATAGTAGAATGTTTTATTTCGTCAGCAAGATTTCTCATAGAATTAACAATTTCATCTACTCTAAGGAAAAATGTTGCAATGATTTCATCATTATTCATTTTCAGTGTCTCATACTGTATTCTAAATGATTGGATTTTAGCACTTTTTACCTTGCTGTCAACTTCATAAATTTGGATAAGCTTATCCCACATTGCCTTTGTTGTTTTTAGTTGCATTACTTTCACGAACTCGGACTCGGCCAGACTTCCCAAGATGGCATTCATTGCCTTTGCATTTTTATTTATACTACTTCTTTCCTGCAATATCTGTGGGGATGGAGGCTAGATATTGATATCCACCTTCAATAATTTCCCATACATCATCTCCCATCGTATACAAGTATGCTCTCATCTTGAATTTCCAAAATATAAAGTTAGTTCCATAAAATAAAGGTGGTCTGATAGAAAATAATCCTTCTTGACTACTCATCTTGACAGTTCTCCTTCAAGCGATCAAGATTATTCTGAAGGACCTTCTCTGCTACCAATTGTTGGGAAAAATACTAAGAGTGAACCAGCATATGTATGTGATTGTGATGAGGATAAGTAGTGTATATCCAATTAATTAATGTTTTAACTAATTCATCATATGTTTAACATGAACCAGTGCATTGATACTTCTTTACACATTAGTTAAATAGTAACCATGTGCAGTAAGAACATAATAAACCATCACACATAAGAAATACATTAGAACACATGAACACGAATATTTTTTTTTAGGTGGAAACCCAATGTGGGAAAACAAAACCATCAACCCTATCTCTTTGTCTTTATCTTTTATTGTAAAGAAAACTCCTTACAATGTTTTACTGGCGCAACCCATACCAGCATGTAAGCACCCACTTGTAGAAAGCTACAACCTTCTCTCATTCTCCAGCACCCACTGGAAGGGAGCTCCAACCCCCTAATCTCATTTACTGGCACCCACGAGAAGGGAGATCCAACCCCCTGATCAGATTTGCCAGCTACCACTGGAAGGAAGCTTCGACTTCCTCACTAAATTCTCCAACCCTCAACACCTTTTTGGACCATGTTTCATAATTTTCATACTGGATCCACCTGAACCAAAACATTAAATTTGTAGGTCACGTTTCATCAAATTTTTAGACTAGACCCAATACCATCGTTTAAGCCCAATATCAAATAATAAACTGAAACCAATTACTGTATCAAATAACTGAACCAAATTAATCACCAAATCATTGAATAAATCAATTACTAAATCTCAAACAATCAAAGAGGTTAGATCATCTCAATTCATTGTTTACTCTTCATTAGAATGTCAGACCACTTACTGTTCATTACAGAAACCAGATCCTATCACTAAAAACCTTGTTCAATCTTATGTCATAATATATATGCTACTATTATGAGACATACTTGTGTATATACGTGCTTTCTCTTCAGTGAACCTGCATACAGATATCAAAACACTGAACCCTGAAACTGAATCATTGCACTATTGAAATCAATCACTGAAACACATATTGACCTTGTCCCAGATCTCTGAAATAAATATAGATCATCTCATAGTAGCATCATTATTATTCAACATTTCATAACATAATTAGTTCAACCTCATCCAACATTGTCAAAGACAGATTATCATGAAATACTTCATTGACTAACAACAGTAAACATAACAAGACTAATCAAAAACCATATTCAACAAAGCCCTAGCCTATGTATGCAACCCTTATAATACACTTCCGTGTATGTACGCGAATTTCAAGAAGCATACCCACGTACAGATATGTTCATACTGCAGAATCGATATGTGACTACCTAGAAGTAGATTCACATATGTACGCGATCTTTCTGAAGAAAACCTATGTACATATCTATAACTATTGAATCATAGCTTCGCTACACAACGGAACATCACTCAAACCCCAAATCTCAGCATATACTATAAAATACACACATCAAATCATTGTCACAAATCTATCACCCCATAAGCAGATTATTCAATTTGTAGTCATTTCAGATCTATAAGATCTGATCCATCATCACACTTTTGGGTGCACACTTATTTCAGATCAAATAATTCATCAATAACCCATATCATGCACACATAACACTTTTATCTCCATCTCCTTATATAGCTTAGGCCTTAGCCAATATCTTAGGTCAATTCCATAGTTATGTCAATGGTATTCTTGAAAGGGATCAATTATTCATTGTCGTGCTCATTACTATGGGCCAATACCATGGTAAAGACCCCTTGTATTTAGAATACCATGGTGTAGAAACTGTACGTGACTTTTCTTCACCATGCCTGCGTATGTACACGACTTTGCTTCATAGAACCCTCATATACTTCTTCAAACTTCATCTTTATCATTCCTCTATCTCTAAACGAATGTTTGTTTGTCACATATGTATTGGCCGGAATACTCATCCTGCTACCATCATGTTAGAATCTTTATTAAGTAGGTTTCCATCAAGCACAATGCATTTGTCCTAATGCCAACACTTCATGTGATGCACCTCCAAGCTTTCTTCTAACTTGAGCACCTAAATTTTCATTTCCCAAAATATGATTTCTTGGATGATTTTTTTGTACATACCTTGATGGATTCTTAGTTTGTATAGGCTCACGCTTGTCTCTCTTAACTTCTTCAAATTATTCATCTCCGAGTTCTTTTGATGGAGATTCTTGAAAGCGATCTAGATTAGGATGAGATGGAGGAACAACATCCTTTTATAGGAATGATTCATTTACTTCTACATCAACATTGTCAATAAATTATTATTTTATATTGTTGTAGCATTTGTAAACCTTGCTTTGATAGGCATATCCTAGAAAGATACCCTCTACATCTCTAGCTTCAAATTTACCAAGTTTTTCTTTGTTAACTTTTTATGTATTTCTTGATCCAAGAAACTTTGAAATATTTAATAGTGGCTAGTATTCCTTTCCATAGTTCATAAGGAATTTTAGAGCTTTTGGTGTTAATTTGAGCTTGATTTAGAATATATATAGTTGTGTTTATTTCTTCTTCCCATAATTAATTGGATAATTGAGCTTCAAAGAGAAGAGTTCTTCCCCTCTCCAGAATTGTTCTATTCTCCATTTCAATTACACCATTTTCTTAAGGTGTTCTTGCAATAGTGAAGTGCCTTCTAATGAAATGATTCTCACAGAAAATATTGAATTCATGGGAAGTAAACTCCCCTCCTCTATATGTCCTTAAGCATTTAGTTTTTAAGTCCATCTCATTCTCAACAAGAGCCTTAAAATTTTCAAATACCTCATAATTTTTTTAAAGAAATATAACCTGTCATTCTTGTCAAATCATCAATGAAAATCATAAAATATATCTCACCTTTTAGTGCATGTATCATTGTAGGTTCACATGGAGTTGTATGTATAATTTCCAATGTTCGAGATGTTGTGTGTTCCTTTGCTTTGAAAGTAACTCTAGTTTGATTTCCAAGTTGTTGTGTGCTTCATACATCATCCTAAGGTTTCAAAAAATTTGGTATACCCTTAACATCTTGAGTTCTTGCAATATTTTCTAAGTTGTCAAAACAAACATGTCCCAACCTTTTGTGCCACAACCAACTTTCATCTACTTTTCCAGCACCACATGTTTCAATGTTTGATTGATCAAGATATATATATATATATATATATATATATATATATATATATATATATATATATATATATATATATATATATATATATATATATATATATATATATATATATATATATATATATATATATATATATATATATATATATATATATATATATATATATATATATATATATATATATATATATATATATATTGGCATATGTTATAATTCCCCTTGTTACCACCTTACCATTATTTGCGTTCTTGATTTCACATCATTTGGAGTTAAATATTATGTCAAAGCATTTATCACACATCTAACTGACACTTAATAGATATTGATGTATGCCTTTAATATATAACACATTTTTATTTGGTTCTTCCATTGTCAATGTTAACTATATTTTCCAATAATGTGATTAGATGCATTGTTACCAAAGTTTACATTACCTTTGTCTATTTCCTTGATGCTAATGAATTTTCTCTGGTCTCTTGTCATGTGCCTTGAGCAACGACTCTCAACATACTATACATTTTCTTGCTTCTGGGCATATAGAATAAGACCACATTTCTCTTCCTTCTAAACTTATTCTCCCTCTTTGATTTAGTTTGCAATCACTAGACATGTGTCCAAAATTAAGACATAGAAAACATTTGATATGCATTTTGAAACAATCAGTGACCTTATGACAAAATGCATAACATAGAGAACAATAGCCATAAAAGAATCTATGATACCTAAATTTTTCCCTTTTGTTGCTTGTTTGGGTTTGAGCATGTTCTTGAATTTCCTTGGTTGAGTATTTTTCTACATCTTCCTCTTTCTTTATATAGTCAATTATGTTGTTCTTCTCCTACAACTATTTATGGACCCCCTCAAATTACTTTATCATGGTTTCATTTTCTCTCTTGACTTCATCAAATTGCTTTATCAGGATTTCATTCTTTCAGTTGACCTCCTCTAACTCAAATTCTTGAAGCATAACTGATTTTGAATCTAAGTCCATATTTCTTTGATCCATCTTCTAATAGTTAACCATTTCTAAAAATGATCTGCTTTGATACCACTTGTTGGCCCAAAAGTCACACTAAGCCGGGGGGGTTGTGAATAAGTGTGAGGTCAATTTCATAATTCAATAATATTTCTTAATCATACATCCATATAGAAACAAACCATAAGAATTATGTTATTATTTATATTAGTGCATCATCAAATCAGTGGCATGACAACAACAATCAACAACACAAGAAATCATCACATCACCCCCTGCTTCCACATAATCAACCTGTCCATAACCCTTGTGAATTACATCTTTGGGCCAAATATTCGTAAATGGGAGAAAATCACCAAGTTTTCTTCTAATTAGTTTGTAAAGTATTTACATCAATTTTTAGGCCCCAACTTGCGGGAGTTAATTACCCCCAAAATATGCAAGCTACCACTTATGGTAGGCTACAACTTGATTGAGACACCAACATCAAATACGGAAGCAATTTCTCAATATAGGATACAACTTGATTAAGGCTCCTACCTCATAATGAGTGAGCTCCAACCTGCTCTAGGCTCCAACCTCAACAAGGAGTAGGCTCCAAACTACTGTAGGTTCCAACCTAATTGAGACTCCAACCTCCTTCCTCTACTTCATGGACCTCTATTTTATCGCATTATAAAACTAGATCCATAATCATAACACATCATTGAATAATATGCAATAAATGCATAATGATACTTCCACTACCCCTTCTACATCAACAATCAATGTCTTTTCTATACAATATGAAACTACTACATTTGCATGCAATAATTGTAATAAGTTACATGTCAATCTCTCTTGCTATCTCTCATAATGCTATCCCAAAAATTTGCTCCAACCATAACTACAATTTTTTCATTCAAACACTCCTTCGACACTTGTTTAATTCATGTATCCAAATAACCTTCAACATCCTTATAACTTTACCAAAATAGGACAAGAAAATCTACTCATCAAATATGAGTGAAAACTTGTCAAACCCCTATAGTTTCATCCATATGTAAGCTTTGATTTCCCAACTTCTTCTAGATTTTAATTTTGATCAACAAGGACTCCAAAATCACATATAAACTATAATCAACCATATACAAACATAAATATCTAATGAATTTCCCTTTTGGGCCACACTTAAATTAGCCCACAATATTCCTACAATGGACACCAAAACCTACTAATCATTCGACAAAACATCTGAATATAATAAAAAAAATAACAGCTTATTCCATTCAAGGTCAAACTCTTGTCCACCAATACACAAGACCAACGTCTTATCAACTACACTCCTTAGTGACTTGTTAATGACGCATCTGACTTACTTTTGTTATATTGTCAATTAAAAAGGGCAGAAATGGTTTCGACCTCAACTATGCCAGCCGAGGCCAACCTGTCTCAAATTGAATGGCTCCACACTATCCACGATGTAAGTGACTAAAGGTTCGATGAGTCCACCTCCTCCATGGAGTATATGATCCATTTTGACTCATCATCGAACTTGGCTTATGATTGATCCATGCCATGTGTTATATCTCCCAAATTTGATACATTGTAGCCACACTCCACCAAATTTGATACCCAACAATTAAACTAATAGGACTAAAAAAGTGAATCCGTGAACAAAATACTTTTGTAGTCTCCAACTGGTGCTCTAATGTGAAACCAAATAGAATTATACCCAACTCAAATCAAAGTAAACTGAATAAAATATGCCAACGAACATCACCAAAGAGAAGGGCATGTGTGCACAGACACACACACACACACACACACACACACATATTTGGTGGTGTTGCGCTGAACATAGGACTGTGGAAAATGATGGAAGTTGCATAGGTTAAAATGGAGCCAACATGCCATAAGTCCTTAAAAAGGTGCCATACGACCATGCCATATGACCATTTGAAGCGAACCTTTTAGGGAATAATATGACCATGCCCATACGACCTATACATAAGGGTTATTGTTGTCCGTCTACTAATTTCGACATAACATCACACTTGCCACATGACACACCCTAAGTGGGGCACGTGTCACTCAAATTTTGGCCCATTGGATGATAAAAGTATTTTTTCTACTTGCCACATGCCAGCTTCTAAAGGCTCAATGTCAACATGTTGATGTGAGCACATTCCATATCATTTCCAAATAAAATCATGCCACATGTCACCATCCAGTGGCATGGTTAACCTTTGCACATCTTTACATACATCTAGCCATTGACATGTTAGGAACACCATTGATTAACCCTGGACTTGCATGTTGTTTAGCAGCATTAACCTATGCACTGTCTTTATGTCAGTTGCCATTGATATACTAAGTTAACAGCGGATGCACTCCAAACTTGTACAATGTTTAACAAATTAAATTTTGGTTTTGGCGCTATAGTTTGGCCCTTTAATTTTTTTCCCAACTACTACTAAATTAGAACAGACCATAACTTTTCATTAGGGAGGATTTTTTCAGAGCATAATATACTATTGAAAAGGTATCGATGAGTATTACACAACCATTCTATTTGTGAGATATTTTGAGCATATCAAATTAATGAAAATATCAAATAACTTCAAACATTGATATCTTCATGTAGTGAGTCCTTACGAAAGATTAACCTATCATACTACTTCACAAAGAGTCAAGTTGCTTCTTTAATCATTAATGATGGTCTTTCTATTACTATCCATGCATCTCCTTTGACATCAATGGCATCTTGTTGTCATCAATGACAACACTATATGCAACAAAATATTGGTTGATAGGGGGATGATCATAAATTCATGTTTTTAAACAATCTCCAAGTCATGATATAGCCTTGGGATGTGTGAAAACATACAAAACTACATTTTGCTATAGAAAAATATTTGTGATTGTTACGGAAAAATTACTAAATCTTATTTAAACATTATTGTACATCCCTTATCATAAAATTCCTAGAAATTTCACTCACATCATACTCAAATTATAATACTCTACTCAAAACCCATGTCCCAAAATTTTTTAAGACAACCTCATTTGCTTGCAATATCTATGGAAAAAGTTCCCCTGAAGCATGCTACTACATGCAGCTATAGGTTTCTCTAGTTGGCTTTGTAGCTATAAAAACCTTGTTAATGTGAACTTTCACTACTAGAATCATATTATTGTATTCATCTTGATGAGATAGGGTTGGCATCATTCAAATTGAGTCTTATATAATTAAAAAAAAATATTCTCAAGAACATACTTCAATTCATAAATTCATTAAATAAGAAATTCCATAACATATTTACAATGGCATAGTGAGGGGAATGGTGAAATGAAGGAATAAGGAAGCAAAAGGGTGTGAATAATAATATCTTAAAACTAGAATATGATAGTTCCCCCACACAGAAGATGATGCATGTCCTCATGCATTTTTGTGAGATTTGATTAGAGAGTGTAAAAAAAGTTTAAATATTTCCACTACATAATACTTGGCATACTTTCCCCAAACTGTTGTCATGGCCTCAATATATGTTTATTCTCATATTGAGTTTATTGTTGTGGTTACCTTTAAATGGAATATGTAAATTCAATGTAACCTTTATTATGTACTTTAAATCCATGCCATACTTTATCAATTTGATCCAATAACTATTTCTTGGGTAGTAGCTCGAAATATTTTGAAATTTCGGGAGTATGTCAAAATTCTTACTATATTTTGACATTTTGAACACTAATAATAGGGAAATCTAGTTTACAGTTTTGAGATAAAATGGTGAAAATGATGACTTAACATGCATGGAAAATGAAATGGATATGGTGAAATGATAAGGATAAGCGATAAGGTGTAAAAGACACACAAATTGCAAGTAATGGATGTAAAATATGTTAGTGGTATGTTGTAGCTAATTGTTGATATATATAAACTCCCATATTTAAAATGAATAAAATAATTGAAATAGTTCTTTTAGTTTTGATTACCTATGGCTCCATGAAGACCTGGATTTTATTTTCCATCTTGTTACACTCAGAGAGGACCCTTCTTGGTTTGTTCACATGTTGCTAAGGTGTTTGTATGAATTGAGACTGTTGAAATATTCTTAAAACATAACACTGCCCTTGAAATAAACTTGCACAACGAATTAATCTAAAAAAAAAAAATGCATTAATTTTTTTTTAGGAAATAGATGCTTTCATTCCCCTCCATGAACCTCTAATGACACATATTTATACAATTCATACTAGATCACATAGATCCATTTCTCAAGGATGTTAAAGTTGGCCACAACTATACTTCTAGGAAAATCTAGTTTAAAGAATCAAGCATATGTCTCAAATCCTTCATGTCTTGAGGAAACCATCTACCTGGAACCTAAATGGGAATGTTTTGGAAAACATCCATGTCCTCAATTTTTTATATTCATTTTCATGTGTTCCGAAATCACTCTAAAAAATCACTACCTAGAAACTATTGTGAGTTAACAGAAATATTTGACCAAGGGATAGAGCTTCATGTTGTCCACTTGGCCATGATCTAATGGACACATAACCATATTAGTCCTTCTATCTGCAATTTCCATGTGGCTTATTCACATTTAGAAAAGTGTATTTTTGGCAATTAATGATCTTGAGAGGCAAAATTCAAATAACTATGGAAACTATTGCTTTGGTTTTCCCTAATAATGACTTGGAGGATTCTTGGCTTGCTCAGATAAGTGGACAAATGATTCTTATAGCATCCTCTATACCCATATTTTTTCATGTCCCAAGTGCATTTTACTTAATCAATATTATGGATCAGTTCCCGTCTTTATATAGTTCCCCCAAGTGCTCTCTTTAACTCCCAAAGAAGCCATAATCAAACAATATGTAATTCCCCAAATTTTACATACCCCTAGGACCAGGATTACTCAAAACCAATCATACGACTTTGAGTCACAATCGAGGGCTTAACCAAAAAGGTGCCAAGTCTATTTGTCCCTCACGTACCATTTAATTCATGTTATAAACCAAAAATGATCAAACCCAAAATTTAATGCTTACCTCATTTTTTTGTGTGTAACCAATAACAATGACCAAAGGTGTTTTCTTTGTTTAACTCAATGATGGGGAGAAGAATTCCAATTTGTCTAGTTTATTAATTGAAGGGACTTCCTACTTCTCTTCGTCCAGTGCTCGTCACAAGCCTCAATGCTTGGTGGTATACTAAAACTAATGGGAAAACTTCTTATTTTCAGGGCTTTTGACTAACAAGACTATCAAACCACCCAATGCTCATTACCCAACACTCTTCCCAAGCCATAGTTCTTTACTGGTGGGAAGTGGTGGTGCAAATAACTTCAATTGCTATGAGAGAGTTTTTTCTGTCATTCCATTAATTGGCAAAACTTCAAACATCTTCGGTTTTGTTTAAGTCTACACATTGTAGAAATTCTCTCTAGTAAATGCCAAACTTTGATATTAACATTTTGTTGTTGATGGAAGAGATATCTCTACAAACTCAATCTTCCCCCATTTGATAACAATTACTCAATCATTGTTACTCTACAACAATGGATTCCTTAATATCTTGAGGTTTCTTTTCCCATGATAATTCTTCATCCATGCATATTCTCACATGAGGGGATTTATATTGTCTATGTTATCCTCCACAATTTCCGAGGCTGAAAGGAGTTCAACGGAGGTAACCACAGACCAAGCTTTCAGTTTGCTTGCTAGCCCTACCAAACCAGAGAGGGCTCTCTTTATGATCACAACAAATGAATTGACTGGAAAAGGAATAGATTTTAGGCTAGGTATGCTAGGCTCAGGTAGATCTTGAAAGTTTAGGGTTTTGATGTTGGATAAGGGATGAAAACCTGGTAGCTAGGTCAAAGGATCAAAGAGTTACAACAACAAAGATATAGAGGAGAAATGTAGCAATAATTATGTGATGTATTTAGGGTTTGTCGATGTAGTGTAGTGTTTGGAAGATGCAAAAGGGTATTAATGATCATGAGCACATGAATTCATTAAACATGAAGGAAATTAACACATAATGATATTCCCATAAAAATAGAGCTTTATGCAAAGAATTATGTTTATAAACATTAAGGAAAGCCATTGAAGAATTGACGAATGGAAAGAGAAGATGAATATCTTTCATATAAAGCCATAACGGAGAAAAAATACATCACAAACATACTGAACATGAATTCCTAGATAATAGCTACAAACTGTATCCTTTGATTTTCAGAAAATGTCCAAGTATAAGCTACAATAGTTCTCTCCTCTGATGTCCAACTTGTTTTATGACTGATAAAATGATACATAAAGACAAAAAAAACATCTCCCTTCTCTCAGGGTTTGAATCCATGAGTCTAGGAACTACTCCCTTAGGTGTTCCAACCAAAACCCTAAAGACTAGGGAGGTTAAAACAACTCCTCCAATTAACTTTGACTCCAACCACTCTCATAAATGAGGCTAAATTTACATCAAAACAACTTTAACAAGACTAATTACCCACTATTACATCATATTTACATTAGGATTAATCAATTACATCATAGAAATCTGAATCCAACTGACCAAACTAGAGGAAAACCTCCATAGTCAAAAACACAACGAAGTTGAGGAAAATGCAGCGAAATTGGAAAAAGTAGTTTTGAAGGCCTTCCTGAAGTCCAAATCCTGACCTTGATAGCTCATTGGAAATCTGAGGATGTCTGCTACAAAATGGACTCTTCAAGAGCTCAAAAAGGTTACTCCTAGCCCATCAAAAATGCATTCTCCCACATGTACTCTGGAAAACACAATGTGGCCTCCATCAGGGTGGCAGAAAGGTGGTTTTTTGATGTTTTTTTTTACTTTTTCACCTGTTAAAATTTGTCAAAAGTATGTTCCCCTCAGGGAAAAAATGATGTATGGACCATGAGGAATCTATAAATGAAAACCAAACTTCATTTGGAGCTCCCCAACTAAAGCGCAGCATGGGGCATGCTGCGTTTTCTCCTCCATGACTGTGCTAAAATATGCAAAAATTCTCAAAAAACTAAATTTCCTCCAAAACTCTTCAAAATTGGTATGTGAGGTCACCAAGTGGTATGCTATGCTATGAGGGAGGCATCAGAAATAAAATCTAACTTTTCCTTCCCTTTTTGCTTGATTAGGGTTTCATTGAGCTTCTCCTTCAATTGCTTGACCTTAACCTTAGCAATCAGGTTTCTTGTGTAATAATTGGCAGCCATGTGTTTCTGCAATTTTTTGTCTCTGTAGCCTTCCTGAGAAGCTTCTCCAAGTGACAATTTACCTTTTCAAGCCAAAATTCCCTACCTTCATTGATTTCTGCTTCAATTAGGTCAATAGAAGTCATCTGGTCTCCTTGTTGTTGAAGTGCTCTTTTGAGGCCTCTGGTCCTTGGCCTTTTCCTTATTACTTGCTCTTGATGTTCCTCTAAAACTTCTATATCCATCAATACCTTTCCCTTGACATCCTCTTGTTGATGGTGTTGGACCTACCAACATGTCATGGGATCTTCCTGGTAAGAAGTCCCAAATAGACCTTAGACCGTTTGGTGTAGGAGTCTCAGCAGTGGGTAGTATGGTATCAACTTGACCACAATTTCGCACAGAGGAAAGTAAGATGTCCCTATTGGTAGCAAGGGTGCGACATATGAAGAAAGTCAAGGAAGGTGCATGAGTGGTTCTAACACACTGAGGGTGAGGTGAGTGCACCCCATGGAAACCTATGAAAGCATGGAGTTAAGAAGGGAACACACGAGCTAAGATGCACCACAAACTGGAAGGAAAGTAAGCTATCAATCCAAAGTGATGGTTAAACCAAAAGAACATTTCAGTAAGATTCATACATACATATACAGAAAATAGCTACACATGCATGAGTAAGCAAACAGATACATATATCATTTAGAGTAAACAAGATAGTTGAAACACAATATGACATATGCATGAAACGTGATGGCTTTGTTATATTAAGAAGTGTAACTTTCATTCATACAATAAAACCATGACCAAGGACTAGTTCCAACAGCGAAACATTCGAGTCACTACCACCTATTCCTCCAAAGAGATATACTAGCTTTGCACAGTAGAGAAGCCAAGGCTCGTTACAATACTCTCTAAGATTTCTCTACGATACTCCTATCGGAAGCTTGGCTGACCAAAAGCCTCTACAATGAGTTACGAGGGACTATATATAGCAAAGGGTGGGGTGGCACTTGACATTCCCCTTTTTGAAAGTTCATCTACCCTCATGACTCTTCATCTACTCTATGACTATTACGTCCAATTATCGACACTTGAACTTCCACTTGACAAGACATTGCATACAATCTGCACATCTACCCATGTGAGACAAAATAGGCTTGAGCAAGCCATGAAAGGCAACACTATGACTCGGACAACTATAAGAAGACCATCTCTTCGACATATTCATGGTGGTCGACAATAGCGAACTGATGCCAAGCTTGGTAGTCTGCAATGGTGTCTGTGTACTCTAAGGTGACATATTTCTAGAAACAAACTCTTGCCTCCATAGCATCTGGGTACACAACTCGATCTCCTCTATCCAACTCATCTAATAACATGCACATCATTGTCTTGAGTGTGGTTGGCCTATCGATATACTAATGCATGGTGTCTGCATTGATCACCAAGCCTGGGCTGGTGGCTATGCGCATCAACTCGTCAAAGTACGAGTCAAGATCCAGTTGGACCTTTTCCTTTGTCTTTGCATGGGTGAGTGTCCCAATATATGGGATCTCATGTGCGCGCACAAAAAAATCCATGCTCTTGAATACCCGTGCATGGGAAGCCTACAAAATAGTGATGAGTTGTGGGAGATCTTCATAGTTATGGATCTCACTCCAGATACGTGCCTTCAGCTCGACTGCTCTAGGCTTCATCATCTTGGGCAAGTGTAATAGGGCTCGCTTGTATCTCATTGTCCATGTGTTCATATAATCAACAACAACATTAATGTTCGACAAGATACATTCTCTCCTAGCACATCACTGCTACCAGTCATTGAGATGGATAATTGCCTTATGCACGGTACCAAACTTGGAATACAACGCCCGCATGACTGTGTCAAGGGACAATACTTCATCCAGTATTTCCTTCTTCAACTCTTCTCGGGAAGTTGCTATAACTAATTCTCCTCCCTACTTGTTCATCGATAACTCCTTACCCATTCGCTCATTCTCATCTATGAAGAAGCGAACACTCGAGCTAGTTTCCTCGGCATATGCTTTGGTAGCATCAGCCAATGCTGTTGGATGTTTGCACATGTCGGACATGATCACTGATTCCCAAAACTACGCAGGAGATGTGTGATCATCTGGAGTATACACTCTGCGAGATTGGACAACTCTATGTTGTGACTCGTCGAATGAAATGTTGTGCATCTCTTGTTCCAGATTGTCTCCAAAGATTTCAGTGTCTCCTTGGTCGCTTGGGACTTGCTTCGCCTCTAGATCCGGTGAAACTGGTGGGACCACCTCTTGGTGATGAGGCATGAGGTCGATGTCTTTCTCTAACTCTTGTTGCTCCATATCCGTATCCATCTGCTCAAGTGTTTGTTCAATCTCTTGAGCAAAGTCCTACTCCTGCAACTGCTCACCCAGTTTGCTTGGTGCCAGCTGTTCAAATGTGTCGACTACTTGTACGGGTGTAGTTTCGTCTGGCTGTACATGTTTCATCCCCTGCTTCACTTGTTCCTATTGTGATTCCTTCTCCTATCTGTGCAACTCCTGTTCCTTCCAGAGTTGCTCCTTCAACTCATGCAACTCCTTCTCTGTTTCCTCCATTTGTCTTTTTTCTCTCTGCCTTTGCACATTCCTCCTATCATGTTATTTCCTCTTTGCCTCTATCACCAAAGATTTTTTTTACACAAGTGGGTCTACTTGGAACTTGCAGCTTTTCTTTACCTCTGTGCTGTCGACAATATTCCTCTTTTCTTTTTTGCACGCCAGTATGTTTACCTCTGCTACTACTACTGCTAGTGCTCTCCTGGATGCTCCTTCACGTTGCTTTGTTAACCATTCCACATCAATGTCGACCAGTTCATTGGGCCTGGAGAAGATGTAACAATATCTCCATGGGTCCTCCTCCACCCAATGACATGCCCCATGGATCCACTGAAACTGTACTCACGCACATTGATCTTTTACAAAACAATTCGGGTCATATAGATTGTAACTTCAAGCATCAAAATGATATTTCTTGATCCCCTCTGCTTTGACATTCACATGATTGAAATTATGTATATCGTATATCTCAATCCACAATAGAAGAGTAGGCTAAGATGCCTTCTTATTCCTGTGCAACCTAGCTGATAGTCCTGTCGAGATGTGGTATGATACTTCCTACGTGATGAGCTTGTCCGAGGAAAACTTCGGTAAAACATGCGGAGGCTTCTTCGCGCTATATATTCATATGAAGGTGTCGTATGGTGAAGCATACCAATTTGCCATATCGATCAGTGCCTTTATTGCTACCTTCGACATGCAAGGTGGATCTTGTTCAAATATCATCTTGTACGTCGGGGTGACAAAATGATCTCATAGCTATGTGGTAACTCCTCTAAAGCTGCATTCGAACAACATTTTACAATAAGTATTCACAGAGGTCTCTGCCAATGTCCATGCCCAATTCAAGCTTGGGAACTCCTGATAGGCACAGATTGGATCCAAGATGTAAGTGGACATCTAGATTTCTGCTTACTGACCTTTGGGCAGCTTTCAAGCTCTTGTTACCTATTCCTTCAACCTGTGAGCCAACATGTCGAACCAGTTATATGCTTTGCCTTTAGTGGCTAGTTGGTCCAACGCGATCACCCAACTCTGTGGGAAGGTTTCTGTGCTCTCTTGGCCATACAAGCGACATGCAAAGATGACCAAGTATTGATACGCCTTTCGCAGTATCTTCGTCTTGTAAACCTAGTTTGGTGACATTCTCAATTTGGTTGGTTCCTTTACAGAGTTCTTCAAGATATCCTTGGAGTTGGAATTGCTGTTGGGTATGATGAAGGGTGTCTCCATTGTGACCGCTAGCTTTGACATATGGTACATCTGTTCATAATCCTAAGCCCTGAAGGTAGCAATCTCCGTCCCACTGACACTGCTCATTGTCATTGTCTCAGATCAGTGTACAGGATGATCCAATGTATCATGTTTATGCATGGGAACACGGGATACTTGCATGCAATCCGATACAAGCCGGACTTGTGAATATTCACATAGACTTGACGGTCTTCCCAAAATATTCCTGCAAATGCATCATTGACCTCTTGCCATTTTAGCTTGATGTCCTTGTCTACAATAAGCTTGGTGTCTTCATAGGTCGGCAAACTTGTAGTCACTCGCTCAATTGTTGCTCCAGCTATGCTTCCGTCGGCGTCCTTTGATCCTGCTCTCTTGGAGGCCATTGATCTTGAACTGCTGAGAGGCTACTAGATCTAGAGACATAGTGACATGCATGGAAAAAAATATTTCAGCTAAAACCAAACAAAACTTGAGGGATGACATGCCACATACCTGGGGATTAACTAGCAAGGATTGCATAATTTTTTCTGGGAGGCAGGGAGATTGGCTGTCAAAACTGCGTAAAAGGTAGTTCGGACTATCTAGAGGCTGGCTGGCTACTGGAATTGCACAATGCACAATCCAAAATGGCCTGTTGGTCGCTAGAATTACGTAATCTACAATTTCAGCTAGCAAGGGTTGCAGGCCCAGTGACTTCATTGCACAATTTTCTGGGCCAGTAGTCACTACCTCTCAAAATTGCACAATGCAAGACTAGAGGGTAGTAACTAGGAAAAAATGCACATTTTATAGGAGGAAGGTAAAGCCTTCCCTCTAAGGATTGCGCAATGCTATCTTGGTGAGGTAGAGTCCAGGCCAAGCTTGCCTGGACCCGCCGATGGGAAATTGAAAGAAAATGTGAATGATCATGCATGGCGATACTGAGTGTAAGCAGGAGTGAATGATCATGCATGCAAACAATGAATGCAAGATTAAGAAAATGGAACAACATGCATGTGTGTGAAGCAAGTCGCCGAATTGACAACTATTCGTGCAAAATAGTGCCATGCATGCGATAATAGTGAGATGCTTATGAAAACTAAAATGGTGCTAGTACAAGCTAATATACATGCAAACAACAACAAGCATTCATAGAAATCAAGGAGACAACACTCACACAAGGAAAAACACAAAAAGCGATAGAAATTATGCAAAAGACAAGTTAAGCAGACTTACCCAGAAATAGTTGAGTTGGATGTGTCAAATACTCCTGGATGTGTTGTGGGATGTTAGAGCTCCAAGATCGATGTAAAGAAATGAGATTTGAAGTGTTGAATAAGTAATTTTGAGGCTCACGACGTGCATGCCACAAATCTAGTAAAAGGCGACACTTGGAGGAAAGTTTCTGAAATGATCTTTGCATGTAACCTCCAACTGCTAAAAATAGCTCCCTAAAATACAGGGATGCTTTTGGCATGTTTCTTTTTGCTATTTCAGGAAAATCCATCCCATGGATGCAAGTCAAGTTTTCTCGTTCTCAGGTGCAACCGGTCAACCGGATGGCACATGCAACAACCTTCTTGCCTAAGGGAGAAATTTGCACATTTCTAGGAGGGAGTTGGGTTGGCTGCCCAGAGGGATTGTGTAATTTCTAGGTTTAACAACTGATTTCTGTCCAGGATTGTGCAATTTCTCAGGCCAGCAGGCTGCCAGTTAGGATTGCACAATTTCTAGAGGGAAGGCTAGTTTCCCCCCAAAATTTTGCAATTCCTTGAGGGAGCTTCTCAGCCTGTAGCTAGACCAAATCTGGGGAAGTAGCCTATGAGGGGAGTGAAAAAATCCATCATGTAGAGGAAGGAAATTTGTTAGAAAACCATTAAAGCTCATGTACTTATGTTGCTGAGGATGGCTAGTAGGGAGGCTCCAAAATGAAGCTAAGGAAAAAATTTGGAGGATAGTTGGAGTCGCTACAAAAATTGGTGACACACTGGTAGAACTCCAGCTCTATGAATGGACCTTGTTCATGAAAATCAAGTCTAACACCTTTGGAAGTATTGTTTAGTTCTCTGTTCATCTTAGTTTCCACACTTGCTTGATTGTAAGATGTAGCATCTTCCAAGCTCTTGGTCAATCGACACACATTCCAAGCCAAGACAACACATTTGTTTCGATTGGGGTTGAGGGGTATATTGGTCCACAAGAAGTATGGTCATCAGAGTTTTAGTTTCATCTCTAGTGTTGCTCCGCTGCTAGCAGGCTTGGACAGTACCTCGGCAGAGTCACACAGGAACATAAGCATAAATTCGCTGCCAGTGAGCCTCGTCAGTACCCCGGTGCAGTTACTTGCATCACCTCTCTACACAGGAATCTTTTCTCTTCTTTTTCCTTATTCATTTTTCATTTTTGAAATTTTTCACTTTTCATTTTTTTAATTTTTAATTTTTAATTTTCATAACTGTACATAACACTTATTCATTTCAGAGGTGGAAGAGGGATACCGACTTATTGAGAAGTAGTTTATATATGCCTCTAATGTTCCTGTTAAGATTTTCCCCCTCAACTTACTCTACTTCACTAAGCTGACAAGGATTATCCCAAAAACAATTTACTAGAGTAGGGGACACTAGTTAGCATGCAAGCGTTGTGTTTTCACCAAGGTTCACTTCGAACAGTACATATTTTCCATTGAAGTATCATGGACTAAAGATAACAAGTTCTTCATACATAGGCAAGATGATAGATAACCAAGTAGTGATAGTTGCACAAGGTCTGTTGTACTTTACCTAGCTTGTTTCAAGAGTCACACACGATTTCATGCGAAACTAACCTACAAGTGAAAAAAAAGTAAATAAACATAAAACAAACCAGAAGTAGAAGTAAATGCGAAAGAAACGAGGAAAGAAAACAAGCGAGCAAACAAAGAAACATGTGAGGGAAGTAAGCAAACAAGCATGCAAGCAAACAACCAAAAGAAAACACTACTCCTACTCCTAAACTAATAGCGCATGGGTCTCATCACGTGAAGTGATACTTCCAATGCAGCCATCGACACATTAGTTAACCCATGTTTGTGAAGGCATGGTTCATGAAAAGCATAGCTGTGTGAACCAACAAACATGAAAGATATAACAATGAAGACAAAGACACTCCAAGTTTAAATGTGTCCATAGAACATGAGTGAGTGCAAGTGCATGACATACAGTCCATGGACTCGTCGTGGTGTTGTGCGACACTATGTGCAGCTATGAACCATACACATACTCTTGACTATGACATGAAAGAAAATGAGAGAAACAAAGACAACTTGCATCGTGCGCGTTTTCTTGCAATGTAAGATTCCTCCAATGCAAGAGCGATGGGATCGTGTAGTTTGAGTGGAGGAAATATGATCTTTGTGTGAGATTGATATTCAATGCATACATATGAGTGATGAGGAGCCTTGCATGTTTCAAAAATATCCTGATCGGAAGTGAAACCAACCTCAGGATAGTGAGGGCCTGATATAACCATCAGCTTGGGCTAAATTGCCTCGACAGTCTGGGGGGTTTTGACTTCGCCAATAGATAGATCATCATAAATAGGTGGCTTCGAAAAATCAACTGCGACATAATTATCATTGTGATCGAATACGGGAGCAAACAGATCACGACAACTACAATATGAAAAATCAATGATTTCATCGGAATCCTTATGATCCGATGAATCAAATAGAGGGGTATATGAGAAGCAGACATATTCACCCTCTGTGTTTCCGAAAAAGAAGATGAAAATTCAAGTGGATTTTCAATGAATAATCTATCCTCTCCGTTGTTGGATGATGGACTGACATCCAGTGTGTCCTCCAAATGGTCAACAATGGGTGCATTCGTAGACGAAGATACACATGTGAAATCATGAATGGCAGGTTCATCAAAGATGTCAGGAAATAACAGAGGGGGCTCGGACAGAAGGGATTCATCCTTCACCGAGTGTTGATGCTCAAGCTCCCAGTCATACTCTTCATGAATGACAACGCATGTTGGTTGTGCAACACCAACTCCGTCGATGGCTTGATCCTCGTTCAAAAAAAGTGTAGAGTCTAGAATGGAAAAAAACATGACAATATCATCAAGATGATCATCCGAGTATGAAGACAGAGGTTGAGGTACAAAATGCATGTGACAACTCAATGGACTCACAACCAAATCTATGCGAAAATTAAGCGGAGTGATGTTGGGAGAATTTGATAGCTGAGTAGATGTGTGTGCCTATTCTCCTGCATCACTCTGTAGTGCTGGAGTTGTTTGATGAGGGGAAGATGGACAACCACTCATGACAGCGACCATATCCTTGTGGTTGTGCAGCTTCATCACTAAAGTATGTTGAGCGAGGCTTGGGCTCAAATTTCTTCTCAGGATGGACTGATTTGGTAAGACAGTATTCGAATCTATCCCAGAGATAAGGAAATTTCATTTGGCTTTTCGAAGCTTCAAACTACAAAACATGGAAGCGTTGCCAAAAATCCATAGGTGATTGATGTAGGTCCTTCCATTGTTGTAATAGTTTTTGGTCAAGAAGTTCTGGATCGAAATGATGGAAAGTAGATTCAATGATATCATAGAAATGCTCAAGTGAGTGCACACTCCTAGTAGGTAGACTTCAGCACCACCGTTGTGGGGATTCGCGAAGTGAGTATGCAAGCAAAAGAATAGCCTCTTCATCAGAACATCCATCTTCCTCGCCAAGCATGGAAAATAAATATTGTAAGAACAAAGGTCAGGCCACTTCACCTTCACCATCATACATGAATTCACATAAGAGATCAAAAAAACTCCCTCGTGATGTTGAGAGATTTGGCATGTGAAAAAAATCGTGGAGGGGTGAGTGTAACAGAATCCATGATGGATGTGCAAAGGTTCAAAACAATATGAGAGGGCACAACTTGTCATATGGCCCTCTTTCTAGCACCAAAGATGTTGATGGTGCTGGACCCGCCCACATGTTAGGGGATATCCCCGGTAAGAATTACAAACTAGACCTCAGACCGTTTGGTGTAGGAGTCCTAGTAGTGGTTCATACGGTATCACCTTATTCTTCATGTCTCTAGTTATTCTCATAACAAGGATTTGTTTTGCAGCACCCAAATCCTTCATTGCAAATGAGATTGCCAATTTTCTTTTGAGCACATTTATTTCCTACATGTTAGAACCTAAAACAAGCATGTCATGTACATATAATAATAGTACAATATAGCTTCCATAATTTTTCCTTTTGAGATATACACAATGATTAGCATGACTTCTAGTATAACCTTGTTTGGACATAAACCTGTCAAATTTTAGATACCACTGCCTTGGAGCTTGTTTTAAGCCATACAAGCTCTTCTTCGACCTGCACACTAGTTTCTCCTTCTCTTTTACCTCATATCCTTGTGGTTGCTTCATATATATATCTTCCTCCAAATCCCCATGGAGAAAGACCATCTTTACATTTAATTGCTCAAGATGAAAATCTTCAGCTACTACTAGACTTAAAATAGTTTTGATTGAAGTCATTTTAACAACAAGAGAAAATATCTCATCAAACTCTATACCCTTTTTCTATGCAGACCCCTTCACCACAAGTCTAGCTTTATACCTTTTTCTACCTCCATCTTCTTCCTTCAACCTATAAACCCATTTAATCTGCAATGTTTTTTTACCTACAGGAAACCTGACTAAGCCCAAGTTTGGTTATGTACTAAGGCGTCCATCTCTTCTTTCATGGCTCGCTCCCACTTCTTCCTGATTTCCACCTACACTGCTTCTTCATAACATTTTGGCTCACCAGAATCAGTCAACAATACATAATATAATGAAGGAAAGTATCGTTTATGGGGTATACTTATCTTGGTAGATCTTCTAATACCACTTTTAGGTACTTGATCATTATGATTTTCAGGCACCTTCACTTTTTCTGTGATCTCATCAAGCATTGTGCATTCTCTATGTTCTTTTTCCAGTTTCTTTTCCTACATATGATCCTTATACAAAAACTTTTCATTGAATATGACATCTCTTTTCCAAATGATTTTGTGTGTTTCATAATCATAAACAAAATAAGCAAAATCATTAACACCATATCCAATAAAGGTACATTTCTTTGATTTTGCCTCAAGCTTTGTTCTATTTTCTTTATGAATGTGGACAAAGGATTCACAAACAAAAGTCTTTAAAAATGAGTATTTTACCTTTTTACCTATCCATGCCTCCTCTGGAATACCACCATCCAAGGAAACCTATGTTTATTAGATAAAAAACAGTATCTACAACATCTTCCCAAAATTGTAAGGAAATCTTGCATGCAATCTCGTGCACCTTGCACGCTCCATGATTATCCTGTTCATCCTTTCTGACACACCATTTTCTTGTGGTGTTCCTGGAACTGTCTTCTCTCTACGAATTCCATTCTATAATCAATACCTATCAAACTCTTTGTTGTAATATTCACCTCCATTGTATGATCTGAGACACTTCAACCTTTTTCCTGTCTCATTTTCAGCCGGAGCTTTCCATTTCTTGAAAGTATCAAATACATTAGATTTATTTTGAATACAATAAATCCAGGTTCATCTGGTTGCATCATCAATAAAAGTAACATAATAATGAGAGACACCAAGAGATGATACCTGAGCAGGTCCCCATACATCTGTATGCACAAGCTCTAATTTTTTGCTCTTGTTTTCTTTCCCGACTCTGAGGAATCTAACTCTCTTTTGTTTTCCATAAACAAAATTCTCATAGAATTCAATATCAACATGCTTCAAACCTGACAACAAGTTTCTCGAGTGAAGAATCTGCATCCCCTTCTCACTCATTTTCCCAACCCTATGATTCCACAATGTCGTATCTGCTCCTATAGAGGTTAAAGCATTAATAGAATTAGAAATACCATTACATAAATACAATGTACCAACCCTTTCTCCTTTTTCTATTACGAGGGCTCCTTTAGTGACCTTTGAGGTTTTATCTATAAAAGTAGTTACACAACCTTCACCTCCCAACTACTCTATTGAAATTGTATTTTTCTTCAGATCTAGAACATGCCTTACCTCCTTCAATAGCCCTTGATTTCCATTCTATTGTTTTATGAAAACTGTACCCATTCCAATGAATTTATAGGGTTAATCATCACCCAATCGAACCTGTCCAAAATCTCCTTGAACATAATCATGAAAATGTTTCCTATCAGGTGTGGCATGGAATGAGGCCGCTGAATCTACCACCCAGGCATCAATAATATTTTCTAATGAAATAATCAAATCATCTTGCAATATATCACCTATCACATTCACTTCATTATTGTTTTCTTGTTGTGCGTCTCCTTCTTTTCCCTTCCAAGACTTGCAGTCTTTCTTCAGGTGTCCTTTCTTCCCACATTTCCAGCACACTTTCTAGGATCTAGACTTGGATGTACCTTTCCTTGACTTACTGTGATATCCTTAGCTCTTTCCTCTTTCCATTTTTCTTCCCCTAGTCTCTGTAGTCAAATCATCGACAACATCATCAAACTTTAAAGTGCTAGATCCAAAGACAGAGTTACTAATGGCCATAACTAAACCATTCCAACTTTCTAGCAATGAGCATAGAAATAACATAACCCTAACTTCATCATCAAAAGTTACCCTACAAAACTTAACTAATTGGTAACTATATTAAATTCATTTAAATGATCGACAACAAATCCACCTTTTGAAATCTTCATATTAAATAAATGCTTCATAAGAAATACTTTATTTGAGGATAAGGGTTTTTCATATAGTTTTTCCATTGCTGACATTAACCCATCTGTTTTCGTCCTTTGAAATATTAAAGGCTACCGATGCTGCTAGGCACAACAGTATTGTTCCAAGTGCCTTCCGGTCGAGAATATCCCATTTTGTGTCTGTCATACTCGTCAGATTCTTTGTCTTTCCGCTCAATGGCAGGTACAGATATTTTTGATACAAGTAATCTTCCATTTGCATCTTCCACAGCTCGTACTTTTGGCCATTAAACGTTTCGACCCTAAACCTACTATCTTATGCCATTTCTCCCATTCGAACTAGGAACCCTTCTCTTTTGCAAGTTTATCATCCAAATAGACCTTCGCCTCTGATAACAGTTGTTCAAAAATTAAATATTACAGAGCAATGGAACACATAAAATATTGCAAAAATATAGACATAGAAAATGCATAAAACAAGAGAGACACATATATACATGGTTCACCCAATTTGGGCTATGTCCACGGAGATACAACCAGTCCTTCCTTTTATATTATCCAACAAAATGAAGAGATACAACCTACAACAGATCCGTTGTAGTTCCTTCTTCTCTCTCACACAATATTCTCTGTCTTTCTCGCTCAAAATACACACCTACATAGCCACAACACAATTCCCTCATATATAGCAAGGGGTTTCCTTCTAGAGAAAAAAACCCTAAATTAAACATAACTTCTACCATCAGATTTCTACCTAATGAATGGCCCATATTGACTATGAAATTACAACATTTTACAAGGAAATTTTACATCTATTTTTAGCTTCGGGGGCACTGCCCCTGATTCCCCACCATGGGGGGGCTCTAAAGAATCATTCTCGCCCCCCCTGGCGATGCGCATAAAAAATGGCCTCTCTGCGCCATTACGAATTGGGGTCCAATGTGGCAATAAATTTGAATAAATAAGATAACCAGGTTCCACACCCAACAAATCTGAGACCTACCACCTTGATTCTGTAGAAAAACCCTCTTAAGATTCTCCTTACCACATGTCCAACACTACAACCATCCTATACCATCACCTTTGTTATGATGCCCTCCATGATGTGACCCTTTAAACGTCTTGTAAGGTGCAACATTTTCTTTCTCACCTATATCCTGAGGCCTTATTCTTTTTAACTGTCATTTACCTTTATCTTTGTCTTTTCCTTTCCAACCTTTCTGAGATTTTGTCTTACGCTTTGAATACTCATATAAATGCTTCAATTTCCCAATAACTTCCCCAAGTGACCGAGGCTCATCATACTCAATCTGATCTCTAAATGCTAATGAAAATCCACTAAAAAATATCTAAACTTTGGCCTTCTCATCTTTAATATGAAGTACATACCTCAATAACTCGAGAAACTTAGTTGTATACTCCTCATCTGTCATTGATCCCATCCTTAGCTCATAAAACTCCTTGGGTTTGTTTTCATAGTACCTCTCTAACAAGTACATCTTCCTAAAAATTCTCTTGAATTCATGCCAACTCAAGTCTTTTGTCCTGATGTCTCTAACTTGCTTTACATCTTCCTACCAAAACTCTTCTTTCCCTTTGAAGCTGATATATCTATTATGGCCTTCATATTCTCTGTGTATTCATGAAACTCAAAAAATTTCTTCATCATCGGTAACCATGCTTCCACATCCTTCGGCTTCTTCAAATCCCCATCAAATTTAGGTGGCTTTGCTTTCTTGAACTCATCTGGAAAATGTCCCCTGTCACTACTCCTCTAAGGATGATAATGATCGTGATCATAGTGCTGATTAGAACCAGAACTAGAATAGAACATGTGTCCATAACCTCTCCTATTAAGAGTATCCAAGAGCATGCCATCTCTGATCGTGTCATCTCTATATGACATGTACCCAACATGATATCTACTTCCATATGCCCCATTCATCCTATCCTCCTGACCATGACTAATATGAAGCGGCCCCTGTCTCTACAATTATGACAAACTCTAAAGGATTACTGCATTGATTTCTACCTATTTCTCCCGTGCCTGCATGATTATGTCATTATCTTCTTTTCCACTCCTTATTTCTACCTTCAAACTTCTCAATGTGTATGCTAAGTCAGAAGAGTCCTCAACACCATGTTTCTCATCTGATCCATAGGGAGAGTCTCGTGAACTATATTCTACCATCTTGCTATTCATACTTGATCTCTTTCCTGCAACCACACCATGTTATCTAAAACAAAAACATAACATAATCAACATACCTCAATATATTTTAAAGGAGGATATCTCATCTGCAAGATCAACCAGATTAGCAAGATACATGTATAATCATAATCACATCACCATATAACATCAATTTAACTACTATCCATTTATCAATTCTTGATCATACCAACCATACTGTGACCTCATGCATGACAACTACAACCATATCAATGTATGCATAACAATATATAAGCATTGACATGCATAACCAATTCATGACTGACATACACTCAGGATGACCACATCCAACAATAACACCATCAAATTTTACATGGCAACACAAATCCAACCATGACTAACACCATGCATATACCAAAAGTACATATACCACAATCATAAAGAACACATATATGAAATCAACATGAATGCATGACCAACACACCACCCATCCAATATAAAGGGTGAACCATGCTTTGATACCACTCTATAACACCCTCCTCCCAGATGTACCCAAGCTAATCGGTCCAATGGGGTAAACAAATTACAAGAGGATAATATGATGTAATTCAACTCCCCAAATACAGTTAAGGAAGTGGAACAGACAAAACACAGCTAAATTGACCTTCCCTAGGAGCTATATACCCTTTAGGAGGTAACCAACCCTTCCAGGTGCTTAACCCCTCAGACAAATTATCATTTTGTTGTCCTAGAGCTTCAGTCACTCCCATGACAAGGCATGCATGCAACCAAAGCCTTCCAACTTCTCCAAGAGCAAGGCATGCCAATGAATATGGGTTTTTTCAACTACTTCGGAGCCAACAACCCCATATTTTGTGCCACTTTTTCAGGGTGAGGACTCAAGCCACTGCCCAGAACTTCATGAAACTTTTAGAAAGGACAAATAACCATGGAACAAAGGTACTAATGTAAACAATTGATCAATGATTGACTGGACCCCTACTAGGCATGAAAGACATTTCGTCAAACATGTCACAAATATGTAATCTACAGGTCATAACAACAAATCTTAGCATAAGGGTCTCATACTTATATGAGATTCGTAAAGAAGCATTACTTCCAAATCACAATAGCTTCATTATCATCTATTAGTCATATATTCATTATAGATTAATTTTCAATTCAAAACATGATGAAATCCATACATCAAGTATGTTATAAAACATACTCATAACCAACATAAATAACAAGGATATAACAACCATAAGAATCACATATGAAAGAGTATATTTACACATGAAATACCAAAAATAAGAAGCTATTATTAATTAATGCAAAATCCAACTAGGTATGGTACTTCCACGAACCACCCAACCATAGATTGGATGAACCAAATATTTCTTTTAACCAATCACCCGTGTTACATATTCCAAGCATGAATGTGGACTCAAAACCAAACAAAACCAGGTTTCCTTAGGCTTTATCGCAATATGAAGCATATCGCTAGGCCCTAAACAAGATTGGATGCCACAAGATATCTTCACCTACACTGTGAGGAATTTTCCTGTCTCCTATTCTCTAGGATTTATTGTATATCTCGCCATACAATAGTCAAGGATTCCTAGGCTGAATAAAGTCTCCATCCTCCAGGATTTACCATATATCTTGCCATTCACCGGTCAAGGATTCTTAGGATGGATCGAGGGCACACACCTCTAGGCTTTACCGTATATCTCTCCATTCACTAGTCGAGGGTTCCTAGGCCCATAGAGGCACACAAATTTTGGATTTACCGCAATCCCACCTTCTCTAGTCCAGGGATTCCTAGGCCTTGTGTTCATTATTTCAGAGACCACCTCAATCAGTTTTGAAACCATCTTACAATCCATCTCAACAAAATACAAGAGAACCCATCACACCATGGCTATCTAGAAATGATAAGGCAAGGATGAAGAATACTAACACACCTAGCAAAACCCATGCCAATGACAGCAAGAGAACCAAATACATACATGTATGTACCATGCATTCCAAATCTATAAAGGAAATTACACATGCAAATTGATACCTACAAATAATCTCATTGTAGCTACTAGATGTTGCTCTTCCTTTCTTTATATTTTCTTTCCTTTTCCTTCTTGGCCCTTCCTTTTCTTCCTTGATCCAATGCTAGAGTGCTCCAGGAATGTGGTAAGTGTCCAAGAGTGAGAGAGAGAGAGAATAGAGAGATAAATCCAAAACTAAACTGACAAAAGGTAACCACTAATACTCATAAGCCTTTTTATTAATGAGGCCTCTAATTTCTTCATTTTCCATTATTTTCCTTCATTTTCCTCCCCAAATGAAACTTGTGACCTTTCACCTTCCTTTTCTCCTAATTTCCATTATTTTCATAAAGAAAATGTCAATTAATGCCTCATGCCTTTCCAAATCATTTTCCATTTCCTTTGTCCATTTTCTTAGCCATAATAAACCAAATGAACACCCACACTAGGACTTTTTCCCAACACTTAGCTTGGAATATGTGTCCCATTACCTTGGTTACTATTTTTCCTTTATTAACTTTATTACATGTATTTTTGACCAGGGTTGTTACACTTGTTCTCCTTTCTAGAAACTACATAACACTACAACCTAATCATTCATCTCTTTTACAATTTTCCATGTGGCCAAGAATGCTACTTCATCAAAATTCCCATAACAAACCTAGATTCCATTCTAGAACTAGGACTCTGATATTTACATGAGAAATTTGTTATTCTAATTTTTAAAAATTTTAAATTGAGGGAATCCACTCCATTTAGAATATTCCAGGACCCCTTAGGTCTAGGAAATAGATGATTGACTTGATTTTATGCTCTTGCATCATACTCCCAAGGAGAAACATTTTCATGATCTCTTGGTGATGTGTCTTCATTGAAGTCCTCTTAAATCCCAAACTCTTATTTATTGTTGTCCACTTACCTTGCTAGTATGAGAATCTTCAACAAACTTTGTTGAATATTTTAAATCCTCATTAAATATCCCCCCTTCATTTCTTGTAGATGTTAATTTGACATTGTTTTCCCTGGTCTGCTAGGTATCCATACTTCATTTTGTAGTTCTCCACTCACCCTATTGATGTACTCAATTAGAATCAACTAATTGGTGTTGTTTATTTTCTTCTCCATTTCAAGATGTTTCTTCTCAAGAATGTTCTCCATTAACATACATAACTCATCGATTTCGATGTTTGTCTTACTTCCTTACTTGCACATGCTATTAGCACTACTCAGTTGCATATTTTCTTCCATATTTAAACATTTATGGCCCCAATTTCCATTTCACTATTCTCGTAACCTCTCAGCTTTCATTCTTCATCACCAGACATCTCTTCAAAGATATTTAAGTAACTTTGTTTCATCCACCATGGCTTATTTATAATTATCTCAGAACTAATAATAAACACGAGATGACAAGATTCCAAAAGATAAATAAAATTCCCAAATTGATGTAGGCTTCATACTAGATTGATTTAGTGTACAACCTCCAATCAAATAATTATGCATTCAATTAAAAATGATATATCAATAAATTTTAAGTTTTAATTTTCAATATATACTTTTTTTGTTAATGTTGAGGTGTTGTCCTATAACATTATATTAAAACAAATTTAAAAAGTATATGTCTATTAATTAATGAAAAATAAAGAATAATATTGAATATATTGGTTCAATTAAAAATTTTAACAAAAAAACATAAATACACAACAATATTCTTGATCACAAAAGGAAATAAAGTATAGAGAGAATTCAAAAAAAAGTATAAATTTCATTAGAGTATAAATTATTATTAGAAATGTAAGTGCATAATATTAGTGTATAACTTAATTGACCTCAAACCATTCAAATTTTTAAATTGTAATCCATTATAAGAAAAGAGAAAAAATTAAGAATGATTTAAATGTAAAATGGAGTTATAATATTTTAGATACTTTAAACCAACTTAGATCTATCTTAAACCTGTGTTGTAATTTCTGCAACACCCTCCAAAATTTCACTAAATGCAAATTTTGGAGCCTATTATGACCATCATATCTAGTGTTTTCTTGATCATCAAATGTCATCTCATGTTATTCTATGAGCTTCTATTGTCCTCTACATTACCACTACATAAAAGAATCCATTACATCAAATACCCTTTGGAGGGTGATGACATCAAATATTAAAGTTGAATAAAGAAATGAGGACACAAGTGGTAGCCATATCATAGTTGGAGAATGTCCATGTCATCAATCACTATTAGTCCCAATCATGAAATATAGTAACATGTCAAGTCTCATCACATGATGATGTGGAAGTCATGATGTATTATTGTAATCATTGTAAACACAAATAAGTGGAATTCCAAGAGTCATATGTGGAATATGAAAAGTCGCTTAGTTATATATGGAAAAAAAGTCTTTAGAATAAGTCCAAAAGTCATTTAGAAGTTCGAGAGTTGCATAGAAGTAAAAACATCATAATTGAAGTCCAAGAGTCATGAGGGTAATTCAAGAGTCATGGGGATACTAAAGGTAATCCAACTTGTTATAAAATAAACCTCATAACTCGAACACATGGATTTTGGAGGCTTCAGCTTCAGAGGGCTAGTCTTGGCTTCTCTGTGTGGCATAGGAAATAAAACTATTCTTTGGAGAAGAAAGAAGTGACTTAATGTTTGACTATTGGAACTAGTGTTCACCATTGTAATTGTTGTGCTTGGGTCTTTCACATTATAATTGAAGCTCTATGAGCCGGCATATTTTCATGCATGTATCAAAAATGTTTTAGGACTATTCTTGGGATGTTTACAATATATGTTGTGTTCATATGTACTGGAGAAATTGAACTATTTTAGTGGCTTTGGTACTCATCTTGTTGAATGTGTGTTGCATTCGCCTTAACCATTATGTGAACTATTTTTCTGATGAATATTTTCATGCTCTCGTGTGCCTCTTCTAGGACAGTATTATTAATTTCCTCTTAGAGACTCACTTTTTGTCTCCCCTTGTGAATCTTTCCTTTTACATCCTACAATTGGTGCTTCATATTGTCATTTTACTTTCTTATTCAATGTTTATGTATATAATCTCTTATGTTATCCATTGAAACGAGGATAAACCTTTGTGTTATGATGGTTGGGCCGATACTCTGAATGGAGCTCCTACTCCAAATGGTGTGAGGTATAATTGGGACTTCACATTGGGAAGACCACCTGTATGTTGGCGATATGCAATGCCGTCAACATTTTGGTGCTAGAAGGAGGGCCAAATGAAAATTTGTTCCCATTGAGTCTGTTTTGAATCTATTATCTTAAATGGATCTTTCCCAAATCATAATATTGGGATGTTTTTCTAAGGAGTTTGATTTTACCATCCCTACGGAAATAATTAATGACTTGTCAATTTGTTCCCATTGAGTCTGTTTTGAATCTATTATCTTAAATGGATCTTTCCCAAATCATAATATTGGGATGTTTTTCTAAGGAGTTTGATTTTACCATCCCTATGAAAATAATTAATGACTTGTCTCAATTCAATTTTTATGGTGAGAGTGAACTAACTGGCCTAGAACACTTCTTTCAATTTATGCATTTTTGTCTCTCTAATGGAATACATTTTAAATATGTCATGGAAAGGTTGTTCACCCTCACATTTGAAGGTCAAGTTAAGGAATGGTGTCATATGTTACCTGCTATTTCTATCCATTCATTTGAGCAACTTGTTAAGAAGCTTCCTGAATATTTCGACATGTATCATTATGAAGATGTATGTGAAAGAATTGATTTGCTTAGATTAGAACTTGGTGAGTCTGTAGAGGACTCTTTTAATCATTTTCTTCACCTTTTCTTTGAATTTCCCAAGGGAGTTATAGATTCATATTTTGTTATGGAAAATTTTCACAATTTTATTTTACTCTCTTTGAGATCTTTTGAATCTAAATCCCCGGATGATTCTCTCTCCAAAACTTTTGCTAACTATTGGATACCTTAATATTTTGAGGAGGAAACTATTATTAATTTTGTTCCTTGTCTTCCTCCTTTTCTAGTACAAATCTAGGTGCCCCTAGTGATTAGTTTAAAGCTGGGAGATCTAAAATTGAAATTATTGATTTGTCCATTCAATCTCCATATAATCCTTATGCTTTAGATCCTACTGAGGAAAAGTTGGAATGGTTTAGTAATTGCATGGATCCTGAAGTGCAAGTTGATCCCTTGAGTTTTCAAGGTCATACTAAAGTACATAAGCCTAATCTTGAATCTGATCAGAATGAAAACTCAATTGTCTCTGGGGATACTCTTAAACCCCTACCACCTATGTTTCATGATTCCTTGCTTCATGATCTGCTGGTTTCAACTACGTCAACTCTTAATGATGTTCAACTTGTTATTTCAAGCAGTAATCAGGAGTGAGGTAGTTGTATTTCAAATGTAGAGGAGAAAAGTGTTGAGGATATGTCTTATCTTTCCTCCCTCGTTTAGAATGATAATATTTCCTTTCCGGCTGATCTATGATTTGTTAATATTGATAACATGTCAACTAACTCTAAACCTCACATCCAAGTTGAGACCTTGGAGAACCATCACCGTGGCACCCCTATTTAAATTAACACATATGGTGTTGAATATCCAAGTACATCAGATGATATCTTCTCTTCTTCTGAGAGCTTGAATTTGCGAGGTACCGATTCAGAATCTATCTCTAACAGTTTACAATCTCCATTTGTTAATTAGGATACTCTTTTAATTCAGAACGATCCCAAATTTTATTTAATTATTACATCTTTGGATGATAAATCTGAAGTGGTTAGATGTCAGGCTCTTGAATCTTTGGAAGATCTTGGTCAATCTGAGTGTCATATTAGTATGCATATCTTTGAGCATTATATTCAGGACAATGAATCTGGCTCATTGTTCTTTCAAGTTCAATCTGATTTAAGTACAATTGTTTCTCCTCCTCCACATTCCTTCAATATTTCTTCATCTTTAGAACAATATTCATTATACTCAAATATGTTTGATAAGTCTGTCACCCCAGCATCCCCTCTAATTTTTTTCGATCTTTATCCAATTGATCATGGTTACAATCAGGTACAAGATGGTGTGATACTACAATCAGAGGATGAAATATTTGAATATGTTATTCGTGATCTATTCAATTGTAAATATTTCATAAGTCAGGAGGAAGATGTTCCAACAATGAATGATCAAGGGATTGATGTATTTCAATTTTCTATCCATCAAGAACATGATGTGTTTAATCTTAATCCTAATAAAACCAATGACATTAGTAGTTTTGTCATTGATACGTCTATTGATAGTGGTGCATGTCTACTTGTTGATGTTTCTAAGCCACCCAAATTTGACCATCGGAAAGTTAAGATACCTATCAGGAAGTCGAGCCACTTCAACTCTTGTTGATGGTTATGTCAGGTCCTCACAATCATTTTGAGATCTTCGAACTAAGTTGGATCTATATTTTCATGCATACTTCTTTCCTTAATATTCATTCACTAATTATGAGTTCATTCTTAAAGGACTCTTGTTATTTTCAAGTTGACCTTCATCATCTCCAAGATGTAATTTTTTATCAGATGAAAGGTTCTTGTTTGGTTAGTTCCTTTTCATGTGAATCCTTTAGGTTAGACCGAGGGTTGGAAAGCCCATATTTCCTAAATCTTTACAACCTAATAACCTGTCATTTTGATGATCGAGATAAAGAACATTTTGGGTTGAAGGATTTTTCTCTATTAAACTCTTCTGAATTTGATCATCTTATTATCTCTTTTGTGCATATCATGAAGCTAATAATCTCCATGACACATTTTCTTTTCTGGAATAATTCTAATTGCTTCAATTATTCAACTGACCAAAACAATTTTGTTATTAATAAGTTTGATTTGACATATGTTTCTAATATTTTGTCAACTCGATATCCTGATTGGTTTCTTATATTCACAATGTCAACAACTGTCTTGAATTCCCTAAGCATTCTTATTATTTAATTTGCATGTAATTGGATACAAAGGGAACCAATATAAAATCGAGAGCCTTCGATATTGATCGGCTAACCTAATCATAATACCAAATATTTTTGTTGTGATTCAAATGGATTAATTGAAAATTTATTTTCCCATAAGTCCCAAGGTCTTCAAATTGGTTGTTATGAATATCATGATCGCGTAGTTGAATGGTTAGAGGAATCTTACCTGGAAATCCCCTGCGTAAATAACAAGTTTCCATCTTTTCTGATGTTATTCAAAACTAAAAACATAGGTGAATGTGTATTTGCAAGCATCCTACAAGGTTTTTATGATTGATATTTCAATTAGCAAGGTAAAGTTCAAAATAGGTTAAAATTGTTTGGTATGGAAAATTATTTTGGTAATAAGAAATACCTTCAGGTTTTTGTTCAAGTTTTCAAAATTCTTATATTTTCTATTGCATAATTTTTTATATTACTTTTAATTACTCGTATCTTTGTGGTTATAGGTCAGGAACGATGATGGTTACATTGAAAATATCATTACATGTATCCCTAACCTTCTAGGTGATTAGGTTAGGTGTAGGCTTAGTTTCATTTAGTTCCACTTGAATTTCGTCCACCTTCTTTCCTACTCTCCATCTAGTCTATGCATCTATTTTTTTTTGTATGATGATTTTGGCTTTAGTCTCCATTTTCTTTGTCCCTTGTTTCTCTCTTGTTTTTTCTATGTTTTCTTAATAATACCTTGTACGAAAAAGTGCATCGCTCAAAAGGACTTTGTCATGGAATAAAAGAGAAGTGTGACAACCACAACGCTTGAATTTATGTTGTTCTCTGTTGTTGGGGAAAATGCCATAGGTTGAGCTAATCTAGATGGAAAATATGAGTCATCCTAGAGGAGCACCTTGAGGGAACCTATTATATATGTGCCTATGCTATTATATAAACTATTCAACTTGGTTTAGATCTACCTATGTATTAATGCTTGTCTAATCTAGTAGAGAAGGGATAACGGGAAAATATAAAGCGAGAAAACTAATATCAGAGGTCTTAAAATATTTCTATGAAGGGGAAACCTTCTCTGCTCTCAATAAGTTATGATCCCTCTTCCACCCATTGAAAATAATAAGTGCTAATGCATAGTCCTATTAAATAAATAAATAAAGGGTGAAAGAAGAGAAAGGTTTCTTGTGTAGGGAGGTGAAGCGAGCGACTTCGTCGAGGTACTGTCCAGGCTCGCTAGCAGTGAAGCAACATTTGTGCTCTTTGAAGTGACTACATCGGGGTACTTTATAGGCCTACTAGTAGGAAGCAGTGTTGCACTAAAAATTGTCACCTTGACATCCTGCTATCTTTGTGAGTTCATTACCACTCATACTTGCCTCCTTTGCAAGTCTAAAACATCAGTTCCTCATATCAAGTCTTGAAAGTAAGAGAAAAGCCCTCAAAGTCTTTAAAACTCTGGTTCCGCACTTTCTCTTTGTATTACCTGCGGTCCCGCACCTAATGGTCATGTCTCCTGCGCACCTGACCGCACTGTCTCTGTGTTAAAGGTGTGGACCCCTATAAAAGTTAAAAAGGCACGAGTATACTCTGAAAAACTCACTTTCAGTCATTTCTAGAAGCTTCTGGAAGGAATCTTGAGGTGGCAAGTTCGCTCTTTTAAGGTTCATGCATCCCATACCTTAAGGAGCTAACCCCTTGATGTGAGGAGCTTATCCCTTTGAAGGAGGATTCTATCCCTTCATAGGTGGACCTGTAACCTCCTCCTCTGAACTATAAAAAGAAGCATTGGGCTGGTTACTTTGAAGGTTAAAAGCTATATACTTTTGAGGTGAAATGCTGCTAGAACTTAGTCTTCCTTAGTTGAGCTTTTATGAGGAGAGATTACATACCTCTAAGATCTCATTTGGAAGAGTGCAAGGCTTGTGAAAGTAAAGGAAATTTCCGTTTCGGACCCCAGGAAGAGCTTGTTCAACATCAAGGTTGAAAAGTTTGTAAGGTTCTTCTACTTCAAAGTTAATACAAATAAATTTGTTTTTCTCAATAAGCTGTTGATTCATGGTTTATTTTATGGATTCCTTGATCACCATAATAGACATGATTTATGATATTTGCTATGTTGGTGCTATTTAATGTTTGCTTGTTTGTGATTACAGGTCTTTAAAGGTAACTCTTTCGAATGATTGGAGGGTAACTCTTTCAAATGATTGAAGGATGACTACTATGAACAAGCATTAGATCTAAGGTAGGATCTTAACACCTTTGTAGTATTTACTTATAAATCGCATATGTCTAGAGAAAGATAGGTTTGTTTTTCCATTTGTTGCTAGAATATCTTTTGATATTAGGGAGATCGGCCTTGTCCACAAGATCGATTTATCTGGCCAACAAATTGGTGACTCCACTGGGGAATGGTATTTTGGTTTTCCTTTGTTTTGACATGAGAAAATTGTTTTCTTTTTTGTTTTTTGATTAATGTATACTGAATTGGGTAGATTTAAAAATCTGGGAGTATTTTTGTTTTTGTTTTTGTTTGTTTGTTTGTTTTTTTTTTTTCCCAGGGGACCGCACTTTCTCTTTACAGATAGTGCGGGCATCTCCGCACTTTTCCTTTAGTAAACAGAGTGGAACCACACCTATTACTTCTGGAGCCTGCGGACCCTATTAAAATTTTTGAAAAACCTTAAATATATTCTTCCAGTTAAGTTTAGGTTTCATTTAGGATTTTTAGTGTCTACCCAGATCTGTATTTTTCCTGTCGAAAATCTCTTGTGAGTGAGTTCCAATAGTATTTTTGTTTTAGATGATTTTCTAGAAGTTTTGCATGCTTGGAGTGGTTTTCACTTGGTCTCTGTAGTGACTCAAAGATCAAAAGCTTGAGAAACCTTAGATCACCCTGGTGTCTTTTCATCTTCTTGATGAGTCTGACTTGGTTGTGAAATCTATCCTTTGTGAGAAATAGATTTAATTTTCTCCTTGCAAATCTTTGAACAAACTTTGTTATAAGTTCTGAATTTCATTTTTACAAAAGAAAACATATCTGGATGTTTTTGATTGGTTTGTTATTCTGAACAAATGAATCCTTAGTTTACTGAACAACTAAGTAAAACGTCCTCAAAAAGAATTGAAGCTTTTATTTAATTAGATTTTTAAAGCTTTTAGATCTCAAAATTAGTTTTTGTAGTTTTGACTGTTTTTCTAGAACTTGTAGATCTCTTTTGAATCAAATTGTTCTTTTTGTAGTTTCGAGCTTTGAAAAGGGAAAGGGATTTATTGTGAGCATTAATTATTTGTCTCGTTTTGAGTTCTTATTGAAAAGACAAAAAGACTTTCTTTCTATTTCCATGTTGAAAGAAAGAATTGTTTCTTAAAGAATTGCATTCTCGAACTCTTTCTTTTAGTTAGAATTTCATTGAAAGAAAAACGAATTGCTTATCATTTTAGGTGCATTTTTTAGTGTGTTTGGAGTTGAGTCTGCACACCATCAAAGTTTCATTTCCATACCTATTGACTTAAAGAACAACCCATAAAAGCAACGCTTAATTAAAATTGATCTAGTAATCTTTTCTATTTCTAGTGCTCTTATCACCAATATATCTTAGGCGAGTATCTTGGAGTAGGGAGTAATTAACTCTCCAATATAGTTAAAAAAAACAAGTAGATACATCTTGTGGTAGGAAATAAATCCAACTTTAATTGATACATTCTGGGAAGTTTCTCTTAAAGGAGTCAATCACGATATCATGTCCCAACCTTTGAGACAATCAATTTTGTTTCATTGGGAAAGATAGAAGATTTGCGCGTATTATAAATGATAAACCTCGGATTAACCATTGTCAAGGAGCCTAGGGTCACTTGTTGGTAAACCTCGGATTGACCATGTCGAGGAGCCTTCAAGGGAATTGAGCTTTGTTACTTTGCCCTTGCGCGTAGATCGGATTGTAGACTGTTCCCCCAATTGTATTTGTTGTTGTTGGTAACCTTAGTGTCCATAAACTTAAGATTATTTCCTAAGATGATGGTGAAGGAAGGATCTCACTATACCTGGAGCAGATTTCGACTGGACTCACTTGGACTCTCTGGGGGGTTCTCTTCACTCGAGATGGTTTTGTGAAGAAACTTGTGCCAGTCTGTTTCATTAAGCAGGTTGTCGGGGTAACTGTTCCAACCACCCTTTCTGTATTAAACTTCTACTAAGTTGGATTTCATCACCAACTAGTGTTTTTAGTACGGGAAGTTACTATTTGTGTGTGGTTTGAACTCTTAGATTTTTTAGGCGTGTGATTCAACTGTTTGTTTCTTTAGAGACTTTAGGTGTTTTTATTGAAATTTTCTTTGTTTGCGTGTGATTAATTAATATTTATAGACTTCAGGGGAAACCTCTTGAGTATACACCAAGCCAGCTTGAAGGGCTATGAGCTCTTGTATCTCCTAGTGACAGTAGAGTTGGATCACCAGAAGCTGGAGAGTCATCTTTAATTGTTCATCCTGATTATCAAATACAAACAACAGAATATATTCAAGAGCCAATTTCATTTTCTGAAATTACTAGAAGTATTTCTACTTCTAGTGAATTAGCTGAACAACTTGAAATTTCTAAGCCTGATACTGAACCTGTTGTTACTCCAACTTCAGGAATTGCTTCTCTAACTTCTAGTGGTCCTGGTTCACCTAGGGTGAGAAATATTATTACTCAAAATCTTCCTTCTGGCCTCATTTCTATTGAAGAACTTGTTAGTCCAGACGAAGAAGTAACTCTTCCTGAAAACCAAAAGATTTTAAATCTTAGGGAGCGTGAATCAATATTCTACAGTCCTTTTAGGAGTGATGTTTGGTATTTATCATTGACAATTTTTTTAGTAAACCCAGGTCTTAGTTTTTCACCACCTCGAATTCCTTTTCATCCTACACCAAGAGGTTATTATCCTTCATTGATTATGTCAAGACAGTCATCTATGTTTTCCCAAACACCAGAAACATTTTTAACCGGTGGTCCTTCTATTCCTTCGGGGTGCCAGTCACTCTCTGGTACTTTTTCAGGAGCAACTCCTTGACCGATTGAACAAGTGTTATCATCGGGTAGTAATGGAACTCAAACGTTGAACGTAGAACAAATCCTTATGATGTCTGGTAGTATTCCAAATCCTACACCTCAAGGTAGTCAGTTACCGCTTGAAGGGCTACCTCAAGTTTTTCAACCTTCAGGACAGTACATACCCCAAGGTCAACCTCAAAGTCAGTACATACCTCAAGGTCAACCCCAGTTTTAGTACGTGCCTCAGGGTTATCAACCTCAAGGTTAGTACCCAACTCAAGGTTTCCAACCGCCTTCTGGTCAATCATTTTTTCAAGGAGCTGGAAATGTACCATTTAATTATCATCCCTATGTTCAACCAGGCTATGGTCCTCCATATGCATAACCTTTTATGGGTCCATACTCCAGAATGAACATGGTGTGGGATCCATCTCAAACTCAATAGACTTTGCAACCTAATGTGCAGTTACTTAATCAACCTGGATAGCCTTTAGTTTTTGGTTCCACCCAGCTACCTGTCCAACCTACTATTCAAATCCCTACATCTGGTATAGTTCAGCAATCTGGGCCTAGCTCACCTCGTACTCTGCCTCAAACTACTGCAACTACTACAACATCTGTTCAACCTACAACACCTGTTTCTAGAGTATCTGCAGTTCTGGTTTCTACTACCATTGCATCAGTGCAAATTCCTCAAGTATTTGTGCCACAGTCAGGACCTACAGTTCAGGCTTCGGTCTAGATGCCTGCAGGACAAGCAAGTACAATTGCTACAATTGCCACAAGTCAACCAAAATTCACATATCAACCGTACCAGGGATAGTATCAATTCGGTCCTACTATACAAAACCTAGTTTATCAGTATCAACCGTATCCTAGCTATACTTATCAACAGCCTCAACAGCCCCAGTTTGGTCTGGTTAATCCTGGTCTTCCAGGAGGTTATAACATTCCTAATGCAAATCCGATTCTAGGTTATCCTGAATATCCTCCTCCTGGAACTGGTCTCATTACTCAAGGTTTTCGCGACGCTAACCATCAGTTATCATTTATTGCAACTTTGGATTTACCTGATTTGTCACGCCTTAAAAACGATCCGATTTACTATCTTTCGTATTGGCCGCTAATGCCTAGTAAGTTGCCTAGTGATATCCAGAAATTCGAGGGTAAGTCAAGAGAGGATCCGTCAAATCACGTCATGACTTATCACCTCTGGTGTGCATCTAATTCAATCATTGATGATTCAATTTCATTGCATCTTTCTCAAAGAACTCTTATTGGTCATCCCGCCAAATGGTACATTGAGTTACCACAAGCCTCTTTTTATAATTTCAATCAGTTAGCCACTAATTTCTTAACTCATTTTCAGTTTCCTATCAGATACGACAATGGCACGGAATTGTTAACTTCACTGAAACAATCCACGTCCACATATATTTCTGATCATATTCATGAATGGCAACGTAGAAGGCGTTTAGTGAAATTTTTCATTCCGGATCAAATTTTAGCGGAATGGTTCATTAAATCATTGTTACCCAAAATCACTGAAGATGTAGCTAAGGGATGAGTTGTTACTGAAGAGAAATTCATTGCTCAGGCTCAGTACCTTGACCTCGTCTATACGTAGTCAGGTACTTTACATGAAAAAATCCCTAATCTTCCAAAACACGATCCAATAACTGCAACTCCTTCAGGGTCTCATGCCACTGATGGCATGATTGGTTCAATTAGTACTAAAAGTAAGAAGAAATATTCAAAGAATTCTTCTCCTATAATAACTTTACCTGATTCCCCGACAGGAGATTCTTTTGCTGAAATTTCTGCCGACATTCATGTCGTAGAATCATTTACGACCAAATCAAAATCTGGTAGTAAAAAGAAGGGGAAGAAGAAAAACAAACAAAATTCAAAAGATAAAACAGATAAAAATAAATCTACTGATGAAAAACAGAAACCTCACTATCCTTGTTTCATTTTTGACGAGGATCATTTTACCAAAGACTGCCCACATCGAGCAAAGGTTTCGAAATTCGTTAAAGGTTCTCAAACATCTGCTATCTTGAAGGATCCTTTTCCTACTCAAGATAGTAAGATGATTGGTTCTTCCTCGAATGCCTCAAGATTGCGACACGATCACAAGATTATGGTAGTAGAAATCCTCTTGGTGGTAAAGAAGTAGAATCTTCTAATTCAAACACATCAACTACACCTCCTCCTGGTTCCGGTCCACTACAGATCGAGAAACCCAACCCTGACTTAGTAATCAAACCGCCTGCTAAAGGTGTACCTTGGAAATCAGCTTTCAATCCACATGCGAGAGCTGCTCATAATTACAACATTGTTGAAGACTTAGCTATTTCCCCTTCAGCAATGTCGACTTTGGAAGTGCTACAATTTTGCCCAGCACAACGTAAATTACTACTGTCTGCTATAGGAGCTGTCGATATTCAATATTCGAACCTAATAATCTTCGATTTAGAGAATAGTACACCCTGCCTACCTCATCAAATGGCTTTCCAGATTCCAGTTTTAGTCAAAAACGGACCTTGCTTTCGGACTGTGATTGATGAAGGGGCTTCTACGTGTATTATGTTGATCTAGTGTTGGAAATTGCTTGGTTCTCCCACACTCAATCAATCTCCACCAATTCTAAAGGCTTTTCATGGCCGAGGGTTCCATCCTTTTGGTATTTTGCAGGATTTACCTATAGGGGTCGAAGGCAAAACTGTAAATCTAGATTTGGAAGTGGTTGATGCCCCTCTAGATTACAACCTTCTCCTGGGTCACAGTTGGTCTTATGCTATGACTGCTATTGTTTCATCGATTTTTTGGCTTATTAAGTTTCCTCATAACGGAAATATCGTTACGATAGACCAACAGACTTATTTCTCATCCGACCCAGCCTCTAAAGATAGTATTCAGCACATCGGTAAAATGACTATCCCTGACAAGGATGTTGGCGTAGGTTTGATTAAAGATTCTGGTTTACTAGGAACTTTTTCCTTCCATCCTCCTAACTTATCGCCTTCTATTGCAACTATTCATATGATTTCATCGAATACTATTACTTTTGATGATCCTTGGATCATACCTTCCAATTCTGAGATGGATTCATTTGATGGCACGATGCCTTTGAGTCCCTTTGAAATTGCATATCAGGCTGTACAGTCGTTTTCTGATTCCTGTTCAACTGAAACTGATCTTCACCCTATAATTATTGTCAGTCCTTTCGCAAAATGGGGTATTGACTTTATTACATGTAACCCTCACTCAGCCGAGGGGCATTCATATATTATCCTAGCAGTAGATTATTTTACTAAGTGGGCCGAGGCGATGCCTACATTTTCGGCAGACGATAAGACTACTACAACTTTCGTGTTCAATCATATAATTGCTATATTTGGTGTTCCTCAAGTTATTATTACTGATCATGGAAGTCACTTTCGAAATATCATGATAACTGAACTGACAGATCAACTTGGCCTATGCCACAATAGTTCTACTCCGTATTACTTGCAGGCTAATGGTCTGGTTGAAGCTATCAATAAAGTTTTAGTCACTATGATCAAACGAATCATTGGTATTCATAAGTCAAATTGGCATACCATGCTATTTTCAGCACTTTGGGCATATCAGACCTTAGTGAAAACATCGACTAGTTTCACTCCTTTTCAACTGGTCTACAGTTTGGAAGCAGTGTTACATATTGAATGCAAAATTTCGTCATTACAACTAGCCATAGAATTACTCCTAGCTACTTCTGAAGAAGAGAAACATTTTTTGTACTTAGCTCAACTAGATGAGAATCGACGCACTGCTGCAATAGCAAACGAGACTCATGTGAAACGAATAAAAGCTCAGTACGATATAAATGTTACACCTCGTAATTTTTTAGAAGGATACCTAGTTTTACTATATGATCAAAAAAACGATAAGCTAGGGGCTGGAAAATTTGTACTTATGTGGCATGGTCCTTACATTGTTAAGCGAAAGCTGGCAAAAGGGGCTTATGAATTGATAGATTTTGATGGTGTCTGTTTGGGTAAACCCAGAAATGGACTTTATCTAAAGAGATATTATGCTTAAATTCTAGGTGGAGATTTTTTGTTAGATTAGTTTCTTTACAGCTGGTGTGTTTTAGATTAGAAAAGTGTGCCTAGTTTAGAGAGTTCTCTTACCATTATTCCTACTTATCTTGATTTACTCTTGATATTTCAGATGTCGACATCTCTTCAAACATACATTGGTTTTGCTGATGGTGCTTGTCATAGTACATGGAACATTTCTTCCGCAGCTTGGGTTATCTATTCACCCTCTGATGAGTTAGTGTCTATGCATGGGGTAAGCCTTGGTCAAACAATGAATAACATTACAGAGTATAGTGTAGTGATTGAGTTATTATCTGAATCCATCTCATTTGGGATTCAGAGTTTGATTGTTAAGTTGGATTCTGAGCTTGTTGTATTACAGCTTAACAAGGTTTATGCCATTAGAAATCCAGTGTTATTAAGGTTATTTTTGAGAGTTCGTCTCTTGGAACATGAATTTGACTACATTGAATATCAACATATTCCAAGACATTTAAATACATTAGCAAATGCAGTTGCTTCTAGTATGATAAATAGACATTTGCAATAATCAAAGCAGTAAATTTAATAAAATTCGATAACATGTTACACAAGATAGCCTACAATAATGATATATCATAGCATAGAAGTGTGTTTCAAAATATACATCATCTTCAATCATAGGTTGAAAAACACCTTATGATCGGAAAAAATGATAATACAAAAAGACAAAAATGTCGTGAGTCTACAAATCAATCATTCTATCCTTGGTGATGATCACGATAAGAAACCACTGCTCGGGCCTCTTTACATAGGAACCTCCTAAAAGGTCCTGGGACGCCAATAACATATCTCTGTAACCTAAGTAGAATATCATCTATATCAGTCTCTTGAATATCTAGTGTCAAGCACTCTAGATGATGCTCCAAGTCGGTTAGGATCTCTGCTGATTAGTCCTGTGGGGCTGGTGCTGCTGTAGCTGGTCGTCTCCTCTCATAAGGCTGGAGAGCGGATGGTCGTTATGGACCCACATCTGCATTTAATCTTTTGATTATCAGTTTTGGATGATTTAAAAAATTAAAAAAAAAAAATTAAAACTTAGAAAGTGTTGAAAATGATTTTACTTGAATCATCCCATTGCTCTCCTAGTGGAAGAATCATGTCTAGGTCACCGCGATAATCCATCCCGGCGTATCGAAAGTCCTGAATCACAAAAAGTTGGTTGTTCAACCAATGAAAATATTCAGGCAGAAATCGAACAACCTCTATGCCCTTCTCAGAGTGACAGGCCATCAAAGCAACCCAATGAACCATTCTAGGCTCTCGATGAAGACCAGCATCAACAGGAATATGTTGCTGGGCTAACATGGGGATCCTCTCTAGAGAAAAATCGACTATGATAAATCCATATCCAAAGTTTTTCAGTTGTCCATTCTTTGCTCTAGTTAGTTGGCCTTTCACATTTGCCAACACAGCCTCGCACTAGTTGTATATGGTGCCTCGAAATAGTCTACAACCATTTGCATTTGGGATCTAGTAGCCACATGCAATGCTACACTCCTGCATAGTTTGGTAATAGTGAATGCAATAAATTTAAGTTCAAGATGGATTATAGTTTTAATATCAATCTATTTGTCCTTGGGGTCTGCTTGATCATCGCAAAACTCCAATTGGAGACTAGCAACAGACTGACCACCTGGCCTAGTTCCGAAAAGAGATAATTGTTTGCCCCTCTTGGACAAACCAATCAAAAAGTATATGTCCTCCAGCTCGATTTCGAGCCGGTGGCCACCAATCACGGAGCACTGGTCCTATGTGTTCCATCTGTCTACCAGCCATGTCAAGAGGTCTACTTGAGCCCTCATGCCCGGTATGGCCCAAAACTTATACAATCAACATGCTCTCAATGCCTGCAATGTGGGCATATGATTCATTGTGGCAAAATCTACATCCTTGTGCTCGCATTCTCACCAAATAAGCATTTTGAGTGTCCTACAATGCATAAAAAGACATATTAGGACAAGCTAGTTCGAAAAATTTTGGGCGAAAATGGAGAAATTTTAATTTTAAAATTCGTTGCACAGGGTCCGCACCTGCTGCTTACAAACATTGCGTAGGTCTGCACGGGTTGTGAGAAATAGGTGTGGACCCACGAATTTTTCCTTTATAGAAAAAGTCGAGGTCCACAGGGGCCGCGTCTTGCACCTACGGACCCCTGTGAGCGACTTTCTAAACCTATTTGTCTTTCAAAAATCAAATTTAAAGCCTAAAAAAAAAATGTAAATGGATGAAATGCAAGTTAAGGAGGACGTGGATTACCTGGAGCTGACAGTTTTCGATTCCAACTGTTATAGACATATTTGGGCACTGCAACCCCAAACTCATATGTCCATAAACTAAGGGCTCCTTAAGTCCCCAAAAGTGTTGTTTCATAACCTAAAGGATCATGGTCAACTGATTACATCATTTCCCAGAAGCTCCACGTCAAAAACTACTCAGAACTGGCCAAAACTGGACCATACAGACTGCTCCATGGGCAAGGTGCGATGCATACTGACTACCTAACTGGCCAGGTGTGATGCATATTGAAATGGCCTTCTATGGGGTGTGATGAGTGAGAATAGACAAATGGCAGAGATAGTTTGCAAGGTGGATGATCATGGAATCTTCTAGAAACTTCTCTTGTGACACTTGCCTCTCTGAATTTGCCCAGGGATGAGTAAGAGATCATGAAATCTCCAAGTGGAACCAAGAACTATCAGTGGAATGACACTAATCAAAAACCCAAAGTTGACTCACACCCTTGCAAGAAATCTATAAATGGATCCCTCATCTGAGAGATCTAGAGGCTGGAATTTTGTATTTTGTAAGGAAGTGTTGTTGGTTTGTTGGTGAGAAGAGACATTGCATTGTTGGGTGATTTGCTTGTTCATGAGGTGAAGAGGGCTTCTACAACTAGGAGGATGATGCTGGATCAGACAGCTGGGTTGTAATCTTCTCTTACATTACAATTAATAAAGTTCTTTGAGTTTTCCTCCATATAATCTTATATTTGTGAATCTTATTGTTATGAATGCAATTGTATGGTTAATGTGTTTCTAATTCCACATTGTTTATGATGTTTTAGATAGAGATGCTTTGATAGTTTGCTATTACTTTGACTCTACAGGTACTCTTTAAAGCGGGACAAATAGGAAAGGAGTGGAAAATTCTATCAAGGAAAGGAGAAATCAAGCTAGGATCAAAGCGGAAGATCCAGGTTGGTCCTCTTTTTTTCTCTTCCATCTATCGCAATTAAAGGAAATCTCGAAAAGCTTTCATTGTTTGCTTCTAAGATAGCTACCCATCTTAGTGGGACTAGTAGTCCGAATTGACACTAGTTTTCCCTGAAACACCGACGAACGGATTTTCCAGAATCTTCACAGGAACTTTCTTACCCAAAAGCTCTCTCTTCTCACTCTGAACTCAAATGGTAAAAATGAAGTAAGAAAAACCCTTTTTATAAGTTTTTTCGAATAAATGAATTTTTAATTTATTTATTTTTCACTTTAAAAAGGTAAAATTTTAAATCATTTTTATTTATCTTAAACATGTATGTGTAATGTTTTGAGTTTTTGTGCAGAATATTGGATTTTTCGGGGAAATTGATCATTTTTCAACAAAGAGCATACTTTTATCACTTTTTCGGACACTTTCAAAAATTTACGAAAAAGCGAAACATTGGAGTCCTCTTTAAGCTCTTTTTAGACTCTTGAAAATTGAAAAGATTTCCGAGCACTTGATTGTTCGAACTCGTTAAAATAAATGAATAATCATCCCTCTAGTATAAGTTTACCCCTTTTACGGATTGAAATGGACTATTTATGAAATAGGTATACATTGACTAATTACGGTCAATAGATTCCTCTTTAAACCCTTTTCAAACTCGTTAAATATGAAAAGATTGTCGAGCGCTTGTCTTTTTCAACTCGTTAAAGTATTGGAAATGTCATCCCTTCTGTATTATTTTATCCTTTTTCGGACCTAAGGGATTATTTTACAAAAAAGTACCCCCATGGAGTTTTCTTAAGTTTTTCTTCTGACTTCCTAAAATTGAAAAACACCGAGTTTTCCTATACTAGACTCATTAAAATTTAACAGTAAAGGACCTGTTCAATTTTAAAAAGGAACGAACCACTCCTTCTTAGGGTTCGAATCTTAAACTAAGTTTGACTCATCCAAAGGATGAGCTTATAAACAAGAAAACGTTATCCTCCTCAAGCTTGTCAAAAATAAAGAGGTACTTGCTAGAAATGGTGGGGGAAAAGAGAGAAAAATGAACCTGTTTGTTACACTTTGTTTTGTAAAAAGCCGTCAACCACTCTTGAACACGACATCTTTTGTTCACTTGGGTTGGGAAAATCCTTTGCCTAACAGTTAATCAAACCACATTGAAATTCTTCAACCAGTTTCTGGGTATTAGATTTGGGTCAATTGTCACCAAGCCATCTACAGTGTTGTTATGTGTTCAAGAGAACATTTCAAACAAACCATTCATCTGCAAGATATATGTCATCCATTTTTACCATCCCTAAGTCAGTCCTTGCCAACATATTTCTTTAAAACTTGATCTATGATTTCGTGTTGTGGGCTTGCCTATGACGGATTGCTTTCTATCGACTTCAACTCATTATATAGGAAGTTGATCTAGAAATCGTCATTACCTTGAAAACTGCATGCCCTAATGGCAATTTTCTCACCTTCGATGATAGGTTGCATCATTGACCTTCGATTGAATGATTCTATGACATGTTCGACTTCAACTAATTTATTCACATTTCATGGATTATACTGGGTACTTTGAGAGCCATTGACATTACTAGTGGTTTCTCTCACACTTGTTAATAGTTCACATCATTGACTAGTAATCAAGTGGTTTCTACCATGTTCGACTTCGACACATTCATTCACATGGATAGAATCGTACTAGCTCGGGAAGCAGAAATCAAGACCCTGGATCTAGTTTCTACCATCCAGGTTGCGAGGAATTTTGTTATTCATTATATAGTGGACTATTCATAAATAGATGGCTGCATCCATACTGTGTCTACACGTCTATACTCTTGATGTATTACAAAATCATTCATGTATCAGAATAGTTTAGTAGTTTTCTAGTTAGTTTTGATCTGAGTATGGGAATGCCTACCTTAGTGATGATATGTCTACATATATATATATATATATATTGCATTAAATTTTTTTACAGGTTCCGACTGGGGTGTCCACAAGATGATCCTTGAAATGATAAAGTACTTCACTCTTCATAAATGACAGACTCTATCTTCATATATTACAGACTTCGCACTTTAGGGGGCAATCTGTTGCACTGAAAATTGTCACCTTGACATCCTACTACCTGTGTGAGTTCATTACCACTCATACTTGCCTCGTCTGCAAGCCTAAAACATCAATTCCTCATATCAAGTCTTGAAAGTAAGGGAAAGGCCCTAAAAGTCTTTAAAACTCTAGTTCCGCACTTTCTCTTTGTATTACCTGCGATCCTGCACCTAATGGTCATGTCTCCTACGCACTTGACCGCACTGTCTCTATGTTAAAGATGCGGACCCCTGTAAAAGTTAAAAAGGCGTGAGTATACTCTGAAAAACTCACTTTCAGTCATTTCTAGAAGCTTCTGGAAGGAATCTTGAGGTGGCAAGTTCGCTCTTTTAAGGTTCATGCATCCCATACCTTAAGGAGCTAACCCCTTGATGTGAGGATCTTATCCCTTTGAAGGAGGATTCTATCCCTTCATAGGTGGACCTGTAACCTCCTCCTATGCACTATAAAAAGAAGCATTGGGCTGGTTACTTTGAAGGTTAGAAGCTAAATATTTTTTAGGTGAAATGTTGTTGGAACTTAGTCTTCTTTAGTTGAGCTTTTATGAGGAGAGATTACATACCTCTAAGATCTCATTTGGAAGAGTGCAAGGCTTGTCAAAGTAAAGGAAATTCCTGTTTTGGACCCCAGGAAGAGCTTGTTCAATGTCAAGGCTGAAAAGGTTGTAAGGTTCTTCTACTTCAAAGTTAATACAAATAAATTTGTTTTTCTCAATAAGCTGTTGATTCATGGTTTATTTTATGGATTCCTTGATCACCATAATAGACATGATTTATGATATTTGCTATGCAGGTGCTATTTAATGTTTGCTTGTTTGTGATTGCAGGTCTTTAAAGATAACTCTTTCGAACGATTGGAGGGTAACTCTTTCGAACGATTGAAGGATGACTACTACGAACAAGCATTGGATCTAAGGTAGGATCTTAACACCTTTGTAGTATTTACTTATAAATCACATATGTCTAGAGAAAGATAGGTTTGTTTGTCCGTTTGTTGCTAGACTATCTTCTGATACAAGGGAGATCGGCCTTGTCCGCAAGATCGACTTATCCGGCCAACAAGTAGCACTAGAGATGAAAACTTATACTTTGAATATCATAAAATCGTCATGCACATTACCCTCTCCTATATTGAAACAATTGTGATAAGGTGTATCTTTTATGTGTGTTCAACTGAGTAGAGAAAAGTGAGATGCTATGTATAAAGTCAGGTAAAAAATGGGAAATTGAGGCAATTAATACTTTTTGAAGGTCCAGCCCTTAACCAAAATCTATTCTCGGACAAAGAAGTTGAAGTCCGCCCAGTGTGTCGCCAAGTGTTATTGTTGCTACAACACCCTCCAAAATTTCACTACATGCGAATTTTGGAGCCTACTATCACCATCGTATCTAGTGTTTCTTTGATCATAAAATTTTGTCGCATGTTATTATATGAGTTTCAAGTTTCCTTGAATGATCTCAAGTGTCTTCACATTGGATAGAACATATTTAGGTGCATTTCATGGTCATAACATCTCTTTTGGTATAAAACGACACTTTTGGGTCGCAGTAGCACACACTTCACTCGCGGTACTTGGATAATGTATACAAAGTGTTTTGATGTATATTTTTAATTTTTCAAGCTTATCTAAGTATTCTTAATGAGTTGGTATGAGTCTCACATGGTTTTACTTTTAAACTCATATTGTTCGCCCCTTTCCTTATCACCTAGACTTAGACAAATTTCGATTGCAAAACGATCTCATTAAGCCTAAGAGCGCATGAGCGCAATCCTAAGCCTTGATGAGAGGTAGTTAATTGTTCAAAAGTGCATCATGCACTCTCCAAGAGCACAATGCATACTCTTTAATCCAAATTTCCCCTTCCTTGTTCCAAACTGCGCCCTTCAAAAACCAAGCCTTCCTTTGAGTGCACTCCTTCGACTTGAAGGAATGCACCCTCCTTGGGAGCAATCCTTTGACCTGAAGTAATGTGCCCTCCTTGGGATCACTGCTTCAAACTAGAGGAATGCACCCTCCTTAAGCGCATGAGCACACCCCGAAGGCCTTAAGCTCTACCCTTCAGCCTTCCAAAATGCACCATGCGCCCTCTTGACCCTTTGAGCACATGAGTGCACTTAAAAGGCATGAAGCTTCATCCTTTAGTCTTTGGAATTACATCATGTTCCCTCTTTGTTCTCTTAAGTGCATAAGTACACTTTTAAGGCACAAATATTCATCCTTCACCCTTTGGACTTGCGGCATGCACCCTCATGGGTTTCCTTTGAGTGCACTCCTTCGACCCAAAGGGATGCACCCTCCTTGAGAGAACTCCTTCGACCTATAGGGATGCACCCTCCTTGAGAGTACTCCTTTGACCCAAAGGAATTCACCCTCCTTGAGAATACTCCTTCAATCCAAAATAATGTGCCTTCTTAGTTTCTTGAGCACATGAGTGCACTCCGAAGGCACGAAGTCTCATCCTTCATCCTTCATAACTACGTCCTGCGCCCTCTTTCTCTCCCTTGAGCACACAACATGCTTGCAAATCCCAAAGCCTTCCCCTTCATCCTTTGGACTTGTGCCATGTGCCCTGCCTTGATTGTCTCCCTCTTTTGAGTGCATGGGCACATGTCTAAGCCACAAATACTTTCCCCTTCATCCCTTCAATCTTTCAAGGTGTGGACATGTGCCTAGAAGCCCCTTTTATCCCTATCAAGTGCACTGAAAAGGCATGAACACAAATTTGCATAAAACATGGAAGAATAGGAGACTTTTAGGTTGATCTTTTATTTTCATGAGTGATTGCAAAAGCATGTACTCCATAAACATCATGGCAAGAATGCATGAGGAAGGTCAGGAAAAGAGAACAAATGAAGGAAGTTGCATGAAGAATAAAGAGCACACTTGAACCTTGATGATGAAAACACCCTAAAGGCTCCATTACATCAAATACCCTTTGGTCGGCGAGGACATCAATGATTGAAGATGCATAGAGAGATGAAGACACAAGTGGCAACCATGTAACCACTGGAGAAAGTCCATGTCATCAGTCATTATTAGTCCCAGTCATAAAAGATAGTGACATGTCAAGTCTTATCACATGATGATGTGGAAGTCACGATGTATTATTGTAATCATTGTAAACACAAATCACAAACTCTTTTGGATATTATTCTTCCCTAAGAATTGATTTATGCAATCCCCAATCTTACTATTTGGTTTGACTATGCTTGTGGTTTATAAAACGAACCTAACGAACTTTGCATTCAATTCGATCCAAAACCATCTCATTGCCACTTCTTGATTTTTCATTTAGTGCTTCTACCATGCTTACGATTCATTCCAACATGTCCCATGACCTATAGAACTTCAAATCTATATTCGTAACAAACATAGTCTCAAAGTCTTAATAGAGCATGCAACACACTATTAAATGCATTGTGTACAATATTATGATCCACGTGCCTTGGTTAATATATTAGCCACATTGTTTTATATATATATATATATATATATATATATATATATATATATATATATATATATATATATATATATATATATATATATATATATCCCATAACATAATTTACTAATGGATGGGCATAAGGATATGGGGTTTCTAAATTTAGTGGTATTTTCAATTAAAATTCTTTATGAATTTCCATCATATGTAAGGTGTGTACTTTAGCTCTAGTGTGTGAGAGAGGATTTAGACCACTGTACGATTCAAACATGGTTTTTCCCTCTCTCCTACCTCTTTGAAGATGTACCTCGATGAGTTAGAGGTGATCATAGGTATCAAATATCATGTGAATCATTGATCATTACTTGTTATTTATAGGTTTTTTTCTCATTATTTTACTTGTGGATGGCATTATATTTATGTCACTTTCAATTGGGTGTCTCTAAAGACAACTAGAATTTTTGGAATACTTTCCGATAGGTTTTAGGTAAATTAACAAAAATCAATATGGTTTCGATATTTCCATAAGAAGAGAAAATACAAGTGAATTTTGCTTATAAAGGCAAGAGGATCAAGACAATCACATCAGATATATATCTATGTTTATTATTTTATGGAGTGTGTCTTATTTGCACATCAACAAGAAAATCCAAATAAGAGAAGGGTTATGTGGCCATTATTGAAATAATTTGTTTCAATATTAGTTTCTATATATTTAAATGAATATCCACCTATTTTACTCATTGATCAAATATAATCTCTTTGACAGGTCTAATATTTTAGGTCAACAAAAAATGACCAAATAGAGAGGATACTTTTCCTGATTTTGTCCAACCACGTTCATGCAAAGAGATTAATGTCTCAAACCAATATTCCTATGGAGTTTAGTAGATCTATAAAAGATCGTGGATATTCCACTGCAACAATACATCACAACATATCTGATAAAATACTAAAAACTTCACTGTGAATGTTAATTCCCCTTACAAGTTAAATTATTCCTTTATTGTTGTTATGATTAAATGAGCAAATTAGCTAAAATGTCAGAAATATATAACGAAAAAAAATACAATTTCTATTCATAATAACCACAAAATTTTCCATAGGAAACTCTTATAAGAGAAAACCTAGTTAGAAGGTAACGCTACTCTAATCTCTTTTTATCTTGTATGGAAATATGAAAATATAAAGGAAAATGTACTCACTATGGAGTTACTTGAGACTTCTAGTCTATTCAGCTACTACAAAATCAAACCCCTTATGTTCTGCTCTATAGTTACTTCCGAATCCGAGTTTCTCTACTCAACAGCATAAAATGCAACCTTAATCCTCCTTGTGCCTTGATAATTAAGATATCATAACAAGAAACTATGGGTAATATTTGAATAACTCAACCCTTACCTAGAGTTATTATTTTTGACTTTCTAAAGTCATATTGAAAGTCCATATCTAGCTATCCATGTATGCATGAGTAATAGGGGATGATGTGGCATCCTCTCATACCATGGTGGTCAACATGGTAGGTGATCCAGGTGGATATTAGTGGCCACTCGCCTATTCCACCTAGACCCCCACCCTTGTTTCTTTTAGTTTCCATAATTGTAGCACAATTTATTATTTCCACAGTTTTTCGAGTTCTAAATTTTTGTAGCCATTTTGAGGGACTAATTGACGGGGTTTTTTGTTTTTGTTTTTGTTTTTTTTTTTTTCTGTTTTTGTTTTGTTTTTTGTTTTTGTTTTGTTTTTTGTTTTTTTTGTTTTTTGTTTTTTTTTTTTTTTTTTGGTTTGTTTGTTTTTTTTTTTTTGAAAACAAAGAGATCGAAAAAGTGCAAGATAAGTTCCTCATTCTTTTTTTAACTTCCTCTTGAAGATATTCAAAACAAGGTATTATGATAGCCAAGAAGAGATCATATGCCAAGGTTACAACCTCGAGAAGTTGACGTTCCAACTAACTCGAATGGTGCCCACAAACTTTGGTGCTTCATCTCCTAGGGTTAGTTTTTTTTATGTTTAGAGTTTCCCATTGTTTCTTAATGATAAAAGGGTCTCTGAGCCTCATTGTAACACAGTTCAGAAGGCATGTAGCTGCCACATCTCTTCTCAGAGATAAGCTACCATCGACTAAGCAAGTTTATTTCCATTCTGCATGGAACAATTTTTAGTTCTTTGTTATTAATGAATTCAAGTTTTGTTTTCACTGTATCTCTGTGTTTCTATTCATATATGTATTTCATTTTGTTCCTTCATAAATCTGGATCAATTGGTCAACTTGCAAGTGTCATTAATTTTGCATACAAATTCCATTAATGTGATTCTTGCACCATTGGAAAGGTATTTTAGCCTAGAACAATGTCTAAGGGTCTAGTGTGAGTGAGTGTTTTCTTACTCCAAAAAATATGTTTTAATGCCTCAAAATGGTTTTAAAAGGTTTTAGACCCCAATTCTCCAAACCGTGACCCACCGTTAAAATGACCCTACAAGTTGATTCTTCCAAAATTTTCAACTTTGAAAGTATCATGATATGTGACAAATAATATAATGATTCAATTTAGCTCATTAGTACTACTCCACTTGTTGTTTTAGTGACATTCCAAGAGGTGATGATGATACTCATTCTTAGGCAAATAGACAATTCTTAGATAGATCACCTTAGGCATTTCTTATGCCATATATGCTCACCAGAAATGTGTGGAGTGGATTCCTATCGGTATGCTAAAGCTTTTTCATTGCTTGGTTTAGTTCATATTGATATTGATAGGTCACCACCACACACATTCTTGTTGGATACTCCAAGTTGTTACAAGAGATAGATAAAGGGTATTCAACCCAATATATACAAAGCGTACCTTCAATCTATGTGGTTTGTAGCCCAAAGAAACATGTTGCTAAAAGATCCACCATTTCTCTAGTGTATATCCTCAATTTAGGGATGGTTTCATTGAACATCTATGATACACTTGATTATAGTTGCTTTGTAGTTAGTGAGTTCTTCTATCACAACTTAGAGACAAAGCACCATATTGCATGGGAACATAGTACTTGTCAATTTTTTTCTTTAGAAACTAAGGTTGAGAAGCACTTTGTATTTGTATGCTCCTGCTATTATGAAATCAATCATTAGATGATTGTATTATCATCCTTTCAAGTTCACACGTAGCTCCTCAAGAAATTCATGTCTTATGAGGACCAAATGTGCTTATCCCTTTTATTTATAAGGTGTTTCCTCCCATGCCAAGGAATTTGTATTAGAAAATCATCTAAAATAGCTTCCATACGATGACTAATTCATTCTTCCATCCTTCTAACAACCTAATAAGAAATAAAACCTTTGAAAAACATCTTTCAAAGGTGCTAGGTCTTTCAAATTTCATAGATATAGGGATACCATTATCATTACACTCATTGCACTTTTTCACAATCTAGAATGTTAAAAGTGATTCTCCAATATAATAGGACTTTTCTCTTTCTATCCAACATTATTTTTCATGTGTCTTTTTGATGTTCCTAATTTTGATGTGTTGGATCTTCCATTTAATCACATTTTAATTTTTTAATTTAAAATTTCTTCGTTTTATGTAATTCATAAACTTGTGTTTACACTCCCTATGCCATCTATTATATTGTACTCATTTCAATGTTATTTATGATTTTGGTTTCAACAGAAATTAATATATAAAATTTAAATAAAATGGTCATTGATTTACAATCGTGTGAAAATATCCCAAGCCCAAACCCCAATTTTGAGATGAGGAGTTGAATAACATCAGTGACACACCAACATTGTAGTTAAGGGTGTTGTAATTAGGTTCATTTTGATAAAATATGATAGTGAAAACTATCTTACCATTCATTAATCAAATATGATATTACATATATATAGGAAGTGTTGTCTCAAGATAGGAAAACTATCTTGGACATACAATATGTTGGTTGAGAGCATATCTCAACCACAGAAAAATCTAGGAAACAAAATAGGAACAGAGTCCTCTATATAGAAAGAATCACAAATGAGACAAGTAGTAATTACATATTCCAACACACCCCCATTAATGAGTAGTTTTCCTGATATCAATCTACAAAGTCTAGTGGTGGGAAAACATAACAAGAGAATATGTTGATGTCCATATAAAGGAATAACCATCCATCGGAATGCATGGGTGCTAACCCCTACAACCGCTAGTCTTGTAGAATGTCCTTCACATACATGGTTTTGTCAACCATTATAACTGCATACATGTACTTGCACCTACAAATCCTCCTCCAATGTCATCATAATGGGTTTTATCATCTCACCCTCAACCATGCCTTGTGCTCAGCTCGATATATGTTGAGACCCGTGAGAAAATAAATTTCTCCTCCGAGCAAGGTATGTCACTCCCGACCACCTAGACTGTGAAACTGTGAGCACTGAGGCTCCTATGTTGCCACTAGGGCACTGTAGCCATGAAGGCTTTGTAGCGACTAGGGCTCACCAAAGACCCAACTCAACCAGGCCGAGGGTTTTCTCGGCTAACCCTAAACCATGCCAACAAGAATCTCTGTCCCACTTCACTCTTACACATGGTTTTTGGTTTACCACAAACTGACACTGCAAATACAAAGTGTTTTTAAGATTATCACGAACTTTATGGGAATACACATGCCTCATAAGGCTTACATTTAACACCCCATCTCTTGAAGTTACCAGGTACATACTTTACAATGACCACTACAAAACATCCTAGACTTGCATACTAATTTATGTGACATATACTATGAGTCTACTTCATTATTCAACACACAATCATGTACCTTGTTAGTCCATCTATTGTTGTTTCACCCCACTAATATCCACTACCATGGTCACACTTCACCAATTTCTTCTAAAAAAACATATCCAAGCTTGGTGTTTTCCTCTTGAATCTTTCCAATTTCAATTCGTCATTGTTAGAGTGATAAATTATAACAAATAACATTTACATGTTAATTTGATCAGGCACAAAACCCAAGAATAATTCAAGAAAACAATTCATTTTACCAAGCATATACTGATTCGCAGCATAGTGGAAGTGGAAATGGTGAGGCAATGCTCACAGAGATGTTATCCACACTCACTCTTCAATGGATCATTCTTCATTGGATCTACATAAAGCATGTATCATTCCTCGCACCCAAGGATTCAAAATTGAGCTCGTCATGGGTACCCTAGAACATGTCCCCATGACAATTGTGCCCACTGTAAACACCGCATCAGCTCCAAGAATCATTGAATTTTCCGAATGAATAGGAATCGAAAGGGGTCACCCCATTGAGGCTTCATAGACCCCAAAATCACTTTCTCTTTCATTAGCTGATACAAAATCATGGAAAAAGCCCTCGTAGGAAACTAATTTCAAGTCCTCTAGAGAATTGTCATCCTCATGACAGTACGAGTTAAGTCTGCGGTTGCAACCTCTACAAAATGTTGTGCCGCTTGAAGTGGTACCGAAGAGCTCATTGCCATGCTTACCCTTATGGCTAAATTTGATTTGCAATGGGATTCAGATGCCTAAATTCTATTGTGCAATATGATTGGAGATGATGAAGTCCGACCACGGACATGCAACTTTTACAGTGGAATGTTCTCATTCTTTCCATTTTCCGTGCATTGCCTCCAATGTCCATCACAATAATTCACCCAAATGTCATCTCTTTAGTATGTAGTCAGGAGGCTTGTAAGGTCCCTTAAAACAGTGGAGCTACCAAATATTAAAGCTACAATTTTTTTATTTGCAAACAACAAGTACATTTGCTACTCATGCAACAAGCCATCCCAAATTTTAGATCTTTTTAGTATCGGTAGTGATCAGGCTTGTAAGGTCCCTCAATAGGCACATTGGTATACTCTTCCTGATGAGGAGAAATCTTTGATATACTCTTGACCTCGTGTAATAGAGATCCAGGCTTTCTCTCGGCCCCCTCTAGCACCAAGCATCGTCTGCACCACACTCATTCAACTTCTATTTATATGGAAAAACAAAAATTTGTTGGCATTTTGGCACAGATGTGGCGCTATGGTACAGGTGTTGTCCTTGATGGCAACTCACTTTGGTGACAGATCTCAGTTCAAGTGCTTAGAATGAAGGAAATCTTGTATACGCAGGTACATCTTGCCGAAGACGCATATACACGCGGTTTATACGTTCCGAAGTCGCGTGTGGGTATACACGCACTTTTATGCACATAAAAGCGCGTACATGATGGGAAACTTATTTTTGGTCCGTGGTTGTTAGTCCTTGGAATTTGAACCTTTGGTTGTGGACCATGGTATCTCGGCAGAAGAGTTGAACCCAGGTTTTTGGCCCTTGGTATTGGTTTATTATGGTTTTGGACCGTGGTATTAAGGAAGGCCTAAAACTATAAAAGAGGAAGTAGATCATGTGGCAAGGCATCATCTGAATTATTGAATATATGATATTGTGATAGATCTGGAATACGGGTGATTGGGTTATGGTGCAGATCTAGATCTGAATGAAGGTGGAACCTGAGCGCAAGAAGGATAAGGACTATTAATGGATCTAAATCTCAAGGCTTGAACATTGGTATCTCTGTATGATTTTGATCTGTTATATGTGGCGCACTCTTGATCTATAAATCTGGGCTAACTGATGTCTGAATGCTTAAAAGAATAAATTATCCTTTATAAATCTATACGCAGGTTCAGTGAATTGAAGGTGCGTATATACGCGTTTTCTGTGAATGAAAGACGCGTATACGCAGGTTGGTCATGGTATAGAAGCGTATACTCGCAGGTTGATGAACAGTGAAGTAGCGTATATGTCTTGATTTATGTTCTAGCTGCTTCTGTTTTATTGCTGCAGTGTTCTGGGTTCAGAATTGGTGTTTGATTATAGTTACTGTGTTCTGGGTTCAGTGGTCAGAGGAGTGCTTAGTTGTTTCAGCTTTTGATTGGTGAAAAGGAGTTTGGGTTATGCAGAAATTCTTGATGTCTGATTGATGTTACTTATGGATCCAGTCTGAAAATTAATGAAACGAGGTCCCTGAAAGCAAAGAGAAGGTTGCAGCCTTCTACAGGTAGGAGCCTGCGTACTAGTATCTCAAGCTAGTACAAGAACTAAGGGGGTTGAAGCTCCCTTCCAGGGAAGCTGGAAAACGAGAGAGAGAGTTGTAGGTCTCTGCAGGTTGCAGCCTGCGTACTGGTAAAGTCTGCTCCAGTACAAGACATTGTAAAGAGAAGTTTCTAATTAAAAGAAGATAGAGACGAATTGCAGCAGGGGGTTTTCGCCCACATTGGGTTTCCTCCTTATATCTTGTGTTCTTGTGTGTGACTGTCTTCTGCTCTGTTTCACTGTTTCTGGTACTGTTTATGTGCATCTGAATCACAGATTAATAACTGACATCTGAAAGATAATTCAAATTATAAGTCTGATTTATATATGCGGGTTTCTTTATCTGTAGTTGCGTATATACGCGGGTTGTATTAACTGAAGTAGCGTATATCATCTGGAATTTGAAAAAGAAATATTTGGCTTGATAATACTGATTCACCCCCCTCTCAGTATTATTTCCAACAAAATTAACACATTATACTCTCTCAAAACAAATGTACATACTCACTATTTCCCTCAGCCCAGGATGGGCCAAGCCTAGGAGGGGTCAGGCCCTTAGGGCTCTGATACCATGATAAAATCTGATAGTGCAAACTATCTTACCATTCATTAATCAAATATGATATTACATATATATAAGAAGTGTTGTCTCAAGATAAGAAAACTATCTTGGACATACAATCTATTGGTTGAAAGAATATCTCAACCACACACAAATATAGGAAACAAAATAGGAATAGACTCCTCTAGATAGAAAGAATCACAACCGAGACAAGTAGGAATTACATATTCCAACACAATATTCACTACATTTTCGACAACAAACATTCTTGAATTTGTAAACGAAAAACCATTATTACCACTTCTTATAGTGTGGTTCATGTATGTTGATGGTATGGTATTCTTTGTTCATCACAAAAAGTGAAAACTAAAACTTCATTGAAAAAATATATGAACAATGAATTTTATTAAAAGTTTCGATATGATAAGTTTTTCTCCTAAAACCATGGAATATAAGATAAAAAGGTCCTTGACCATAATCATGTACATCCTTTTGCATGGCTCCAATCAAGAATTCTATGTTTATTATCATTCACTTAAAGTCACTATAATTATTTCTACCACCCTCATGGGGTATAATCACTGTCTTAGCATACATGAAAAATGTACTCAATGCTTTCCAAAGCTATAAACATCACTTTACACTATATCAAATTATGTGAAATAATCATGGACCACTTAATTGGACAAATCACTGAAGAGGAGGGGGAACGCGATGGCTAGGGTTTCACAATTTCTTGGTTTCCCTTCCCCTACCCGTGTTTTTCAAACCTCAGATTCAACCTTTGTGTCACCGCCATGGCAGGGTGAAAAGTTTCAAGGCTATTTTAAGATCATAGACTGACACTTCTAGTTGTTGCTCATTAGAAGGAGGTTATTTATCATAGATTTCACTGCTCGAGGGACTGTTAAGGGTGCTTGTGGATGGTTGGAATGTTGGTTTTGACTTCCTATGTTGGTACCTGAAAATAATTTATTTTTTGAGTTCTCTATAACCTTCACATTATATATAAAGTCACATTCAAAGGCCTGGATGACTCTAACTGTGGGCCTTTTTCCAGTCCATGTTCTCCAGTCTCTCCTTCCACTATTTTATTGTGAATTTAACTATGCAATGACTGAGGAGGTGTTTCCCGGTGGTTAGTCAATGGAGGTCTCAAATCATAGGGATCCTCTATTTATGCGACGACTTAATTTTTCTTTTTATCAGTCAAAAAATAATTCAAAGAATTTGTTCTAGATTTTTGTTAGATGCCTCAGTAGGAAGTATTCGACAGTTTCGGTTAGTGAAATTTTTTGTCTATGACCTCAAATGGATTGTACATGATAAAGAGGGCATGCCCCCATTCTTACAATGTCTCCAATTCGAAGGTAGGGTTTTTCAACACTTTCTCCAACTAAAAGACTATTGTATTACCAAGAACTCAATTATTGTGTTGAACAAAACGTTGAGAGGGGGTGCCAATGGATCCAGGGTATCTCCTTTGAGGATGTTGTTCAAGGGAAGCAATCAGTCTCTACTAAATAGAGATAGTACATTCTGAGCTCCTACAAAGTTGAATAAATGACGAATGCTCCTTCCATGGAAGTAAATCTCCCTGAGGTATCGTCTCTCTTCTTTGTTTTACAATGAAAATAAGGCATTTCCATATTTAATGGCTTATGTCCTAAACCTAAATCTATTTTTCAATGGATCTTATCCACATGGACTCCAAATTTTGAGATATTTCGGTGTTCAAAGGGCTTTTTCATAGTTGAGTTTGAAACAAATAAATATTTAGATTTTGTTTTAAATAAAGGTCCTTGGTTTTGGGTTAGAACCAGAATCTACATTATTCCATGGTTCCCTAAGTTTGATTCCACCTCCTCCTCTATTTTTGGATTCATAATGTCTTGGAAAAAATAGGAAACTCACTAGACAAATTAAAAAAAGTATACATCGGAAGAATTAATAATGGACACTTCATTTTTGCTAAGATATGTGTGGAGATTGATTTTAGCAAAGGTCTCCTATATCATATTAACATGAATCACCACAATTTCCACTCATCACAAGTCTTAGATTATGAGTGCATCGCATTCCGATGTCAAGTATGCTTCCAAATTGCACATTTACAAAATACATGTCCACGAGCAAAGAAGAATCCAAAGAGGAAGAAGAGGCAGTCGTTTAGACCAAAAGGATGGTAGTTTGTAGATCATCTCTCCTCTGAGGATAAATAGGGGGATAACATGGACAATCAACTTGAAAAAAAGATAGGTGAGCTCTTTGGCTCAACAAGAAGACATTCAGATTAGGGTTGTGGAAGTTCCACCTGGTACAACTTCCCCTCATTAGCAGGGAAAGGATACAAATGTCCTGTAGTCATTGGATGGGAAAGGAGGCACCAAACAAGCTCATATATCAAAAAAATCAGATTCAGACAAATATTTCCGTCGTACAGGACAAGAGTTGGCTTTGGTGTCTATCCCTCCTACAGGACAATGGTTGGATTTGGTGTGTGTGGAACCAAAAAAGGGAGAAAAGAAAAGTCAATTGGTAGTTTACGGTGATTCCTACCATGCAACTTCTTTGTATTTTTGCTCAATCATGTTTCTTTATGACTCTATATGTCTTTTTTCTCAGTCATGTCTCTTTATTACTCTATGTATACACACTGTGTGTCTACAAAATGCAATTTTTATATTTTTAATAAAAATTAAGATTTTTTTCTCTTAAAAAAAAATCATAGATCACTTAATATAAAATAATTCAAAATATTAAACATACATAAAAACAAAAAATTGTAATCAAAATTTTTAATAATAAAATCATTTATTATCCATCCATTAACAAAAATCAAGTGTTCTATAAGCTAAATATTCTACTTTTTAATCTATAGCGTGTGAGAGAGGATTTAGACCACTATACGATTCAAATAGGGCTTTTTCCTCTCTCCTACCTATTTGAATATGTACATTGATGAGTTAGAGGTGATCATAGGTATCAAATATCATGTGAATCATTGATCATTACCTGTTATTTATAGGTTTTGTTCTCATTATTTTACTTGTGGATGGCATTATATTTATGTCACTTTCAATTGGGTGTCTCTAAAGACAACTAGAATTTTTGGAATACTTTCCAATAGGTTTTAGGTAAATTAACAAAAATCAATATGGTTTCAACATTTCCCTAAGAAGAGAAAATACAAGTGAATTTTGCTTATAAAGGCAAGAAGATCAAGACAATCACATCAGATATATATCTATGTTTATTATTTTATAGAGTGTGCCTTATTTGGACGTCAACAAGAAAATCTAAAGAAGAGAAGGGTTATGTGGCCATTATTGAAATAATTTGTTTCAATATTAGTTTCTATACATTTAAATGAATATCCACCTATTTTACTCATTGATCAAATATAATCTCTTTGACAGGTCTAATATTTTAGGTCAACAAAACATGACCAAATAGAGAGTATACTTTTCTTGATTTTGTCCAACCACGTTCATGCCAAAAGATTAATGTCTCAAACCAATATTCCTATGGAGTTTAGTAGATCTATAAAAGATCGTGGATATTCCACTACAACAATACATCACAACATATCTAATAAAATACTAAAAACTTCACTGTGAATGTTAATTCCCCTTACAATTTAAATTATTCCTTTATTGTTGTTATGATTAAATGAGCAAATTAGCTAAAATGTCTGAAATATATAACGAAAAGAAATACACTTTCTATTCATAATAACCACAAAATTTTCCATAGGAAACTCTTACAGGAGAAAACCTAGTTAGAAGGTAATGCTACTCTAATCTATTTTTATCCTGTATGGAAATATGAAAATATAAAGGAAAATGTACTCGCTATGGAGTTACTTGAGACTTCTGGACTATTTAGATACTACAAAATTTAACCCCCTATGTTCTGCTCTATAGTTACTTTCGACTCCAAGTTTCTCTACTCAATAGCATAAAATGCAACCTCTACTCCTCCTTGTGCCTTGATAATTAAGATATCCTAACAAGAAACTATGGGTAATATTTGAATAACTCAACCCTTAACTAGAGTTATGATTTTTGACTTTTTAAAGTCATATTGAAAGTCCATATCTAGCTATCCATGTATGCATGAGTAATAGAGGATGATGTGGCATCCTCTCATACCATGGTGGTCAACATGGTAGGTGATCCAGGTGGATATTAGTGGCCACTCGCCTATTCCACCTGGACCCCCACCCTTATTTCTTTTAGTTTCCATAATTGTATCACAATTTATTATTTTTCACAGTTTTTCGAGTTATAAATTTTTGTATCCATTTTGAGGGACTAATTGACGGGGTTTTTTGTTTTTGTTTTTGTTTTGTTTTGTTTTTCATTTTTTTTCTTTATTATTATTATTATTATTATTATGAAAACAAAGAGACCGAAAAAGTGCAAGATAAGTTCCTCATTCTTTTTTTAACTTCCTCTTGAAGATATTCAAAACAAGGTATTATGATAGCCAAGCAGAGATCATATGCCAAGGTTACAACCTTGAGAAGTTGACGTTCCAACTAAATCGAATGGTGCCCACAAACTTTTGGTGATTCATCTCCTAGGGTTAGGTTTTTTTATGTTTAGAGTTTCCCATTGTTTCTTAATGATAGAAAGGTCTCTGAGCCTCATTGTAACACATTTTGGAAGGCATGTAGCTGCCACATCTCTTCTCAGAGATAAGCTACCATCGATTGAGCAAGTTTATTTCCGTTCTGCATGGAACAATTTTCAGTACTTTGTTATTAATGAATTCAAGTTTTGTTTTCACTGTATCTCTGTGTTTCTATTCATATATTTATTTCATTTTGTTCCTTCATAAATCTGGATCAGTAGGTCAACTTGCAAGAGGCATAAATTTTGCATACAAATTCCATTGATGTGATTCTTGCACCATTGGAAAGGTATTTTAGCCTAAAACAATGTCAAAGGGTCTGGTGCGAGTGAATGTTTTCTTACTCCAAAAAATATGTTTTAATGCCTCAAAATGGTTTTAAAAGGTTTTAGACCCCAATTCTCCAAACCGTGACCCACTGTTAAAATGACCCTACAAGTTGGTTCTTCCAAAGTTTTCAACTTTGAAAGTATCATGATATGTGACAAATAATATAATGATTCAATTTAGCTCATTAGTACTACTCCACTTATTATTTTAGTGACATTCCAAGAGGTGATGATGATACTCATTCTTAGGCAAATAGAAAATTCTTAGATAGATCACCTTAGGCATTTCTTATGCCATATATGCTCACTAGAAATGTGTGGAGTGGATTCCTATCAGTATGCTAAAGCCTTTTCATTGCTTGCTTTAGTTCATCTTGATATTGATAGGTCACCTCCACACACATTCTTGTTGGATACTCCAAGTTTTTACAAGAGATATGTCAAGGGTATTCAACCCAATATATACAAAGCGTACCTTCAATCTATGTGGTTTGTAGCCCAGAGAAACATGTTGCTAAAAGATCCACCATTTCTCTAGTTTATATCCTCAATTTAGGGATGGTTTCATTGAACATCTATGATACACCTGATTATAGTGGATTTATAGTTAGTGAGTTCTTCTATCACAACTTAGAGCTTTTTACCAGTGGATTCAAATTGAGACAAAGCACCATATTGCATGGGAACATAGTACTTGTCAATTTTTTCTTTAGAAACTAATATTGAGGAGCACTTTATATTTGTATGCTCCTACTATTATGAAATCAACCATTAGATGATTGTATTATCATCCTTTCAAGTTCACACATAGCTCCTCAAGAAATTCATGTCTTATGAGGACCAAATGTGCTTATCCATTTTATTTATAAGGTGTTTCCTCCCATGCCAAGGAATTTGTATTAGAAAATCATCTAAAGTAGCTTTCCATACGATGACTAATTCATTCCTCCATCCTTCTAACAACCTAATAAGAAAGAAAACCTTTGAAAAACATCTTGCAAAGGTGCTAGGTCTTTCAAATTTCATAGATATAGGGATACGATTATCATTACACTCATTGCACTTTTTCACAATCTAGAATGTTAAAAGTGATTCTCCAATATAATAGGACTTTTCTCTTTCTATCCAACATTATTTTTCATGTGTCCTTTTGATGTTCCTAATTTTGATGTGTTGGATCTTCCATTTAATCAAATTTTAATTTTTTAATTTAAAATTTCTTCATTTTATGTAATTCATAAACTTGTGTTTACACTCCCTATGCCATCTATTATATTGTACTCATTTCAATGTTATATATTGATTTTGGTTTCAACAGAAATTAATATATAAAATTTAAATAAAATGGTCATTGATTTACAATCGTGTGAAAATATCCCAAGCCCAAACCTCAATTTTGAGATGAGGATTTGAATAACATCAGTGACACACCAACATTGTAGTTAAGGGTGTTGTAATTAGGTGCATTTTGATAAAATATGATAGTGAAAACTATCTTACCATTCATTAATCAAATATGATATTACATATATATAGGAAGTGTTGTCTCAAGATAGGAAAACTATCTTGGACATAAAATATGTTGGTTGAGAGAATATCTCAACCACAGACAAATCTAGGAAACAAAATAGGAAGAGACTCCTCTATATAGAAAGAATCACAAATGAGACAAGTAGGAATTACATGTTCCAACACACCCCCTTAATGAGTACTTTTCCTGATATCAATCTACAAAGTGTAGTGGTAGTAAAACATAACAAGAGAATATGTTGATTTCCATATAAAGGAACAACCATCCATCGGAATGCATGGGTGCTAACCACTGCAACTGCCAGTCTTGTAGAATGTCCTTCACATACATGGTTCTGTCAACCATTATAACTGCATACATGTACCTGTACCTACAAATCCCCCTCCAATGTCATCATCAAGGGTTTTATCATCTCACCCTCAACCATGCCTTGTGCTCAGCTCGATATATGTTGAGACCTGTGAGAAAATAAATTTCTCCTCTGAGCAAAGTATGTCACTCCCGACCACCTAGACTGTGAAAATGTGAGCACTGAGGCTCCTATGTTGCCACTAAGGCACTGTAGCCATGAAGGCTCTATATCCACTAAGGCTCTATAGCCACTAGGGCTCACCAAAGACCTGAGTCAACCAGGCCGAGGATTTTCTCGGCTAACCCTAAACCATGCCAACAAGAATATTTGTCCCACTTCACTCTTACACGTGGTTTTTGGCTTACCACAAATCAACACTTTTTAAGATTATCACGAACTTTATGGGGATACACATGCCTCATAAGGCTTACATTTAACACTCCATCTCTTGGAGTTACCAGGTACATGCTTTACAACGACCACTACAAAACATCCTAGAATTGCATACTAATTTATGTGACATATACTATGAGCCTACTTCATGATTCAACACACAATCATGTACCTTGTTTGTCCATCTATTGTTGTTTCACCCCACTAATATCCACTACCATGGTCACACTTTACCAATTTCTTCTAAAAAAACATATCTAATCTTGATGTTTTCCTCTTAATCTTTCCAATTTCAATTCATCATTGTTAGAGTGATAAATTATAACAAATAGCATTTACATGTTAATTTGATCAAGCATAAAACCCAAGAATAATTCAAGAAAACAATTCATTTTACCAAGCATACACTGATTCGCAGCATAGTGGAAGTGGAAGTGGTGAGGCAATGCTCACAAAGAGATGCTACCCACACTCACTCTTCAATGGATCATTTTTCATTGGATCTAAATAGAGCGTGTATCATTCCTCGCACCCAAGGATTCAAAATTGAGCTTGTCATGGGTACCCTAGAACACGTCCCCATGACAATTGTGCCTGCTGCAAACACCGCATCAACTCCAAGAATCGTTGAATTCTTCGAATGAACAGGAATCGAAAGGGCTCGCCCCATTGAGGCTTCGCAGACCCCCAAATAGCTTTCTCTTTCATTAGCTGATACAAAATCATGCAAAAAGCCCTCGTAGGCAACTGATTTCAAGTCCTCGAGAGAATTTTCAGCCTCATGACAGTACGAGTTAAGTCTGCGGTTGCGACCTCTACAAACTGTTGTGTCGCTCGAAGCGGTACCAAAGAGCTCATCTTCATGCTTACCCTCGTGGCTAAATTTGATTTGCAACGGGATTTAGACACCTAAATTCTATTGTGCAATATGCTTGGAGATGATGACGTCTGACCACGGACATGCGACTTTTACAGCGGAATGTTCTCATTCTTTCCATTTTCCGTGCATTGCCTCCAATGTCCATCACAATAACTCACCCAAATGTCATCTCTTTAGTATGTAGTCAGGGGGCTTATAAGGTCCCTTAAAATAGTGGAGCTACCAAATATAAAAGCTATAGTTTTTTTATTTACAAACAAGAAGTACATTTGCTACTCGTCCAACAAGTCATCCCAAATTTCATAGCTTTTCAGTATTGGTAGTGAGTAGGCTTGTAAGGTCCCTCAACAGGCACATTGGTATACTCTTCCTGATGAGGAGAAATATTTGATATACTCTCAACCTTGTTTAATAGAGATCTAGGCTTTCTCTTGGCCCCCTCTAGCATGAAACATCGTCTGCACCACACTCATTCAACTTCTATTTATATGGACAAACAAAAATTAACACATTATACTCTCTTAAAACAAATGTACATACTCACTATTTCCCTCAGCCCAAGATTGGCCAAGCCTAGGAGGGGTCAGGCCCTCAAGGCTCTGATACCATGATAAAATCTGATAGTGCAAACTATCTTACCATTCATTAATCAAATATGATATTACATATATAGGAAGTGTTGTCTCAAGATAGGAAAACTATCTTGGACATACAATCTGTTGGTTGAGAGAATATCTCAACCACACACAAATCTAGGAAACAAAATAGGAATAGACTCCTCTAGATAGAAAGAATCACAACCGAGACAAGTAGGAATTACATATTCCAACACAATATTCACTGCATTTTCGACAACAAACATTCTTGAATTTGTAAATGAACAACCATTATTACCACTTCTTATTGTGTGGTTCATGTATGTTGATGGTATGATATTCTTTGTTCATCACAAAAAAATGAAAACTAAAACTTCATTGAAAAAATATATGAACAATGAATTTTATTAAAAGTTTCGATATGATAATTTTTTCTCCTAAAACCATGCAATATAAGATAACAAGTCCTTGACCATAATCATGTACATCCTTTTGCATGGATCCAATCAAGAATTCTTCGTTTATTATCATGCAATTAAAGTCACTATAATTATTTCTACCACCCTCATGGGGTATAATCACTGTCTTAGCATACATGAAAAATGTACTCAATGCTTTCCAAAGCTATAAACATCACTTTACACTAAATCAACTTATGTGAAATAATCATGGACCACTTAATTGGACAAATAACTTAAGAGGAGGGGGAACGCAATGGCTAGGGTTTCACAGTTTCTTGGTTTCCCTTCCCCTACCCGTGTTTTTTACACCTCAGATTCAACCTTTGTGTCACCGCCATGGTAGGGTGAAAAGTTTCAAGGCTATTTTAATATCATAGACTGACACTTCTAGTTGTTGCTCACTAGAAGGAGGTTATTTATCATAGATTTCACTGCTCGAGGGACTCCTAAGGGTGCTTGTGGATGGTTCGAATGTTGGTTTGACTTCCTATGTTGGTACCAGAAAACAATTTATTTTCTGAGTTGTCTAAAAACCTTCACATTATATATAAAGTCACATTCAAAGGCCTGGATGACTCTAACTGTGTGCCTTTTTCCAGTCCATGTTCTCCAGTCTCTCCTTCCACTATTTTATTGTGAATTTAACTATGCAATGACTGAGGAGGTGTTTCCCGATGGTTAGTCAATGGAGGTATCAAATCATAGGGATCCTCTATTTATGCGACGACTTAATTTTTCTTTTTATCAGTCAAAAAATAATTCAAAGAATTTGTTCTAGATTTTTGTTAGATGCCTCAGTAGGAAGTATTCGACAGTTTGGGTTAGTGAAATTTTTTGTCTATGACCTCAAATGGATTATACATGATAAAGAGGGCATGCCCCCATTCTTACAATGTCTCCAATTCGAAGGCATGGTTTTTCAACACTTTCTCCAACTAAAAGACTATTGTATTACCAAGAACTCAATTATTGTGCTGAACACAACGTTGAGAGGGGGTGCCAATGGATCCAGGGTTACAAATGGTCCCTCTATCTCCTTTGAGGATTTTGTTCAAGGGAAGCAATCAGTCTCTACTGAATAGAGACAGTGCATTCTGAGCTCCTACAAAGTTGAATAAATGACGAATGCTCCTTCCATGGAAGTAAATCTCCTTGAGGTATCGCCTCTCTTCTTTGTTTTACAATGAAAATAAGCCATTTCCATATTTAGTGGCTTATGTCCTAAACATAGATCTATTTTTCAATGGATCTTATCCACATGGACTCCAAATTTTGAGATATGTCGGTGTTCAAAGGGCTTTTTCATAGTTGAGTTTGAAACAAATAAATATTTAGATTTTGTTTTAAATGAAGGTCCTTAGTTTTGGGTTAGAACCAGACTCTACATTACTCCATGGTTCCCTGAGTTTTATTCCACCTCCTCCTCTATTTTTGGCATCATAATGTCTTGGAAAAAATAGGAAACTCACTAGATAAATTAAAAAAATTATACCTTGGAAGAATTAATCATGGACACTTCACTTTTGCTAAGATATGTGTGGAGATTGATTTTAGCAAAGGTCTCCTATATCATATTAATATGAATCACCACAATTTCCACTCATCACAAGTCTTAGATTATGAGTGCATCGCATTCCGATGTTAGGTATGCTTCCAAATTGCACATTTACAAAATACATGTCCATGAGCAAAGAAGAATCCAAAGAGGAAGACGAGGTAGTCGTTTGGACGAAAAGGATGGTAGTTTGTAGATCATCTCTCCTTTGAGGATAAATAGGGGGATAACATGGACAATCAACTTGAAAAAAATATAGATGAGCTCTTTGGCTCAACAAGAAGACATTCAGATTAGGGTCGTGGAAGTTCCACCTGGTACAACTTCCCCTAATTAGCAGGGAAAGGATACAAATGTCCCGTAGTCACTAGATGGGAAAGGAGGCACCAAACAAGCTCATATATCAAAAAAATCAGATTCAGACAAATATGTCCCTCATATGGGACAAGAGTTGGCTTTGGTGTCTATCCCTCCTGCAGGACAACGGTTGAATTTGGTGCGTGTGGAACCAAAAAAGAGAGAAAAGAAAAGTCAATTGGTAGTTTACAGTGATTCCTACCATGCAACTTCATTGTCTTTTTGCTCAATCATGTTTCTTTATGACTCTATATGTCTTTTTTCTCAGTCATGTCCCTTTATTACTTTATGTATACATAATGTGTGTCTACAAAATGCAACTTTTTATATTTTTAATAAAAATTAAGATTTTTTTCTCTTAAAAAAAAATCATTGATCACTTAATATAAAATAATTCAAAATATTAAACCTACATAAAAACAAAAAATTGTAATTAAAATTTTTAATAATAAAATCATTTATTATCCATCCATTAACAAAAATCAAGTGTTATATAAGCTAAATATTCTATTTTTTAATATTTTGTAAATATATTTTTACAGGTATATTTTATAATCAATTTTATTTAAAATTCTATGAATTAATTATGGATTACTTAATATAAAAATTTATTACCCATCCATTCAAAAAAATCATATCTATATATATATATATAAAAATATATATATATATATATATATAAAATGTGAATTAATCCTGAATCACTTAATATAAAATAATTGAAAGATATTAAATGTGCATATTTTTTTTTAATTAAATTTTTTAATAATAAAATAATTTATTATCCATATATTCACAAAATTCATTGTTATATATATATATATAACTTCAATGCATTTTTTTTCAAATTGGAATTTGGATCTATGCCAAGGCTTCAAACGATAATTAGAACTGCGTATTTATATTTTAGAGTGATAAATAAAATTCAAAATAAAGGTAAGTATTGAGTGTTGGAGAAATCACCACAACTTTATGGAATCTATAATTTCCACCCTGGGGATCCTAGTTACCATTTTGGAAATTTTATCAATACCTGCAGGTTTTGATGTAATGACAAACCTCTTCATGGTATCAGAACCTGGACCTAGGTTCGATTCCCTCGAGCTATGTTTGAGATGGGGTGTTGGAGGAATCACCACACCCCTATGGAATCCATAACTTCCACCCCGGGGATTCTAGTTACCAGTTTGGAAATTTTACCAGCACCTGCAGGTTTTGGTGTAACAGCAAACCTCTTCATGGTACCAGAGCCTGGACCTAGGTTGGATTCCCCCAAGCTACATTTGAGGGAGATGTTGGAGAAATCACTGCACCTCTAGGGAATCCATAATTTTCACCCCAAGGATCCTAATTACTGATTTGGAAAGTTTACCAATACCTGTGTATTTTGGTGTAATGACAAACCTCTTCATGTAAAATTATTAGAGCACATATACAAATCTAGCTGAAGAATAATTGCACAAACTCGCAAGAATTGAAAAATAAAATTCGAATTGAGAATGAATTTGATTATTCAATATTAGTTTTAGAATCATTACATAAAACAACTAAGTTAAGATTAGTTTCACATGCAATAACTAGGATAATTAAAGTTGACTAAGTTAAGTGTGCTTTATGTTATGTTAATTTCCACATGAACCACATGTAAGCACTAGAGTTAACTAAGTAAAGCCAAATGCAAACCACATGACAGCACTCAAGTTAACTAACTAAAGCCAATTTCACACCACATGTAAGCACTTGAGTTAAGTAACTAAAGTGAAGTGCACCTCACATGCAAGAACTAGAGTTGAACTAGAGAAAATTAAGGATAACTAGGTGCATGCACACCAACAGCCCCCCTTAAGCGTAACTTAGGTGAGTGTGATGCAAAATGAATGGGTTTCAGTGACAAGGAAATTTTATATACCAAAGTACAATGCATGAAAAAGTGGAAAGTGGGAAAACCCAGTGGGAAGAAAACTCCCCCTCAAAATATAATGCAAAAAGTAGAGAAAAGACAACTGCTAGGCAGTTGTGTCCTTCACCTTGAGACGATCTCATAGAATTTGAAACTTATTCTCACTAAATGTCTTGATGAAGATGTTAGTAGTCTGTTCGAAATTGTCATAGTACTGCAGATCGATGATCTCATCATGAATCAGTTCTCTAATGAAGTGCATGTGGATCTCAATATTTTTGGTTCGTTGCCACTGCACTAAATCTCTACAAAACTTTAGCGTAATCTAATTATCACACCATATAACAGTTGGATGATGGATACTGATACCAAGCTCAGAAAGAAAATGATGTATCCAAAAGGCCTGAATAGTGGCATTGGCTGCTCCTCTGTACTGAACCTCTGTTGATGATAAAGCAATGGCAGCCTGCTTCTCCCTTGACCAAAAAATTGGGTTGGATCCCAAACTAAGTACATAACCATAGGTGGACTTGTGATCAAGGTTTTCACAGGCCCAATCTGAATCTGTGAAGTCAATGAGATCCAAAGAACTTTGTTTCATAATGAATCCCATAGGTAATTGTCCCCTAGACACATCGAAGGGTGCACTTTACAGCAATTGGGTGTAAGTCATGTGCCTCCTGCATGTATATGGAAACTACTCCTACGAAATATGAAAGATCAGGATGAAAGTAAATGAGATAAAGAAGACTCCCCATAAGTTGATGGTACAATGTGTAATCAACCAATGGTGTGTCTTTTCCATTCTCAAGATTTATCACTGATAAGAAAGTTATGGATGGTGGCTTGTAGTCGCACATGTGAAATCATGCCAAAATATTTCTAGCATACTTTGGTTAAAAAATGGTAATCCCAAAACCATTTTGATTGATCTCTAGTCTAAGGAAAAAAATTAGTAAGCCTGTATTTGTCATAGAAAACCTCTTATGAAATGCAGTTTTAATCTTAGTAATGACAGAATTTGAACTAGTTGTTATCAAAATATCATCTACGTAGAGTACTATGATCAACAAGGAGTCAATTTTCTTCAACAGATAAACATTCAAATAAGATTTGAAGTGTACAAAATTTTGAGATAACAAATAGGAATCCATATTTTCATACCTCGCTCTAGGTTCTTGCTTGAGGCCATAGAGAGACTTCTTTAGTTTGCATACCAGAGATGAATTTTTCACGTATCCATGTGGCTGCTCCATGTATATTTCCTATTCAAGATCACCGTAAAGAATGGAATTTTTCACATCCATATGATGCACCTCCCATCTTATTATTGCTGCAATGGAGAGATCTAGCTGAATGGAATCCATTTTTTCCATTGGAGCAAAAGTCTCATCATAGTCAACACTTTGTACCTACTAAAACCCTTTTTCCACCAATTGCGTCTTATATCAACTAACTTGGCCATCTGATGCTTTCTTAGTCTGTCAAACCCACTTTCACCTAACAAGTTTAAAATTGGAAGGTAGTGGAATCAGGTCCCAAGTCTGGTCTTAATGAGAGAGTTTTATTCCTCATCCATAGTTGCTTACCATTCAAGATGTCTAGTTGTTTTTGCATAAGTTTGTGGATCTTATGAATGCATCATATAAGTGTGTGTTGACAGTGTTGGACCCACCAACATTAAGGGGATCTCCCCGCTATGAAGTCCCAACTAGACCTCACACTGTTTGGTGTAGGAGTCCCATTCGATATGATGTCCCGGTTGGAATTATCTTAAAGATATGACTTAGATCTTTCTTGTTAGCACCTAAGAGTGGTTTTCTTTGTCTTCAAACAATGAGGTTCACATGCTTGGTGAGTGCTTAGTGCTACTTGTGTCAAAGTTATTTCACTGTAGAGGGAGAGGGTGGAAGTGAGTCTCAGATTGAAAGGGAATAATCCCAACTCTTCTAGAGACACACAAAAAATTAGGACATGTGCAGCTTCCGATGGAGTAGTCGATATGGATGCGGCAATCGCAAACACAAGGTGAACATATAGCACATACAACACCCAGCGGAATAGTCCACATGAGTGCAACGGGCATTATAACAAGTTTACCAGAATGAATCTGTCGAGTGTTTGACAGGATAGCCCACACAGGCGAGAGAGTGTTAGCAACTAATACAACACATTTCCAACATCATATGTATTAAAACAATTGAAATAGTTCAACTGTCTTAATACAAGTTAAAGAAACATGCATTCCAAGCGTCCAAATAATAGTCTTACAAACTAATACAATACATGTGTGAAAATGTGTTGGCCTGTTAACAAGCTTCTAAATTAAGAGAAATTTCCAAGACATATCTATACACCATTACATCACTAACCCCGATAGTGGGGTGTTGGAGCCACTGCACGCTCCTCAAAGAAAAGATTACAAACTATCAAGGATATGTGGGAGGAGCCAAGGTGAAAAGTCTATTGTATGTACAAATGAGGGGTATATATAGCCAAGGGTGAAATTGACCCTTGTGACTGTTTGACTTCCCTCATGACCGTTTGACTTACATGAATCTTCAAATTTATATAACTCTCTAACTTTACATGTGGGTCTCTTGTACTTCCACGTTACATTACATTGATTACAACAGTATGGCCCATAGTAGTGATGTGGCCGAGATGACTCATAGCATGACTCGACATCATAGTGCTGGTATGTCCATGCTGATGGTGGTGTCCATGTCGAGCTACAATGCTGCTAAGTGATGAGAGTGCTCTTGGTGTATCATAGCTTCACCTCCACATGGCAAGGTGTGTGGAGTCTTTGATGGTCTTGGTGTTCACTTGATGGTTCATGCATGTGCATGTGTCTCCTCCACTTGCTACTTGGTATGCTTCATGTGTTCATTCATTTGCGAACAAGTCTCCTAGCATGCACTCCTTATTCATCTCGTTCGTCATCTCACCATGTCTCATCCATGTACTTGTATCTGCAATCACTCATGATGAGATGACATCAAATCCAGAAATGTCCTAGTCTACCATGATGCATTATCTTTCGCTTTTGGGTGCAGGTGACCTGGAGAGATGAAAAGGCTCTGGAATTTCGCAAAGCACATTTTGAGTCGGGATGCATGCTCTGGGCACTGTCAGTGAAAATTTCGAAGATGTCACTGGGAGGCTGACATGGGTAATTCAAATCAGCAGTGACTGTCCATGGGATCTAGCTCGGTTGGAGGGCGGATATGCATAATTTTTCTAGGGAGACAGTGCAGGCAGCAAAGGGAGACTGGCAGTGAAAATTGCTCAGATTCTTTGGAGAGGCTGGTAGTGTGCTCTGGGAGGCTACTGGCCAAAAGTACACAGATCTGGGAGGTTGGCCTGCTGGACATTCTTGCGCAGTTTCTAGGCTAAGAAGGATGATAGACAGCTAGGAGACTTCCCATGAAAACTACGCAGTTTTCAGGAGGACTAGCAGGTCAGCTGACATAGTGACTGGCTCAGAAAATTGCGCAGTTTTTTAGGGAAATGCAGTGACATGTAGTGGGTGTTTATCTAAAATACCTACACAGTTTCATTAGTTAGTAGAAGAAGGCATGCTCGGAAACTTCTGCGCAATTTTTTGGAGGAGCGAGGTCTGAGGTCACTACCCAGTCAAACTCTTCGATTGACCATCTGGAGGCTTGACGAATCTGCTTGCGGGTAGCACAGTTTGAGATCACTTGCTAAGAAAATTTTGTGTTGTTCTTGGTGACAGTAAGTCGGGTCAATTCCAATATTGCGCAGTGCAGAATTCTTGGGAGACAACCTCAAGCTCTGCACAATTTTGGGAAAGAGTACCTGATCACTGAGGGCTGAGACTGGGTAGTGTAGCTCAGCAGAGGTCCGACTATTGGAGGGTGGTCCGGTCGACAGAGTTTCGAAAAAATGACTAATGAATTCATACATGTATGACTTTGCAAACACACACTCAACATGACTTGATGAGAAGACACCTCGAACCATCAGGACAACATGCACTTAATGTGACTGACCGACGGGTGTGAGCAACAAGTGTGAAACTTGTGATAGTCGTTCATACGACTGCAACGACGCTTGCGTGACAATACTTACAACATCGTTTGTGAGTGCAATAGATGTTTATATAGAGAATAAAACTCAAACATAACCTTCAACATCACTAGAATGAGGTTGCAAGCATGACATAGCAATCAACATGCTGAAGACAACAGTTGGTCGAACAAGTGAAAAGGAAGCAAGACATGTAGAAGAAACACATAAAATAACTTTTCGTGTTTGCGCACATGCATGTTACTAAAGATAGGATGATATGACAATCACATGCAGTCCTGCAAGCTCAACTATGAGGTATAATTCGAAAGGTGTTCTTTTCTTACCATACTTACCCTTAAGATGATCATGCATCTGACAATGTTTTCATGCGGTCCTGATCTTTTCCATTACTAGGTTCCTTGGTCCTTCTTCTCAACTCCTTGGAAATGATTTCAACATGTCACCATTTCTTGTGATCACTGAGAGATAGATCTGTGCAATTTCAGCGGATAGTGACAACTTCCAGAATGAGGCTCGTCTGTGCAGTTTCTGCATGCAAGACAGACAGGGAAGCTTGGACAACATTGTGCAGTTTTGAGGCACAGGACATTGCTTTGGGATGGGGGTCCTGGGAGGAAACCTCTGCTCAATTTCTGAGTGCAATGTAGCTAGAATGCTCTACACATTTTTGGAGAGCTGTGATGGCTGCCTAACTGCTCTGCACATTTTTGGAGAGCAGTGTTGGTTGGGGTCTCTACAGGCTATGGGGTTTCAGTAGGCAAGGGAGGTTGGTGTCTCTGCACACTGCATGGTTTTAGTAGGCAATGGATGTTGGTGTATCTATGCACTATGACATTTCAGTAGGTAAGGGAGGAAGCTTAATGGTTGCAGAAGAAAAGTGCATAGTTCCAAGAAGCTGGATGAGGCTAGGTTTCTTGGGAAAATGTCTAAGTGTGAGATCAGTGAAACATATGTAAACATTGATAGGACTTGATTGTGATCGCACATGGACACTTAGTGACACAACGTAGACCATCTAGAATACATAAGACATACTTTTCTTGATGCAACAACCTTCGTGACAAGAGTGCGTGAAGTGAGTGTGAAACATGTCTATGTGATGACAACCACTCATGAAAACATGCTTTCACTTGAAGGAACACAACATTCCCTTTGCATGATAAACAACAACCCCTATGTGCAAAAATGGAACATGTTGTATAGATATGAGAATGCGGATAACTCTTAGGATCAAGAAGGGGAGCTTGAAATCGTCATCTTACTAATAAGTGACCAAGGATGATTGATCACAAGATCCATGGTAGGCTCCAAAATTCTTATGCGAGCCAAGATTTTGGAGGGTTGTTGTAGCCACTACAATAGTGTGCATGGGCATGCATGGAACCATAGCTAAGATTACTTGTGGAGATTCCACAAATTGAGGTATAGTGGTAGGGTCATCTAAGAGATCACTCATGTTGTGCCATTTTTGTGTTGAAAGTGGTAAAGAATATTCTGAACTACATGAGGAAATATTATCTCAATGTTCAACAACTAGTGGTCCAATAGGTGTCATGGGAAAAGACTCATCTAGATCAGAATTTTGATTTGAAGTATCATTTTCATACGCATCAATTAGTGCTGAGGGAAAATTTGTAAAAGGTTCATCTGGTGGTGCATGAAAAACGTATTGTTCAAACTTTACACTCCTTTCAATAAAGATATCTTGAGTGTTGATATCAAGAAATATGTACACTTTGACTTCATCAAAGTATCCAAAAAAAATGCATGCGTTCCTCTAAGGCTCCAAATAATTTCTCTTCTCTATAGGAATACAGGTCCATGCTCAAGATCCAAAAATGTTGAAATGACTGACTTCAGGTTCCATCCCAGTCCAAGTCTCAAAAGGTGCTTTTCCAGTAACATATTTATGAGGGGATCTATTTTAGATGTATGAGGCACAATTGATAACTTCAACCCACAATTTTGATGGAAAATATCTTGCAGGCAACATGAAATTGGTCGTCTCTTTCAAAGATCTATTCTTCCTCTTAGCCATCCTGTTTTGTTGTGGAGTGTAAGGCACTATATGTTGCAATTGTATGCCTAAGTCACTACAAATATTTTGGATATCTTCGTTGACATATCCCTTCCCATTATGTATTTGGAGGATCTTGATGAATTTTTGTTATGAAACTAGGTCACAAAAAGATAGAAAAGATAGATCAACACCTTAGAATTCAGCCTCTTCGATGGGGCAACCTCCTTTACATTACATAAATGAACAATTCTTGGATGATTCAAATGACAAAACCTCCTTTCTATATATAAGAGTCTAAGGAGTCACAATATAACCCAGCCAACCTAACAATAATAATATAAAGCCACAAAAATAACAATAGAGGGATTCTATGGGGCACAGTGATAACAATATGGGCACAATAGGGGTACAATAATATTAATAAGGGATACAACTACAATAGTAATGGTGTAATCACTAGTATTATAGGGACCTAACATGCCCCTCTCCTTTAAAAAATTCTTGTCCTCAACGCTTGAGTAGTTCTGGATGCTTTTGTATAAAATTCTCATCCTCCCATGTGGAATCTTCAGCGGATAAGTTCTTCCACTTGATGAGATATTCCGAAATTGATCAATTTCGTAGCTGTCGAGTTCTTGTTTCTGTGACTGCTTCCAGTTCCAATATAATTTTTCCTTCCTCGTCAACTTCTGGCAATATTTTTTGAACTAGGAGCTTGTCGCCTATAACCTTCTTTAAACATGAAACATGGAAAACTGGGTGCACTCATGAAGCTGCAGGAAGCTCTAATTTTTATGCCATAGTACCAATCTTTTGCAACACCTTGTATGGACCATAATACTTTGGTGATAATTTATTATCCTTCTTAGCTTGATTGAGGGACATTTGTTTATATGATTGTAGCCATAGGAATACCCAATCACCTACATCAAAACTTCTTTTGTTGAGATGTTGATCCGCCTGTTGTTTCATTTGATTTTGTGCCAACACGAGGTTATCCTTTAAGAGTTGGGGAACTTGTTGTTGATGTTTGATGTGATGTTCCACTGCTTGAACCTTAGAATTTTCTCTTAAATATGATGTGATGGATGGTGGCTGATATCCATAAAGTGCCATAAATGGGGTCATTTTTGTTGTTGTATGGAAGGAAGTGTTATACCACCATTCAACCAGAGGCAACCATTTGACCCATTGTGTCTGTTTATCAGATACAAAGCAATGAAGATATCCTTCCAAACATATGTTTACTATCTTAGTTTTCCCATCAGATTGAGGATGATAAGATGAGCTATGAGCTAGCTGAGTACCAAGACAAGAAAATAATTCTGTCCAAAAATTCCCAGTGAAAATGGGATCTCTGTCACTTACAATAATCTTTGGGTTTCCATGTATCTTTTGAATTGTTTCCATAAATGCAGTAGAAACTGTACTGGCTTTAAATGGATGTGATAATGCACAAAAGTGTGCATACTTGGTAAGTCTGTCAACTACCACCATGATGACACTCTTTCCCTCAGACTTGGGTAAACCTGTGATAAAATCCATTGGAACCTCCTCTCAACATTGGCTTGGAATGGATAAAGGTTGTAATAGACCTAGGGTCTTAATTGTTTCAACTTTATTTTGTTGGCAAACCAAACATTCCACCACAAACTTTTGAATATCCAATTTAAGGCCATCACAAAAAAATTCCTTCTTAACCCTATGGTAAGTTTTTAAAAATCCTGAGTGCCCTCCTAAGGGAGAAGTGTGCAATTCCATAAGAATCTTTTTTTTTAGTTGGGAATTCTTACAGAGGTATAAGCGATCTTTGTACCATAATGAATCATTTTGCCAGCTAAATGTATCAGATGTACTGGAATCTTGTTGTAACTTTTGAATAAGTGCCCACACTTCTTAATCATTCTTCCATTCCTCCCTTGCTTTGTTTATCCAATCTAGTTGGATAATAGAAATGGCGCACAACAATGCTTCCACATCCTCATCCTTTCTTGAGAGTGCATCTGCCACCACATTTTGCTTCCCTTTTTTGTAGATGATTTCAAAGTCATAAACCAACATCTTTGTGACCCACTTTTGTTGCTCTTTAGAGGATAATCTTTGTTCTAAAATGTATTTAAGGCTATCATGATCCATTTTTACCTTTAAGTGTCTTCCCATTAGGTAGGGTCACCATTTTTTAAGTGCATGTAGTATTGCCAAAATTTCCTTCTCATAAATAGCTTTGTGTAAAAACTTTCCCTTGATTGGACGACTTTCAAAAGTAATGGGTCTTTCATCTTGCATTAAAACAACACCAATTCCATTTCTTGAAGCATCACATTCCACAATAAAGGCTTTTGTGAAGTCAGATGTAGCTAAGACCGGTGCTTGGCACATTGCCTCTTTAAGATGTTCGAAGGCCTTTTTTGCTTCTGGAGTCCATGAAAAGGCATCTTTCTTCAATAATGTTGTTAGAGGTGCTGCTATTCTCCCATAATTCTTAACAAACTTCCGATAATACCCTGTCAACCTGAGAAATCCTCGCAGATGCTTTATGGATGTGGGGATTTTCCTTTCCTTAATGGCTTTAATTTTGCTAGGGTCTACCTTAACTCCTTCATGAGATACAATATGACCTAGATATTCCACCTCTTTCACTCCAAAGAAACATTTGGATCTTTTTGCATATAATTGTTTCTCCTCCAATAGTTGTAGCACCCTGTCAACATGTTCAACATGATCCTTCCAAGACTTGCTATAGATTAGTATATCATAAAAAAATACTAACAAAAATTTTCTAAGGAAGGGTTTGAAAATGGAATTCATCAAACCTTGAAATGTAGAAGGTGCATTGGTAAGGCCAAAAGGCATGACCAAAAATTCATAATAACCCTCATGAGTTCTAAATGCTATTTTTGGAATGTCTTCAGTCTTCATTCTGATTTGATGATATCCTGAATGAAGATCCAACTTGGTGAAGTAAATTGATCCATGCAATTCATCCAATAATTCATCACTGATTGGAACGGGAAACTTATCTCTAGTAGTGAGCTTGTTGTGCTCCCTATAATCCGGACACATGAGCCATGATCCATCCTTCTTGTGCACTAATACTACTGGAGCAGAGAAAGAACTTTGACTAGGTTGAATTATACCAACCGCTAGCATTTCTCAACTATACGTTCAATTTCACTCTTTTGGGCATAGGGATATCTGTACGGCCTGGTGTTTGGAGGAACACTTCCTGGAATCAGATGAATAGCATGATCATGATCATGAATAGGTGGGAGACCTTTGGGAGTCTCAAATACCTTGGAATGATTTTCCAAGACTTTTTGGAGATCTGGAGAAATAGATGATTCTGATGTGGAAACATCTAGCGAACATAATTGTGCAATTACACCTCTTTGTTCCTTTTTTAGAAGCTTTGTCATACCGTTAGAGCTGATTATCTTTCCCAGTTTCCCTGCAATACCCCTTAATTCAACTTCCTTTCCTTCCGCACAAAATTTCATGAAAAGTTCTTGAAAATTAAAAGCTATTGCACCCAAGGATTGTAGCCATTGGACTCCTAGTACAAAATTAGCACCTCCCATTGGAATGGAAAGCATTGGGCTAGTCAATACATATTATCCCATGGATAGCCTGATATTATGGCACTTTCCAGAGCAATTTATTGTTCCTCCATTTGCAACCATCACTTGACACTCTGGTGCTAGATATAGGAAGCAATTCAATTCTTTTGTTGTCTTACAATGAATAAAATTGTGGGTACTTCCTGAATCAATCAACACTATTACCTTTTTCTTCTTGATTTGTCCTTCTATCTTGATGGTTTGAGGAGTGGTGATTCCAGCCAATGCATTACAAGATATGGTCGGATTCATTTGTTCTTTATCTAGGCTTTGTTCTTGGAGTATATCCTCTTATTTTGACCTTTCTTTCTCCTTTTCTTCTTCCTCTTCACAATCTATGTAGAATAATTTCTTCTCAGCACAATTATGACCTTTAGTGTATTTTCTATCGCAACTGTAACAAAGCCCTTTTGCTCTTTTTTCTTCCAATTGTTGTGCTATCAACCTTATAGGTTGTGGAAGAATAGGGGCAACAACACTTCCATCTTTATAGTTGTGAGTGGTATGCTTCCTGGTTGCCATAATTTTGCTTTCCATTTTTCTTGCTAACTTGAATTCCTTCTCTAATGAATCAGGTTCCCAAAGGCGAACATCATGTTGGATATTATCCTTTAAAGACCCTATGAACACATCAATCCTATGCTCCTCTGGAATATTCTTTACCCTTATGTTCAATTTTTGGAACTCCTCAATGTGCTCCATTATTGAACCCTTTTGTTTGAGACTTATCAATTGGCTAAAAAAAGTGTTGCTTTTTCTATCCTCATAATGTGCTGTCAATTCTTCCGTAAAAATTGCCCAAGTGATAATTTGTCTATGATAGCAAAGCCATTGATACCATACAAACTGATTTGGTTCCAAATATAAAGTTGCAATACGTACCTTTTGTGTGTTTTGCACATTATTTAGATCAAAAAATTGCTCCATTTGTAATATCCATGTTGCAAGATCCTTGCCATCAAACTTGCTCATATAGATTTTTGGAATATGGTGGGTCTTCGGTCCAACATTAGAGTCTATGAAATCATGATTAATATATCTTTTGTTCTCATCATGAGTTTCCTTTACTACCCTTTCACCATTAGTAAGAATTTCTTGTAGAAACTTTGTCAAATCTGTCTTCAAATCTTCCATGTCTGTCTTCAAATCTTCCATGCCTGTCTTCAAATTAGCTTCCATGTCATTCATCTTAGCTTCTACGCCTTTCTTTAAACAATCCATCTTAGCTTCTACACCTTTCTTTAAACCATCCATCTTAGCTTCTACATCTTTCTTTAAACCATCCATCTTAGATTCTGTTACTTTTTGTGTAAGTGACACTTGTTGCACTTGGTCTCGTAATTTTGATATATCATGTTGCATTTCTTCCTCTTCTCCATGAGTCATGCTAGAGCTTTTAGGTTGCTTACTAGGTGTTTTCATTTTCTTTCCTTGGTGCATCAATTACCTATAATAATGCTTTAATATGCCCTTTGAATTCCTTCAAACTAATTTTTCAAACCAAGCTTATGCAAAAATTTAAAAAAACTACACACCTTTTTCCACTTTGTAGGAGCTTGATATTGAATCTGATGTACCTCTGTAATTTCGGATCATCCAGTTCTAAAATTACGACCTGTAGTAGCCCTCTGCATCCTCTTTCCAATGTCACTAGTCTGATCCAAATTGGATTCTCCAGGGAATAGTTATGCCAAATCTCCCACAGTGACCTGATTATAGACTAGTTTAGTAGAGCGAAATTGTACGACGTACCACGAGTCACTGTTTCGTCCTTTGGCTCTAAAAAATATATACAAGAAACTACAGTCCATCCTATTTCTGTAGCTTCTTACGAAATTTCAATCTTATTCTCAGAGGGAAAGTTATGAAGATTTTCCCCAGGTCACCTGTTTGGAATGTAATTCAGGAGTCTGCAAAAAGACCAACTTCCTTAGATCATATCTCCACAAATATAGTGCGAAAAGCTCTGAAATTTGGACCCGAGGTTCAGTGTGATTTCGTCTCAAATGGGTTTTGTTTTTAGCTTCTAAAACATCACAGAAAAAAAGTTATAGTGAAAATTCCACGATGACCTATTTGGAGTATCAAAACCCTAGAATCCAAAGCTCTGATACCAAATGTTATGAAACCAGCTCACAAAAATATAGAAAAGATAGATCAACGCCTTAGAATTCAGCCTCTTCGAGGGGGCAACCTCCTTTACATTACATAAATTAACAATTCTTGGATGATTCAAATGACAAAACCTCCTTTCTATATATAGGAGTCTAAGGAGTCACAATATAACCCAGCCGACCTAAAAATAATAATATAAAGCCACAAAAATAACAATAGAGGGATTCTATGGGGCACAGTAATAACAATATGGGCACAATAGGGGCACAACAATATTAATAAGGGATACAACTACAATAGTAATGGGGTAATCACTAGTATTATAGGGACCTAACAATTTTCCAGTCTGATTTTCTGCATGTGCTTTGAAAATCTTTAGATGTTGAAAAACTTCTGACTCAGTTTCGAGAAATAAGCCGAAGTGAATTTCATGTAATCATCTATAAATGAAAAAACATATATTTCTTTGCTCATTGAAGGGACTGGAAATAGACCCATGATATCTCTATGTACAAGCTCCATAGGTGAAGAGGCTCTCCATGCATGCTCCATCTCGAACTTGTCTTGTGGTGCTTTGTAAGAGCACATCCATTACCAACACCATTTGAAAATTTAATGGTTCACAATCCTTTAACCATCCATTTATTGCTAAGTTGTTGCATATATTTGAAATTCAAGTGCCCATATCCCTCGTGCCAAATCCTACCTTCTTCATTTGCATGTGTAAGTAGAAAAATAGAATCTAACAGATGAACAAAATCAAAAAATGTATACAGGTTAGATTGATCTTTTACCTTGTCAGATGAAAACTTCAAGTTGGTATTCTTATCATAAATGCTTACAGAATGCACAGTAAATTCCACTTTGCTTCCAGTGCTAGTGTGTGTCATCTGATACACTGAAAGAAGATTCACAAAAAGCCTCATAATATGCAAGACATTCTAAAAATTTCCATATTTGAATTGCACTTGTCGTTGTCTAGTTGCTTCAACTACAAAGATGTTCCCCATGAGAATATGACTTGAGTATGCATGTAGAGAAGAAAAATATTCTTTTGAAGAAGCCATATGATATGAAGATCCTGAATCAATAATCCATTCTTGTAACTTAGAATGAAGGGAAAACAAAGCATGACCATTACCCCTTGTTTCTAATGTTTTTTCCTCCATCTTCTTCTTGGCACTCTATGGAATGTGATGACCAAGATTATTTTGTGAAAGAGTCTTTTCCATCAGATCAATAGTCTTCTACATGAAAGAGGATTCAAGATGATAGCCTCTATTACAATAAGGACACTTGGATTTTCCTTTATCCCTTCTTACCCTTTGAGTTGGAAGAATCATTTGGAGGTTTTGGATTTCCTCCCTTTCTTGGATCTAGATCTTTTGCCTTTCATTTATCTTTGGATTGCTGATTTGGTTTTGAGTTGGACTTTCCTTTCTCATCCATCACAAGTTCATGTGCGTTTGAAGACTTTAATGAACCCATATTCATGAGCTTATCCTTATCATGAATGAGGGACTCAATAAATGCATCAATTTTTGGAATTTTCCATTTATCTCAAGTTGCAAGTCTAAGTGTATGAAATGTAGAAACAAAAATAATATATTCATGACCTAATTTAGAAAAAATAGAAAGGATCAACTGACCTTTCTGTTTGGATTTATCGATCTCACAATCTTGTAATTATAGAAGCAATGATTTGAATTTCATAAAAAATCATGAATGTTCTCAAAGTTGTTTGGATCTAAGGAATTTAACTAATTTTCGAGAATATGAACCCGCATCTCATCCTTATTTCCAAATAAATTCTCCAAGGTTGTTCAAACTTCATTCGGAGTGGCACATGTGTCTACATGGAAACATAATGTTGAAGATATTGTCAATAATAGAAGATCAAGAGTCCCATCCATCCTGTTGAAGTATTTGGATTTTTCAATGGCCGAATTAGGTTCAGCTTCCATATTCATAATTACGAAATACAATGCTTTTCCTCTGAGGTGAAGAAAATCTTTTCTTCCATTGGAAGTAGTTATACAGAGTAAGAATAGCTAAAGATGGGAACTCCCTTCTTTGACCTTGTAGTTGTAGCAACAATTGCGACAGTTCTCCAATATTATGATATGCAAAAAAATCGCTGAACAATTTCCAATTCTTGATATTCAAACATGCAAAATATTGTTCATGCACCTTAGGCAGACCCTTGTAGCTCTGATACCATCTAAACTTATTAGAGCACATATACGGATCTAGCTGAATAATAATTGAACGAACTCACAAGAATTGCAAAAGAAAATTGGAATTGAGAATGAATTTGATTACTCAATATTGGTTTTAGAATCAGTACATAAAGAAAATAAGTTAAGCTTAGTTGTACATGCAATAACTAAGGATAATTAAAGCTAACCAAAAGCAAGTGTCCTTTATGTTGTGTTAATGTGCACATGCACCACAGGCAAGCACTAGAGTTAACTGACTAAAGTCGAGTGAAAACCACATGTAAGCACTCAAGTTAACTAACTAAAGTCAAGTGCACACAACATGTAAGCACTCAAGTTAACTAACTAAATCCAAGTGCACATCACATGCAAGAACTAGAGTTGAACTGAAGCTAATTAAGGCTAACTAGGTGCATGTATGAGAAATTAAAACCATGGTAAAAGACTCATGTGTATGAACATTACGAAAAATGTCTAATATCTACGCGGTGAGCTAAAACAGGTGGACAAAGTGCCAAACTAAGCATAATTCAACATGTATTTCAAAACTCCCATTAAATTCTTAATACACACCAACCATTTCTTACATTAGCACTTGGATTTGCTAGACACCGGCTAAAGGATATTCTAGAACATGATATCTAAAACGTTCATTAATCAAAATTAATTTAAAGAAGATTAGAGGTTGTGAATATAAAGAAATATTTCATTATGGAATTAATTCTTAGAGGCAAACAGGGATTAGAATCATACTACAGTGTTATCAACAATATTTTGAACTTTTATAATCAATCAACATGACTAACAAGAGTTAATTACATTATCTAATTCTATTTGCAGGAATATTCTTCTTTCAAATCCTGAAACTCAGGGAATGTTGTACAGTATCATGGGTTTTCTTAAATGACACTTTGATATACAACTAGCAGAGAATACATGGCAATAAAAATCTTCTTTTTCGATAGAGAACCAAGTTAAAGTGGCCCAAAAATAAGACATTGGAATAGTTGTTCGTGTATTTTTACTTTTCCTTTTTATTTTTTTGGATTCATTATAGGTAAAGAATTTTTTGGAATGCATAAATCAAACACCCTAAAAAAAATCCATGAAACGAAATCCTCTGTACATTCAAAAAAAAAATTGTTTTCTTTGAAATTGTTCACTTGTGGAGATCAATTTCTCTATATTAACTATTTGACTTGTACATTACTAGGATTAGTTTATTAATAGTCAATTTTTTAGTTTTTCCCGTATGGAGAATATTTTCACACATAATTGTCTCCCTCTATCTTTTATTTTGTATAAATTTCGTGTTTGATCAATAAGATATATCATTCATCTTTATGTTATTTTGGGCTTGTCTGATAGTGGTATCATAGCACAAGGTTTTGGTAGAGCACAACAAAGGAGGTGATTTGTTGTTCTGAATGATTAGAGAAAGCCTGGTTTGAACTCTATTATCATAGTAGAGGAATCTTGATGTGGGTGCATCAAAGGCAAGGTGGAGAAGTTGTGGGGACACTTATAAATTTTTGTTGAACCCTGATGGAAATGCATGAACACGCCATGAATAAGATTGTATTGATGTGAAGTTGTGAAGAGGGTTCTTGCACTACCATGAAGCTGTGAAGAATTTTGCATTGTCGTGAAGTCATGAAGAGGGTCCAAAGTGTGTGAGGGTTGGGCTTGTCCAGAAAATAAACTTTTGTTGAACTACTGTGCGCAGAAGGAGACTATGTGCATGTAGAACCAGATAAGGAGATTGTGTGTAGTCCAAATCCTCAAAACTTACAAAGGATCCAGAATCAAAGACCGAGACACGCACCCAAAATGTGTGTAGAGACAGGTGAAGGTGGACATAGATCAAGCACTGACATAGAATGGATGGAATCCTTGTGAGTGTAGATGGTTGTCTTAAATATATATTTATTGAAGTTGAGTTTGATTTTATTCAAAGTCTGTTTGTGAAGTGACAACTTCGAAATCCAATATGGTATTGTTTGGAAAATATCCCTCTAAACATATTTTTTGAGCATCAAATTTAAGAGAGGAAATTTTAATAATATGAGGTTACAAGTTACAATATTAACGAAGATCTAAATTATATTGATTTTCATGGATTATATTTAAAGTCAATGGAGGAACATTTTTAAAGGAAGCAAATAAAGACATGGTGTTCCATTGATCTATAAATTGGTGGACAAACAATTTACAGTCGCAATCATATTTATTATGGGATTTCAAAGATGAAAGAAATTGGGGTTGAGTTAGTATGAAGCCTGGGTTTTTAATGTCAATTCTTCATCCATTGAATTAAAGATAACCTCTTATTTTGTTGCCAGGTACTTCTACAATTATAAATTCATTGATTTCTCTAGTTAGTGTTGTCCTTTCCGGAAAGCAAAATTATCAAGAGTGGTACATAAATGTCAAAAATACACTTATTTTTATTGATCTGTGGAAAGGTATTTATGAAGAAAAGGGAGATAATACATTAGAGTAGTCTAAATAGGAAAAGAAGTTAGCGATTTGGCAAAGTAAGGTGTTGATAGTGCTGGACTTGCCAACATTCATGGATCTCCTCGATATGAAGTCCCAATCAGACCTCACACCATTTGGTATAGGAGTCCCATTAGGTATAAAGGTTGGGTTTCGAAATCCTTAAAGATTTTCCTTATCTCTAGTTATCAGCATAGGAGAGTGATGCAATAGTATCTTTGAAAAGAAAGGTGAGTGTGCAACACAAATTTTTCTAGGTTCTCTTACTGCAAAAGGGGGGAGAAAAGTGAGCCTCTAAATGAGAGGTAATAGTACCACCCAGGAAGAGACACACATGAACTAGAAGGACATGTTTATCATCCAGCGGGATAGTCCATAGTGGATACGATAGTCGTTACAACCAAAAAACAACGGAAGATCCCTTTAACATCAACCAAAATAGTCCACAATAGATGTGATGGTTGTTATAACCAATAAGCAAGGAAATATTTGTCTAGTATCCTATGAAATATTCCACAAGGATGGGACAACAATAGCAATCATTAAAACACATTGTCAACAAGATAAGCACTAAAATAACTAAAATAGTTCAACTATCTTAGGACATGTGAAAACAAACATGGAGTACAAATGTCCACGGAATAGTCTTATAAACATTCATAAGTCATGCATGAAGAACATGTTGGACTTAAAAGGCTTTTGTTATTAAGAAAAAGTTCCAAGACAAATATTTACATTGTACATCACTATCCCCAGTAGTGGGACATTGGAGCCACACCTTGCTCCTCAATGAACTAGATAGTCTCTCTAATGGCTTGCAGGAGGAGCAAGGTGATAATTCCTTTGCTCATACAATGAGGGGGCATATATAACCAAGCAGTGATGCTTTACCCTTGTGACTCTTTGACTACCCTCATGATTATTCAACTTCCGTTGACTTTTCAACTTACATGACTCTTCATATTTATGTGTGTCCATTTGACTTCCACTTTACAATACATTTGATTTATATGTCCCACAATAGTGACGTGGCATATGAAAGATCATGACACAACTTGACATGACACTGCTGACATGGACTAGATGAATGATATGGAAATGTCAAGTCATTGTTGCTGCTCAGTGCTATATGTGTTCTTCGATATGCTTTCTCTTCTGCTCAACATAACTTGGTGATGTGGGGTCTTCAATGATCTTCGATCTTGGAAAGTGGTTGCAAACTTGTGCCCCTTTGCTTTCTCTTGGTAGGTCCACTAGTTCGTTCATATATAAGTGAGTCTTTAGGAATGATTCCCTCATTCTTTTCCTTCTTCATATCTCACCATGACTTGATAGTATACTTGTTCCTGTAATTCACTCATGATAGTACGACATCAATTTGAAAACTCCCTAGTCTAAGATGATGCATTATTATCCATGGAATGAGCCTGGTACAAGTGACAGAATGAGAGAAAGGGCATAGTAACTGTGCATTGCACAGTTCTAGGTGATAGGGAGAGAGATTAATCACTGATACTACACAGAGTGCAACTTAGGCTTGATTGATGAACTTTTTAGCACAATCCCCACTGTGGACGAAAATTGCACAGTGGCCATTGAGGTTCAAGATTACACAATTCAAGCAAGCAGTGGCTGATGTAGGATGAGGCCCTAAGAGGTCAGTTCTACACAATTTTCAGAGGGAAGGGGGACTAAGCAACAGAGAGGCCTAGAGGAAAAATCTGTGCAGTTCTTGAGAGAAGTGAGCTACGGATCAGGGAAGGAAACTAGAAGACACATCTGCGCATTTCTAGATGCTAGAATCTCTTCGCATTGCATGGTTCCTATAGGCAAGTGAAAATTTTGAGGACTCAAAGTACGAAGTGTGCAGTTCAACGTAGAATAGGAGGCACAACTGCATAATTTTGGGGGTCAAGGAAGGTTATGGGGCTCTGGTATTTCACAATACAATAGCCTTGGAGGATAGTGACTTTGCACGTAATTCTAGGAAGCAAGTTCACATCAATGAGGGATAATACTGCGCAGTGAACAGGTCAGTCAGGGCCCAGTGAAGCTGAGTTGCCTGGTCTGGAATATTTTCCAAAAATGGTTGTGTTGTAAGAATATAGACTCATGAAAGACTTGAGTTGTGATAACACACTTAGCATACTTCAACAACATGACAAAATAGACCACAAGAGGAAAAAACAAAGAATTACCCTCTATGTGACTGTCTCATGACAAGAAGCGACAAGTGTGACACTTGAGATAGACTTTAGGATGACTGTGATGACACTTGTGCGACAATGCTAAAGACTTTGTGTATGAGTGTGAAAGGTGTTTACATCAGTAGGACTACTCATATACACAAATACCAATATTCAAAACCTCTAGAAAAAGTTCACAAACATGACATAATAGTCAAACATGCCAAAAGACAACAATTAATCCAATAAGCGAAAGGGTTAAAAGAACTTGGGGAAATATCATGAAATGAGCTTAAGTGTTTGCAACAATCAATGGAAAGACCAAGGAAGGCTATGAAATTTGAGAGCAAGCAAAAATTTTTGAGGGTGTTGCAGCAACTACAACACTTGGCGACACACTAGTTGAATTCTAGTTTCTCTGTCTTGGTTAGATTCCTCTATATAGGGCCTCGGTCCTTCAGAGAGTATTGATTTATCGTGTTGATTACTTTGGCTTCCCCACTTACCCCATGGGAAGACATGGTTCCCTCTATACCTTCTTAGTTGAACACAACATAAGATTCAACATAATCACAATGTTTCAAGCTGGGAAGGGTAGTTTAGCTCGCAAGATTAACATTTCAGAGTATAGTTTTTCATCTTTGGTTTTGCTTCGTTGTTAGAAGGCCTCGATAGTACCCTGATGGAGTCATGTAGAAACACAAAAATTTCTCTATTTCCAGCAAGCCTAGATGATAACCTGGTGGAGTTTCTTTCTTCACCTCTCTACGCAGGAAGCTTTTCTCTTCTTTCACCTTTATTTATTTATTTAAAGAGAATAGTGCATCAACACTTAATTTTTTGGGGTGGAAGAGGGATCCCAACCTAATGAGATCAGGAGAGGATTTTCCTTAAGAGAAGCATATAAAGACCTATAATTTAGGTTTGATCATTTAGATATTTCCCCTTCTCCATTTCTACTAGTTGGATAGGCTTGAAAATATCAAAGCAGAAAATTGAGTATAGGAATGAAGTTTCTAGACTAGACACGGGTTCATGGTTGGACCAAAACTCTCTTTTCAGATGGATCGTATTTTCTTTCAGAACTTCGTCGGCCAAAAGATGCAACCAACACAAGGAAGACTGAAATAAGGCTAGCCAATGTTGTAATGTGACAAGACTCTTTAAAATTCAACCACACACGCACTTAGAAGCCGCAACGTAGTCAATAACAACACTTATTCACATGAAAAAACAACATAAAACTGAAACAAAGACATAAACATCGAACAACAAAAGACTATCTACATAGTGAATGGCATAGCCCCAGACCTTCAATGAAAATATTTCCTTAAGTCTTGAACATTAATAGGGAGAGAGTCAATCTCTCCATCAAGTGATTGAAGACAATATGTGTGTTGGCCAAGCTTTTCATGGACTCTGTATGGACCAATCCATAGGCACTGAAACTTAGTGTGTTTACCTTTGTCCTCATGGGATTTATCCCACTTTAAGAATAAGTCACTCACACTAAAGCTATTTTTCCCTGCAAACTTTCTATCAAACCACCTCTTGTTACGACTTTGGTGAAGTGAATTTTTTTCTTTTTCTTTCAACCTTTCTTCCTGTAGCTTGTGCAAAGTGTCCATCCTACACTGAACTAGAAGACATGGCTTGCCTTGGGATTCTTGGGACAATCAGAGAGCGGGAAAGTAGATGTTAGGCGGGAGGATGGCTTCTTTTCCATATACCAGGAAGTAAGGGGAGGTGTTCAGAGAAGGTTTATGCGTGACTCGATCAGCCCATAAGGAATTTACCAAAGTAGAGTGCCAATTTTGTTGTTCAGAAAATATGGTTTTTTTGATGATACATATGAGGTTCTTGTTCATGGATTCAGCAAGACCATTCCCATGCAGATAATAATTATCTGATTGTTTCAATATAGTCTGATTTTCCAATGCAAAATCATAAATTTTTAACAATGATAAATATGTTGCATTGTAAAAAACAAGTGACATAGGAATACCAAACCTAGAGATGACATTTTGCTACAAAATGTTGATGACTTCATGACCGTTCACCTGTTTTAGAAAAATTGCCTCTCTCTACATCGTGAAATATTCTGTAGCAGTTAGATTATAGTGGTGTTGCTTTAATGAGTGGGGGGAAATTTCCCCAATGATATCCAAGCCTCACTATTTGAAGGGTTCTTCCACTGCAACATGCTACAATGAGGCTGCTAAGTTTTGATTTCTGCCAGCACACCTTTGATAGACCAGACACTTGTTGGCATAAGCATGACCACCTTTGAATAATGTAGGTCGGTAAAAACTGGCCCACATAACCTTATGCGTTGTAGTGTTTCCTACGAAGTGTCCTCTGGCTGGTATGTCGTGAAGATCATGTAAAAACTTTTTTGAATTGTGTGCCTCCAAACAACTAAGCAATACTCCATTTTGGTGCTTCCTGAACAACACCCCATGCACCAACTAATATGACAATACTTTAAGTTAGAGTGCTCTCTTTTTTTGCATAGAGAAGTGAGAAGGAATTGTTCCATACTCAAGCTATTGGTGCATATCCGTGTACCAAGAGTCTATGTCCAAATTAGGGGAGGCTCACTCAACATTGTACATTTCAATCTCTTTCTCCCATCTTGTGAGCTCTTATAATTCCTCTTTTGCATTAACTACTTTTGCTGCTAATTTGCAAAGACTATGACCCTTGATTGTGTGAAATAGATTGATGTCAAGATCGTATTCCTGTAATCTTGTCATCCATTTCGCCCTCCTTTCACCAAAATCTTGTTGAACATGTAGTGATCTGATTGTTGGGTGTGGAACAAAGATAATAAAACATTTTTTTAACAGATAGGGTCTGAAGTGGTTTACCACCTTGTACACTACATAAGCATGTTTGTCCATGGCGGAGTAATTGAGCTCTGGTCCTTGCAAGCTTGCGGTCATGAAGGAGATAGCTCGTTAATTTTTCAACTCATCCTTTTGAGTAAGTACAACAGCAAGAGAGGTGTCAAAAGCAAAAGTGTAGAGCAAGAAGTCTTTACTGAAGTGTGGATTATACAATGTGGGTGCATCTACTATAACTTGCTTGACACATGCAAACACATACTTTTCCCTCTTATCCCATTTATAAATTGCATCCTTCTTGATCATCTCCTGTATTGGTTTAACAATATGAACATAGTTAGAGATGAATTTTCAGAGGAATTTGATCTTCCCCAAGAAAGACTGCATGACTTTCTTGTTCACTGGGTAGGGAATCTGTGTGATGGTCCTGACCTTGTTTGGTCCCACCTTGATCCCACTCTTAGCTATGATGTGTCCCAGGAGGTTACCTTTGGACACTACAAAGATATTGTTCTTTCGATTCAAGGATATCCCACATTTATGACATCGCTCAAAAATTTTCTTCAGATGGTGCAGGTGGTCTAAACTCTGTTTGGGAAATATTGTCACATCATTAAGGTAGACCACTATGATTTGTCCAATAAGTTCTTGAAAGGTGATGTCCATCGCACAATGGAATGTTCACTGACATTGACCAACCCAAACAACATTCGTTGAAATGTGAACATGCCTCACTTTGTCCAGAACGTAGTTTTTATTCTGTCAGGCTCTGTTACTAGAACCTAGTTGTAACTTGAGAATACATCAAGAAAAGAAAACATTTCGGACCCCCATACTATTTGCAATATTTGTTCCATGGATGGCTCAGGGTAGTTATCCTTGTCCGAGGCATGATTGAGATTGCGGAAATCTACACACAGGCAGATTTCCCTTGACTTCTTTCTCACAGGGACCAAGTTTGATACCTACGTTGAATATCACACCTTGTAGATGATTCGAGCATCCAACAGGTTTCTCAACTCTTTTTGCATGAGGGGCATAAGTGTTGGGTGAACTTACCTCAATTTTTGATGAAATGACTTGGCCCCTTCCTTGATTGGTATCACATGATGAATGATTCGCATGGCATAAGTCTTGAGTTCATCATATGTCCACGAAAAGACATCACCGTACTGCTTGAATAAGTAGATGAAGTATTTCTACTCTTGTGGTGTTCAGAAAGTACCGAGATTGACATATTTTGGATCTTTCTTAGTTCCCATGTTTATTTTCTCATGCAACAATGTAGAACTGTGGGTTTTGGCAATAACCTTGGAAGCAGTTCTATAGATCACATAGATTTTCCAGTGATACCACACCCTTAGATATGTGGTTTCCTTTACTTGCATTGGTTGCATCATGTAGTGTGTATTTGTGCTCATCCGCATCAATTGCTATGTCTTTAATTACGCCAATGTTCGCCATAAAGTACACTATCTGTTACTCGTCGTAAACAAATGCATAAGTTAGTTATATTATCTGGGGCAGATGGTTTCTAAAAGGTTTCAATAGAAAATCCCTCCCTTAAAGGTAACATCCTACCAGCAACATTTACCAAGGCATCTACGGCTCCATTACGTGTTGTTGGTATAGAAATAATATTGAACGCTTGGAAATGAGAGATGAGTCATCATACCTCTTGTTGATAACTCTTATGATGAGGTGTCACACAATGTATAGTGTTATGTACCTGACGCATCACGATTTTGGAGTCACCTACCACTTTTAGAACAAAAACTTTGAGGTCAATGGCCTAATGTAAGCCCAAGATGAGTGCTTCATACTCTATAGTGTTATTCATGCACTCAAATTCCAAGCAACTAGAGATCAAGTGTTTTCTTTGTAGTGGGTCTATTAAAACACAACCAACTCCAGATCCCTCCTGTGTCTTGGATCCGTCAAAGTACATTATCCATATATCATATGTACAGGGATTGCTCATTTCACTAGTACTACTGCTACTACTACTAACTGTACAAAGTTCATTTTCGCCAATTGTACATGGAAAGAGATCCAACTGTGTGTCTGGTGGAGTTGGGGATGGCTCTGTAAGACAACGTCCCAACTGTGTTTCCATAAAATAATTCCCAATAGAAGTTATGCAAAAGCCATTGGCTCGTTATGCCCATTCAAGGGAGTCACTATGTGCTTCATATATCTCTCTGACTCTACCCAGATCTGATTGTTCCTACCCTTGTATGGAAGCAATAAATCTAACCAATATGTGGAAAACTATCCTTGTAGCTTACTTGACCAGTTTTTGTTCAGTAACACTCTGTATTCTTTGGAATGTCCACAATCACTATGTTGATACATTGGTGAACTCGTCTGTCAGATGATAACCAGATGATGACATCCCTGAGTTCACTAATTACCTGGACATGAGTTATGTCTGGCTGAATGATCTGTGCATTTGTCTTGTCCCATTTAGCATTGATCTTCTTACCCACAAATAGTGGCATGACATTCCCTGATACACTGGAATCAACCAAGAAATTTTGTACATTGAAGTTGAAGATTTTGAATGTTAACACAAATGGTGGGAAAAGTGTGTTTCCATCCATCATGAGTGCATTGAGTACAAATTTGAGAGAGTCAGGAGACTTACCCTTGTCTAAAGAGGTAGCATTACTGGTAGAAGTTTTTTCAAGTACCCGTAGAAGGATGTCCCATGGCTTGTGATCTTTGTAAGTTCAAACAAGGAAATATTTTCATGAACCTTCTTCATATATTCTACAATATTATAATCCACAATAGGAAGACTGACTGAGGTGTCTGGGGATGGAACTTGCTTAATGGTTTCTATATGGATGGTTCTATATTTACTACTGCCAGAAACACTTTTCGTTGAAACTGCTTTCTCAGACTTTCTCTAAGTGTTCTGCGATGAGTTAGCCAGAGGATTAAATTTTCTTAATACGTTCTATTTGAATTTCTATTTCGACACCTCAATCACAGTGGTTGGCCCTTGGCTTCTCAAATTGTAACAGTTTCTCTACTTCTAGGCCAAACCATCACTCGGAGGATGCTTATTGATAGTTCTCTTCTCGGTTGTGAGAATGCAATGATACATATTCACTGCATCCCCAATGCTTGGAGCTTCATCAGCTATAGCAACTTCTTCCTTCTCTTCATCGGGCTCAGCCTGTTCCTCAACCATGACTGAGTCAACAAACTACGCAACCATTCTACTCATTAACTGGTTCCATTATGGGCACATCTTCTTTGGATGATTCGCATTATGAAACGTGCAAAACGAATCTGTGCCAATCTTTTCGATATTCACGACCACATTGGAACTTTGTGCAAATTTTCCTGGCTGATTACTAATGCTCCCAGGAGTTGAATTTCTTCTAAGCATGAACTTGGCCTCACAGTAGTCTCACTTTTCCTCTGTTTGATTTTATCCATTTCAGTGGTCAAGGACTTCACGAGACAAGTCAGGATTTCAAGATTATTCTATTCCTTTTGCTTAGCCTTGCTCACGGAGGCTTAAGTCCTCTTACCTGTGTCCTTGGAGGCTTTTGTCGATTCATCATTTGTGATGACTCCAATAACACGTAGGTCCTTCTCAACGGCAATAGCCTCTTCGTATTTTTTTGTGAATGTCAGTTTCACAGTTCACTTTACAAACTGTTTAATACTTGTCAGCAAGGCAGAAGTGTAGTATTCTATGGTGATGGAGTCATGAGGTTTTGATTTGTCCAAAAACTTCTTCAAGATGTGATTGAACCTCTAATTGAAATTTTTAACTTTTTCCTTCTGCTCCATCTTAAGACTACCTAACTCCTTTAATAACATGGCAGTGGTCTTGTCTTCATAAAATTTTTCAAGAAAGATCCTTTTTAATGCCCTCCAATTCTGGATGGATTTTGGAGGAAGGTTGTGAAACCATACATCTGCTCTACGATCCAAGGTACATGGAAAATTTCTACATGCAACCTCATCGTAACGGACCTCAAGTGTTTGCATATGTAGGTAAAAGTTGTCCAAGTGATCTTAATCCTTCATTGTCTTGTTAGGGTCATATTTTGTCAAGAGCTTGTTCGCGTGCCTTGGCATCTTGTGCAAGACACCCGGAAGTTCCAGTGCACCCTGAGTCATCCAATCCATATTTTTATCTCCCATGTCTTCTTTTTTATTTTCCTCCTCTTCCACTTCCTTTTCCTCCTCTCTGCCTGTCCCACCAGAAGTTGATCTTGAGAGTAAGGAGTTGCCTCCTTCCCCTCCTTGAAAGAGTGGAGGCTCTTATTCCCTTTCAACAACGTTTTCTAGTTCTTCAAGAGTGGCGAGGACCACTTATTCAACAAACGAGACCACTACTCCTGTGGGGGTGGTCTTGTTCTTATTTTGAGAATATGGAAGACTGATTAATCTCGGAATCAACCCAACAAATTTTGCAAACTGATGGGTGATGGGGCAAATGACTTGAAGTTGATTATATGATATTTCATGTTCAGGCCTAGGTGGTGACGTGTTACCTACTTCAAAATTACGAGTAGGGGACAAAAAGTGAACGTTTGCTGCCTTGACCAGAAAATGGATGAGTGTGGATGGCGGGACAATTAGCCATAAAATACTGGCTACCCTCCTTCTATGCCAAAAATGTTGACGGTGCTAGACCTGCCAACATTCAGGAGATCTCCCCAATATGAATTCCCAATTAGAAATCACACCATTTGGTATAGTATTCCCATCTAGTATAAAGCCCTAGTTTCCAAATCCTTAAATATTTTCCTTGGCTCTAGTTGTCAGTACAAGAGAGTGATGCAATGGTATCTTTGAAAAGGAAGGTGAGTGTGAAATGCAACTATGTCTAGGTTCTCTTACTGCAAAAGGGGGGAGAAAAATGATCCTATAAATGAGAGGTAATAGTACCACCCAAGAAGAGACACACATGGACTGGAAGGACCTATCTAGCATTCAGCGGAACAGTCCACAGCAGACGCAACAATTGTTACAACCAAAAAACAAGGGAATATTTGTCTAACATCCAACAGAATAGTCCACAGTGGATGTGATGGTTGTCATAACCAATAAGCAAGAAAATATCTATCTAGTATCATGCGGATTAGTCCACAAGGATGGGACAAAAATAACAATCATTATAGCACATTCTCAACAAGATAAGCACTAAAATAACTGAAATAGTTCAACTATCATAGTACATGTGAAAGGAAACATGAAATATAAACATTCATAAGTCATGAATGAAGAATGTCTCGGCCTTAAAAGTATATTTTTATTAAGCAAAATTTCCAAAACACATATTTATATTGTACATCACTAGCCCTAGTAGTGGGACATTGGAGCCACTCCTTTCTCCTTAAATTACTAACTGGTCTCTCTAATGCCTTTCAGGAGGAGCCAATGTGAAAAGTCCTTTGCTCATACAATGAGGGCGTATATATAAACAAGGGATGATGCTTACCCCTTGTGAATTTTTGGCTACCCTCATGACTATTAAACTTCCTATGAATTTTAAACTTACAAGACTCTTCATATTCATGTTTTTCCATTGGACTTCCACATTATAGTACATTTGATTTACAATATACATGGCCCACAATAGTGATGTGGCATATGAAAAATCATAACATGACACTGTTGACATGGACTGGCTTGATGATGTGGCAATGTCAAGTTGTTATTGTTTTTTAGTGTTAGATGTGTTCTTGAATATGCTTTCTCTTCTCCTCCACATAGCTTGGTGATGCGAGTCTTTAATGGTCTTCGGTCTTGGAAAGTGGTTACAAACTTGTGTCCCTTTTCTTATTCTTGGTAGGTCCACTCGTATTTTCATCTATAAGTGAGTCTTTAGGCATGCTTACCTCCTTCTTCTCCTTCTTCATCATATCGTCATGACTTGATAGTGTACATGTTCCTACAATTCACTCATGACAGGACGACATTAATAAAAAAACTCCCTAGTCTAAGATGATGCATTATTATCCATGAAATGAGCCTGGGACAAGTGACAAGTTGGGAGAGAGGGCTCAATAACTGTGCATTGCATAGTTCCAGGTGACAGGGGGAGAGCTTAATCACTTAGACTGTGCAGATTGTTGTTGAGGCTTAACTGAGGAATTTTTTAGCACAGTGTCCACTAGGAAGGAAAATTGCATAGTAGCTACCGAGGGTCGGGATTGTGTAGTTCAAGAAAGAATTGGTTGATACGGGATGAGGCCCTAAGAGGTTAGTTCTGCATATTTTTCAGAGGAAAGGGAGACTAAGTAGCAGAGAGGCCTAGAGAAAAAATCTGCGTAGTTGTTGAGGCAAGTGAGCTCCGGCTGAGGAAAGGACACTGGAGGACACATATGCGCAGTTATAGAGGCCAAGGTATGTTGGGATCTCTACGCATTGTGGGGTTTGAGCACAAAAGGGAAAAGATTTAGGACTAAAAGTGCGAAGTGCATAGTTCAAGGTAGGCTAGGAGGGGTCAAGGAAGGCTGCTAAGCTCTATTATTGCACAGTACATCAACCCTGGATGAAAATCACTATTCAATGCATAGTTCTAGGAAGTAAGGTCACATCAATGAGGGTTGAGACTGCTTAATGCAAAACTTAGTCGGGGCCCGGTGAAGCTGAGTTGCCCGGTCGGGAAGATTTTTCAAAAATGGATAAGTGCGAGAGGAAGATAGACTCATGATAGACTTGAACTATGATCACACACTTAGAATACTTCAATGACACGACAACATAGACCACCAGAGCAACAAACAAAGCATTACCCTCTGTGTGACTGTCTCATGACAAGAAGCAACAAGTGTGACACTTGAGATATACTTTAGGAAGACTGTGACGACACTTGCGCGACAATGCTGAAGACTTTGTGTATGAGTGCGACAGGTGTTTACATGGGTAGGATAACATGTATACATAAAAAACAACCTTTGAAACCACAAGAAAATGTTTGCAAACATGACATAACAATCAAACATGTAAAAAGGTGACAATTAATCCAACAAGGGAAAGGGTTCAAAGAACTTGGGGAGAGCTCGTGAAATGAGCTTAATTGTTTGCAACAATCGAGGGAAAGACCAAGGAAGGCTCTGAAATTTGAGTGTAGGACAAAATTTTGGAGGGTGTTGCAACAATTACAACATAAGGATAAGAAGACGTATGCATTCATTTATGCTTCATTGACATAAGAGGTAAGAATATATATTATTCAAAGTAAAGCAACATATGAAGCATTAGAAAAATTAAAAGAACTATATGATTCACATCCATAATTGGAGATCATTCAATTACTATTAAAGTTGTTTAATTTGGGGATGAAAGATAATGATCCTTTGAAACTGGCCTCCAAAATTACAGCGATCAATCATGTAATTGAGTCTACTAGAGTTAAGGTTGATTTAGATCTTATTGCCTTTATAAAAGATATCTACCCTGGTTATTCACACTACTTGGAATCTCTCCAAGCTAGTGGACAATTAAAATAATTAGATTTTGATAAATTAGTAGGTAAAATTGTTGAAAGAGAGAAGGATTTTTGAAAGAAGGAACCCCTTCCCAATCCCAATGTTGATACTTTGTGCCTTGCTCAAAAGGAACAAATGTCTCAAGAAGAGTCTTCCAAAAATAATAAAAGTGGGAGAGGTCGTGGTAGGAGAAATTATAGAAGTATGGAAGGAGGGGGGGGATAATCAGGGAGATAGGAAACAAAATGTTAAACAACAAAGTAATTTTAATGATAGACCAACTATCCAATGTTTTAGATGTGGTAAAATTGGTCATACTACTACTAATTGTAGAACTCCTTAGGAGAATGTCAGTGAAAGGAGAGAACACATGAATGAAAAGAAAGACCAACCACCTCGAGATAAAGGGAAACCATTTGAGAGTGCACATTATGTTGTTGCACATTGTAATTTCGATATTGCTGATGTCTTTAGTACTTCATTTTCTTCATGGCATGATAGTTGGATCTTAGACATAGGTGCCAATTTTCATATGACCTTTAGGAGAGATTTGTTTGAAAAAAGCAGTGATAACATTGGTGGAGTAGTTTATTTTGCTGATAAATCTCAAATTAAATCATCAAGGATTAGATCTAGTCAATTAAAGATGTCAACACTTGCAGATTATATTCTACATGATGTTCTTTATATTCCTCAATTTCAAAGGAATTTAACGAGGGCATTCCACTTAGATATATTTGATGGGATAATAGAGATTTAAATAGCATTCGATAATGAAATTGTTATGACTCGTATGGAAGAAGACAAACTCTTAAAATTGAAAGGTATGCCATCCATTTCATTGAATGCTACTCTTTTGATTCAACAAAATGATCATATGACTTCTAGTTTATTATGGCATGCTCGTTTAGGTCATACCAATTATGACAATATAAGAATTATGAGACAAAAGGGAATTAAGGAGCTTCCAACAAGTCCAAGAAAATTTACTCCATGTAATGCTTGTATTTTGGGGAAGCACAATAAACATTCTTTCGAAAGTTCTACTTCTAGAGCTTCAAGAAAATTAGGTCTCATACTTTCATATTTATGTGGACTTATGCATGTTGCAACTGCTAATGGTAATAAATATATGCTCACATTTATTGATGATTATTTGAGGATGTGTTGGGTCTATCTTTGGAAAGAAAAGTCACAAGTTTTTGATGTGTTTAAAAAAATTCATCTCTTGATTACAAATGAAACTCAACTTAATATAGGCACTCTAAAAACTCATAATGGTGGTGAGTATACTTCACACGCTTTTGAAAATTATTTGCAATAAAATGGCATCAAACACCAAACAACCATTCCATATAATCCACAACAAAATGGTGTTGATAGATGAATGAACATAACATTTCTTAATATGGTTAGATCGATAATGTTCTTTAAGAATGTGAATTTGATGTTTTGGGGAGAAGCAATTCTTTGTACAACTTATATTAGAAATTGTTGTCCTTCTTTTTTCATAAAAAATAAAACTCCATATGAAATGTGGTATAATCATCTTCCTGTTGTACAACATTCCAAAATTTTTATTTCTCAATGTTATACTTTGATTTCTAAGCAGCAAATAAATAAGTTGAGTGCAAGAAGTAGAAAATGTATATTTTAGGGATATTCCAATACTTCTAAGGCATACAAGTTATATGATGAAGAAAATAAGAAGTTTATTTTATTAAGAGATGTAGTTTTTCATGAATTGGATAAAGATACATCCATTGTTGATAGACAACTCAATCATTTAGAAAAGTTTATGTACAAGAAATTTTATTATGAATCTCATACTAATATTCCACATCCTAAAGGGGGGTTCCCATTCTAGATGTGGTTTTGTATTTTCCTTCAATAAATTTTCCTCCCAATGATGATAATGGTTATGTTGAAGAAAAGTTGGATGATAGAAGTGTTTCTATAGGGACAGAAAGTGCTTGTGTTCTACAAGAATATGTTACACAATATGAACAACCACTTCCAGAAGATGAACAACCATTACGAAGATAAACTCATATCAAAACATTTCTAAGAAAATATGGTGAATTTGAGATAGGGAGTTCTTTAGGTAACTATTCTCATGATTGTGAATATAAGTTTTATGTTGATTGTGAGCCTACTTGTTTTGAGGAAGCTTCTAGTTATGATGAATGGAAATATGCAATGCAAAGGGAGTATGATTCCATCATAAAGAATGACACTTGGAAGCTTGTGGATCCTCCTGTTGGCATCAAACCCATTGGTTGCAAGTGGGTTTATAAAACTAAGTATAAATTTGATGGTTCACTTGATAAGCACGAGGCAAGGCTTGTAACAAAGGGATATGCACGAAAACAGGGTGTTTACTATACAAAGACATTTTCTCCTACAACTAAATGGGGCACTATTAGGACTTTGTTTGCTATTGCAACACAAAATGGATGGAAAATTCATCATATATATGTAAAAATAACATTCTTAAATGTAGATTTGAAGGAAGATGTTTACATGTTTCAACCAGAGGGGATTTCTATCAAAGGTAAGGAACAAAAGGTATGAAAATTGGTGAAGTCCTTATATGGTTTGAAACAAGCACCTCATGCATGGTATGAAAACCTAACCGAACATCTTCTTAAGTTGAATTATAATCATTTTGACCTAGATGATGCAACTCTTTTTGTTAAGAAAGTTGGAAGATTAGATGTATATATAGTTGTCTATGTTGATGATTTGATGATTACAAGGAAAAATGATCACTATATATCATCTATTAAAAAGGAATTGCAAAAGCTTTTTGATATGACAAATTTGGGTTTACTTCATTATTATTTAGGGATTGAAGTTGATTAAAAACCTCAACATATTTTTATCTCTCAAAGGAAATATGTTGGAAATTTATTGAATAGATATGGAATGATGGATTGTAATCATGTTGCTACTGTTAGCGCTCGAATTTGCCTCAGGCTGAGGAAGGAAAAACTCAAGGCAACATCAAACCACGCTCAGCCTCGTAGCTAACCCTACGAGGACAGGAGAGGGCTCTCTCCGGTCAATCTCGGCAAAAGGTAATCAAAGAGGCTCGAGATGACTGAATTGATGACTAATTTTAGGCTAGCTATGAAGTACAAGGATTATGGAATTGATTTTTTGAAGTTTTGTTGAATTCAATGGAAAGGCAATTTTGGGTGCGGGGATGAGGCACAGCTTTTGCAGAGGTCTACTTGGGGAAAGACAGGCGATTGTTTTGATGCCTTTAAAGTGATTGAATGAATAGATCTGACAGGTGAGGAGCTAAGGAGAGTAAGAAAGTCTCAAGGATTCTCCTTAAACTGAAGAAAACATGGAAAATTAAACAAATTTAAAGGCAGAGCATAGCAAAATTATGGATTCTACCTTAACACTTCATTTGTTTAATTACAGAAGATTAAATAAGGAAAGTGGTACACATACACAACTCACAAGTACTGAGAGAAACACACCATCAACACATATGGCCACATGAATCCCAAATAGTGCTGCAAAACCCTGGTCTATCCTTTGCCAAAAATGCAGATAAAATATGTACAATAGTGTATCAAGTTATTCCCAAAAGTCCAACCATGAAAATGACTAAGAAAATACATAATATAGGCAAGTCAACCCATTCCCTTGCCTCTAGGGGTCGAGCTCATCATCCTAGGAGCTGTTTCAACCAATTCTAAACAAAGCACTACAATCTAGGCAGTCAAAACAACTTGCCTCTATAAGGTAGGAAACTGATTCATTCATTTAATTTTCACATTTTAATGAATGAATCTTCTAGAACAAGTAATAAAGTGTCAAAAGTACAACATGTTTCATTAATTACATCAAGGAGGGTGAAAAATCCCATCACAAGTCAAAACTGGTCAAACTGGCTTCGTTTCCTGAGCTGAAGATGAAAACTTTGCAAAACATCCTGATGCGCCGCGCGCCTTTCCACCTGTTTGTGGGGCACTTCCCGGCATCCAAATTGAGGTCACGATAGCTCGTTGGAAAGGCCTGGATGTCTACTTTCCAACCCAGGTGGAATTTTTTAATTTGGTGTCCATTTGCCCCTCCAAAAGTGCATTCTCCCAAGACTGCTTCCTGTGTGTCCAAAAAGGGGCAGTGAGGTCATTTTTTGCATGTTTTTTGACCTTTTGGGGACCCAAACCTTGATGAAATGCTTTGGCAATAGCTGAGCATGCATATTGCATCATGAAAAATCCAAAAATTCAAACCATTTGTGATTTGGACCTCCCAATCGTATGGGTCGCGCGCGGCGCGCTACGCGTTGAGCCCCAAAACCTGTTTTTTAACCAAAAATTTCAAAATTGACAAATTTTTCTCCAAATTTCTTGAAATTTGGGCTAGGAGTCCCCAATCAAGTACCATGCTCAGCCAAAGAGGCTTCGGCCAAGATTTGGAGTCGATCATGCACTTTTTTCCCTTTTTTATTTTTGATTGCCGTCTTCAATTTTGCCTTTAGATTCCTTATCCGTGCCTCACAGACCTTGTTCCACGCCATGTAGTGGAAAGCCATGTGTCTCAGCAATGCTTTGTCCCTATCGGCCCTGTTTAGTAGTCTCTTTGACCTCATATTACTCATATCACTTTGTAGAGTGCCTAGCAAACTTTTCTGCCCCCTTCGATTCAAGGAGCTTGACTGAGATATCACTTTGATTTGAAGGCTGATAATTAATCTATTTTGGAATACCTGGCCTAAAGACTGTCCTTGAAAGATGAGTGTGCCTGTTGTGTGAATTGAGTAAGAAATTGGTTATTACTTTGTGACTGCCCCTGACTAGCTAACTCTACATGTGAACCAGATGGAGATTGCATTTGATTGCCTGATTGTGTTTGCATCAAGCTTTGATTTTGTGCCTCAAACTGATTTCTTAGCTGTACATGCAACTGATTCGTAGCTAAAGGTGCCCCTGTCAACAATGGATCATTTCTTTGAAGAACAGAGGATGGTGTTTGATTAAAATTGATTTCCTTGCTTCATTGGCAAAGACAGCCTTGATGTCATTTTTGGATATGAGGAATAAGGGGTTTAAAGAATAGGATTTAGATTTTGGGATAATGATTAGGGTCTAGGAATGTGTAGCTAGGGTTTGGGAATTCAAGAGAAAAATGGAATAAGGGAGTGGTGAGGGAATAAAGGATGGACTTGGTAACAAAACAACCGTTTGAAACCCTAGGCAGCAATTTTCTTTGAGAAATTTGAAAGGTAGGGTTTGCATTTGTTTGAACACTCACCATACACAAACACCATCAAACCACCATCAAATTTGAATGAAAAGCAACAATCAGAGGGTTAACCTACTTGAACAAGTGATGATCCACAGGTTTCGGATGATTTGGAGCAAGTTTGTGAAGTTGTTGATGGTTCAGCGCATTGAACTTGGTGCGCGGTGCATCAGGGGCGCGTGGCGCATCAGACAGCAAAACACAGTGCAAAAATACACTGGCGCGGTGCATCAGGAAGGCGCGTCGCATATAGCCCTATGCGTAGCGCCTTTTTACAGGAGACTTTTTGAGGCCTTCTCGGTGTCAAAATCAGGCAAAGGATAGCTCATTGGAAAGGTCTTTGAGTTTACTTTCCAACCAAACTAGAATTTTTTAATTTGGAGTTCATTTACCATGTCAAAAATCAAATCTCCCAAGACTGGTCAAAATGTGCCAAATGAGGCTGCCTCAAGGCAGAGTGCTGTTGCAGTCAACTTTTGAATGCCTTCCTCAACTCCAAATTGAGCTCATGATAGTTCATTGGAAATATCTTTGTGTCTAGTTATCATTTGACTCATCAAAAAAGTCATTTGGCCAACCAATCTAGGCGAAACTTGATTTTCCCAAGGTCACTTCAGAGGTGCATTCGATTCTCCTGAGGCAACGGTATTTTTGACATTTATCTAAAACCATGACACCTGTGTAAAAAGTGAAGAAGGTTTTTCTTCCTTGGCCTGTTGTGAACAAAAACCTCTCTCAGGTTTTCCAAATTCATCTTTCCTTTCTCAGAAACATCATTTGAGTGAAACCTACCCCGATGTGTGGAACAAGGGATTTGTCGAAATGAAGTGAAATGAAGGGGATAGGGGGCTTCTAAATTCTTGAGGAAATTTTTGGGAGTAGGAAGGGATGTTAGGAAGAAGAGGAAAGTAGAATCTCAGATATTGAGTGAGGGGAAGGGGTCCAAAAGGGCAAAACACAGGCCCAACCTAGAAAATTCCCAAGTTGTAGCAAGAAACTAGGGTTTGCGCGAAAATGAGGAATTTGGGGGATCTCAGTGATGGGAAGAATTTGATAAGGTACTTTAAGGATAGGGGAAGGTGTATGAACATCAGGATACACATTTTTCCGATGATTTGACCGTCCAAGAGAAATTAGTTTCAAAATCCTAGGAGATGGAAATGACCTTGCCTAGGTGCAACTGAAGCATGAACAAGGTGTAAAATGACCCAATGGAACCTGTCATGATGAGGAAAACCTTATGAATGATGATAGAATCAGTTGAATGATGACATGGACCGACATTTGGACAACTTTAGAAGGAGTGAAAGCAAACCCTAGATCTAATGCCTAGTGACCAAATTTTGCTTGAAGACTCTTTGAAATGACAAAATTTGACCTTGACACTCTAAGACCACTTTGTAAGAGCATATTTGATCACTGGAGGAAGGCTAGAAAGACTGACACTAACATTGGCTCCAATGGGGATGGTAGCTCCTTGGAGGTGCCAAGAACGGCAGATCTTTGGGAGAGCAGACCAGTGCCTTATCCATTGGGCAATGGAGTCAAAAACTCAAACTAAAATGCATGACTGAAAACTGATGACTCGGATGACACAAATTGACTCTCACTCAACTAAAAACTGACTCAATACTTAAACACAACCGACAAACTAGAAATGATGCTCAAAGGGGAGCTTATTCATCACAACCTACTCTAACAGTTTCATTCATCACCTGATCAAGTGAAATGAAACAACCAGTGCAACCAAGTAAGTATTCCATCTGCTGTTCGAATTTTCCGCAAGTGCTCACTTATGAACAACAAGAGAGAACTACTGAAAGGCAACTCCCATGACAACTTGGAAACAGATCCGTTGAATGATATGAATTCTCTATCCTCCTCCAAAAACACTGCATAAGGATCTTGAAATTCAAGCACACTGGAACTTAGCTCATCTAATGGATTACTTCTCGTTTCCTCATACCATGAATGCAAACTTTGATCTGAGCCTTGTGACAAGACCTCTACTGAAAATGAGAAAGAAACCGGCTACCGGATCAAATTCATATCAGCACATGTTTCAAGCTCACATGTAGTCAATGGAGAAAGACTTTGACTGCAAACCTCATCCAAAACATCAGCTATTATATCATGAAAAACTTGAAAAGACTGCTGTAATGTATCCATTGAAAATGTATGACATCCTTCTAATTGTTCATCTTTTTCTTGAGAGATTTTACGAAGATTCTGCCTTATAAACTGAAATGCTTCGAAACAAAAGGGTATAGAATCTTCCTGCATCATCAAATCATGTATTTCGTCTTCCACAGCTTCATCTGTAATCTTCCCTTCAATTTCATTTGGTGGCTGCAAATCTGATGCTACAGGCTGCTCAATAATTTTGTTATCTGTCTCATCCTCAACATTAACACTGAGAGATTGCTGATTTGTTATAGGCTGTTCATTTGAAGATTTACTATGCAATCTACCCTTCAAAAACTGAAATGATTCAAAACAGAATGGTACGGAGTCACCTTGAATCATTAAATCATGTGTGTGCACTTCCAAGTCTTCAGCTGCAACTTGACAATCAATGGCTCTCGGGGGTTGCAAATCTGAATATGAGAAGTCTTGAACAAAATTTTCATTGCTCTCAAGATGATTCAAATCAAGACTTGTTGACATTTGATTTCTGATTGCATGGTAGTTCTCTCTGATGAACTGAAACGAATCAAAACAAAAAGGCAAAGATCCTTCACTTACTTCCCAATTTTTTGCACTTTCCTCATCAATGTCATAGCTGATATGCATCATTTGATCATTGTACTCGAGCTGCTGTAAGTGAACTTCCTCCTTCCACAAACTAGCTGTTGGTTCGTCTGCAATAGTAACTTCTGTTTGGAGAACATAATCATCATCATACTGATCAAATTGAGGCAAATCATCAGTATAAAAGACATCATCAAGCATACATGTAATATCAACAGTTCTTTCTTCGCCAAGGTGATCTACAAAACAATCATTATCAGATCTATGACAACTAGGATAAGAAACAAAATGTTTTGGAGCGGCCATTTGTTCTTCTTCAATCAACAAGCCATGGGCTTGAACATCATAATCATTCCTTGTGTTGATCTTGTCCATCATCTTTTCCACTGCACTTACCAAAATGTCAAGCTTCACCTCTAGAGATGTTGATTCCTCCGGATCTATGTTTTTCATCTCTTCTTCCTTCAACCTTGCCCGTCGGATCAGCAGATGTGCCTCTACGTTTACTGCACTGTTCTGCATCTCATGAAGTGTTGCAATATTCCTTTCTCTCAGCTGAAACTCCATCTCCGGATCAAAGGCACCCGGATAGTGCAAGAGAGCAGATCTAGGAGAAGGTCTTATATCAACTGGCATCGAATAATAAACTTGGTTAAATCTGGCAGAAAATTGTTGTACTGTCTCCCCTGGTAGTCTTTTCAGCTGATTATACTCTTCTATAATAAGGAAAAGGTTCTGCCCGATCATCCACCTATCGAGAAAAACTTTGACGAACTGCTGGAAATCTGAGATGCTCGTATCAGGCAGGGCTTTGAACCAACTCTTCACTTTAGCTTGCAAAGAAAGAGCAAAAAGCCTAATACTGACATCTTCTTCATCAATTTCAAAAAGGTCAAGAAAGGACTCGAAATTCTACACATGTTGCTCAGTGTTGACATTCTTACTTTCACCATCGAACCTCGGCAAGTATAGATCATAGTTTTTGGGGAAAGCATGGAGAACAGAAGGTAAAACAAGAGGTTTATACCGATCTGGAATTTTACAAGGTGTATGGGTATGTACAGCAGGTATATAATCGGTCTTGGTCTTTTGAGGTTCATCAATCTGAAGATGGTCATCACAAAATTTAGAAGAAAGGTCTTGATCAAGCTCAAAGGTATGCAAATCTTTGGTATTCACAATCTTCAAAGGGAAAGAATCAACTGCAGGCCGAGGATCTCTTCTCAAATACAGTATACTTTGCAAAGCCTTCTTGACATTCTTGGGAAAAGAGAAGAAATAATTTATGACAAAGAACAAAATGTCTTGGATGAAATTCCAACTTGAATACCTGATCTGTCCATGTTGTCCTTTCATGTTTTTGCTGGTCGGGATCATCCTCCAGTGGAGTCTTTGGATCTGATCTCGAAACTGATTTAGAGTCGCCAGGTGAATGATTTCAGCCTTGCCAATGTCTGATCGTTGTCCACCATCAACAATCAGATCTGAACTTGATGCATGTACTGGGGCAATTAACAAGTTAGATGTCATGTTTACAAGCTAGACCGGAGATTGACTGAAGCAACGTTTATCTACTTCTGCTAATGCAAAGCAAAAGCGTTTCGAAGGCTACCTGGCATAACTTTAGGCTCCGTCTGTAGCTTATAAAACAAATGACATCAACAAGCAAACCATTTGTTCTTTCCCAGTATGGTCGCCACTATGTTAGCGCTCGAATTTGCCTCAGGCTAAGGAAGGCAAAACTCAAGGCAACATCAAACCACGCTCAGCCTCGTAGCTAACCCTACGAGGACAGGAGAGGGCTCTCTCTGGTCAATCTTGGCAAAAGGTAATCAAAGAGGCTCGAGATGACTGGATTGATGACTAATTTTAGGCTAGGTATGAAGTACAAGGATTATGGAATTGATTTTTTGAAGTTTTGTTGAATTCAAGGGAAAGGCAATTTTGGGTGCGGGGATGAGGCACAGCTTTTGCAGAGGTCTACTTGGGGCAAGATAGGCGATTGTTTTGATGCCTTTAAAGTGATTGAATGAATATATCTGACAGGTGAGGAGCTAAGGAGAGCAAGGAAGTCTCAAGGATTCTCCTTAAACTGAAGAAAACATGGAAAATTAAACAAATTTAAAGGCAGAGCATAGCAAAATTATGGATTCTACCTTAACACTTCATTTGTTTAATTGCAGAAGATTAAATAAGGAAAGTGGTACACATACACAACTTACAAGTACTGAGAGAAACACACCATCAACACATATGGCCACATGAATCCCAAATAGTGCTGCAAAACCCTGGTCTATCCTTTGCCAAAAATGCAGATAAAATATGTACAATAGTGTATCAAGCTATTCCCAAAAGTCCAACCATGAAAATGACTAAGAAAATACATAATATAGGCAATTCAACCCATTCCCTTGCCTCTAGGGGTCGAGCTCATCATCCTAGGAGCTGTTTCAACCAATTCTAAACAAAGCACTACAATCTAAGCAGTCAAAACAACTTGCCTCTATAAGGTAGGAAACTGATTCATTCATTTAATTTTCACTTTTTAGTGAATGAATCTTCTAGAACAAGTAATAAAGTGTCAAAATTACATCATTTTTCATTAATTACATCAAGAAGGGTGAAAAATCCCATCACAAGTCAAAACTGGTCAAACTAGCTTCGTTTCCTGAGCTGAAGATGAAAACTTTGCAAAAACTCCTGATGCGCCGCGCGCCTGAGCCCTATGCGCCGCGCGCCTTTCCACCTATTTTTGGGGCACTTCCCTGCATCCAAATTGAGCTCACGATAGCTCATTGGAAGGGCTTGGATGTTTACTTTCCAACCCAAGTGGAATATTTCAATTTGGTGTCCATTTGCCCCTCCAAAAGTGTATTCTCCCAAGACTGCTTCCTGTGTGTCAAAAAAGGGGCAGTGAGGTCATTTTTTGCATGTTTTTTGACCTTTTGGGGGCCCAAACCTTGATGAAATGCTTTGGCAATAGCTGAGCATGCATATTTCATCATGAAAAATCCAAAAACGAAAACCATTTGTGATTTGGACCTCCCAATCGTATGGGTCGCGCGCGGCGCGCTACGCGTTGAGCCCAAAAACATGTTTTTTAACCAAAATTTTCAAAATTGACAAAATTTTCTCCACATTTCTTGAAATTTGGGCTGGGAGTCCCCAATCAAGTACCATGCTCAGCCAAAGGGGCTTCGGCCAAGATTTGGAGTCGATCATGCACTTTTTTCCCTTTTTGATTTTTGATTGCCTTCTTTAATTTTGCCTTTAGATTCCTTATCCATGCCTCGCAGACCTTGTTCCGTGCCATGTATTGGAAAGCCATGTGTCTCAGCAATGCTTTGTCCCTATCAGCCCTGTTTAGTAGTCTCTTTGACCTCATATTACTCATCTCACTTTGTAGAGTGCCTAACAAACTTTTATGCCCCCTTCGATTCAAGGAGCTTGACTGAGATATCACTTTGATTTGAAGGCTAATAATTAATCTGTTTTGGAATACCTGGCCTAAAGGATGTCCTTGAAAGATGAGTGTGCCTGTTGTGTGAATTGAGTAAGAAATTGGTTATTACTTTGTGACTGCCCCTGACTAGCTAACTCTACATGTGAACCAGATGGAGATTGCATTTGATTGCCTGATTGTGTTTGCATCAAGCTTTGATTTTGTGCCTCAAACTGATTTCTTAGCTGTACATGCAACTGATTCGTAGCTGAAGGTGCCTTTGTCAACAATGGATCATTGCTTTGAAGAACAGAGGATGGTGTTTGATTAAAATTGATTTCCTTACTTCATTGGCAAAGACAGCCTTGATGTCATTTTTGGATATGGGGAATAAGGGTTTTAAAGAATAGGATTTAGATTTTGGGATAATGATTAGGGTTTAGGAATGTGTAGCTAGGGTTTGGGAATTCAAGAGAAAAATGGAATAAGGGAGTGGTGAGGGAATAAAGGATGGACTTGGTAACAAAACAACAGTTTGAAACCCTAGGCAGCAATTTTCTTTGAGAAATTTCAAAGGTAGGGTTTGCTTTCGTTTGAACACTCACCATACACAAACACCATCAAACCACCATCAAATTTGAATGAAAAGCAATAATCAGAGGGTTAACCTACTTGAACAAGTGATGATCCACAGGTTTCGGATGATTTGGAGCAATTTTGTGAAGTTGTTGATGGTTTGGCGCATTGAACTAGGCGCACAATGCATCAGGGGTGCGCGGCGCATCAGACAGCAAAACACAGTGCAAAAATACACTGGCGCGGCGCATCAGGAAGGCGCGGCGCATATAGCCCTGTGCGTAGCACCTTTTTATAGGAGACTTTTGGAGGCCTTCCCGGTGTCAAAATTGGGCGCAGGATATCTTGTTGGAAAGGTATTTGACTCTACTTTCCAACCCAACTAGAATTTTTTAATTTTGAGTTTATTTACCCTATCAAAAATCAAATCTCCCAAGACTGGTCAAAATGTGCCAAATGAGGCTGCCTCAAGGCAGAGTGCTGTTGCAGTCAACTTTTGAATGCCTTCCTCAACTTGAAATTGAGCTCATGATAGCTCATTGGAAATATATTTGTGTCTAGTTATCATTTGACTCATCAAAAAAGTCATTTGGCCAACCAATCTAGCCGAAAACTTGATTTTCCCAAGGTCACTTCAGAGGTGCATTCGATTCTCTTGAGGCAACGGTATTTTTGACATTTCTCTAAAACCATGACACCTGTGTAAAAAGTGAAGGAGGTTTTTCTTCCTTGGCCTATTTTTAGCAAAAACCGCTCTCATTTTTTCCAAATTCATCTTTCCTTTCTCAAAAACATCATTTGAGTGAAACCTATCCCGATGTGTGGAACAAGGGATTTGTCGAAATGAAGCGAAATGAAGGGGATAGGGGGCTTCTAAATTCTTGAGGAAATTTTTGGGAGTAGGAAGGGATGTTAGGAAGGAGAGGAAAGTATAATATCATATATTGAGTGAGGGGAAGGGGTCCAAAAGGGCAAAACACAGGCCCAACCTAGAAAATTCCCAAGTTGTAGCAAGAAATTAGGGTTTGCGCGAAAATGAGGAATTTGGGGGATCTTAGTGATGGGAAGAATTTGATAAGGTACTTTAAGGATAGGGGAAGGTGTATGAACATCAGGATACAAGTTTTGCCGATGATTTGACTGTCCAAGAGAAATTAGTTTCAAAACCCTAGGAGAGGGAAATGACCTTGCCTAGGTGCAACTGAAGCATGAACAAGGTGTAAAATGACCCAATGGAACCTGTCATGATGAGGAAAACCCTATGAATGATGATAGACTCAGCTGAATGATGACATGGACCGACATTTGGACAACTTTAGAAGGAGTGAAAGCAAACCCTAGATCTAATGCCTAGTGACCAAATTTTGCTTGAAGACTCTTTGAAATGACAAAATTTGACCTTGACACTCTGAGACCACTTTGTAAGAGCATATTTGATCACTGGAGGAAGGCTGGAAAGACTGACACTAACAGCTACTCCAATGGAACAAAATCTGAAACCTTCAAATGAAGGTAATCCATTCAAAAATCCAACGAAGTTCAAGTAACTTGTTGGAAATTTGATTTATCTCTCTACTACTTGTCCTAAGTAGGGATCTAACATGAGTCCACTATTTAAATTGTATTATTGAATGATATATATTTTTTAGTATATGTCAATATTAATTCATATTAAAATATTTTACTTATAACCTACATTGGATATTTTATTAAATACAACATTAAAATATTTTCTTTTAACATTTTCTATTTATATAGATATATATGAAATTGATATTCACATAAGTTGGTTAACATAGATCTTCAAATTTTTTTTTTTTGGTCAAGTTGTCTGAGCTCCTCAAGTGATGTTTGATCTTTAGGCACAACCACCCCAAGTGATGCTTGATCCTCGGTCACCTTGCTGACCAAGCCCATCATCAACCAGTGGGAATTGACTTCAAATAATTTATTTAAATAAGTTTGTTAAAATATTTTTAAATATAAAGTTTAAACATCTTACTCACATATCTTTACATGAAAATTATATTAGGTCATATAGACAATTAATTAAATATGCATAACATATTCTTTTTTATTTTTTTAATGTCAGAGATACTTACACAAAGCCTTTACACTTAATGTAAAATAAACTTCTCACCTCAATAATGCAACCCACTAATCCAATCCAACCCACTATTGTTAGTCATTTTGTTTTATTACAAAAACTCAAAATATCGTAGCTAACACTGTAGAATGATTCTACACCCTGTTCGCCTCTGAAATCATGTCACAAGAAATATTTCTTCTGTATCTATGGCCATGCATTCTCCAAAAACCTCAAGAAGGCCTGCGATTCTATAAAGCCATTGATCCCTCAATGGGGGCATTCTCGAGAATACAGAAAACGCTAGAGGAACTGCTTTGTTTTTTATTTACAGAATTTGAGGACGCGTGCCACTGAAAACATGGCGAGCACCGAACACTGCTCTTAATTGCAATGCTCTTATGGAGATGGTTTTGTGATTAGAACTTGGGATTGGGCTTTGGGGTCCATCTATAATGTTATCACTCAAAACTTTTCCTTAGAAGTTTTGGAAGAAGGGAAGGCTTCGAGGTAACCACAAACCAACTTTTAAGCATAGGCTCTAGCCAACCTATGGCTCAAAGAGGGCTCTCTCTATATAATTTAGCTATGTTTGCTTAGATATTAGGCTAGTTCTGGAGTTCAGGGGGGTTTTTTATTTGTATGAAGATTTGGTGGTGGAATCCTTAAAACAGGTTGATAGGTTGATGCCTTTAGGCCATTGGGCAATGGAGTCAAAGAAGGGGTAGCAAAGCTGGAGTTAAATCACTAAAGGGAATGTTCAAGGGGCAAGATAACAGAGTGAAGTACAAATCCTTGGACTAAATGGTGAAATGAGTCTTAACGGGGGTGAGAGGGCAATCATGAATCCTCAGACCAAGGCTAGGATGGGGGAACAACAGTGAATCATGAGTAAAGGGAAATTAAGAATCCTTTACTATAGACTAGAGGAGAAACTACAGAAGCTAAGGAGTAGTTAAGAATTCCCTGGCTAAGATAGTTTAAGAGAAAACATTAAGAATGTATAAAAATAAGACAGAGTGTAGTTAAGCAAATTCTGAAATAATATTCAAGTTAAACATTTAGACTTCTAAAACATTTAAGATTATGAAACAAATTTAAGGGAGATAAAACAACACAAGAAAATTACTCATTTGTACTGCGCTTTACACATGAATCCCTTGAATATCTTATCTTTATTCATCAATCCAGCATGCTGGCCTAGTCAATGATACAAAAGCTTTTATAGTCTTTGAACAAAATTCTATTGAAATTATAAGAATCCACCCTATATACTTCGATTTGTGAAGTATTTATACAAAATGCTTTTACAAAATATCCCAAACTAACTTGGGAATTAATCTAGGAAATTCAAAATATCTTCTCACAGGAAGATAACGATAGCTATTGAACTATTTTCTTGTTGTCCCTTTTATTGTGGTTTAGTTGGAAATTTATGGTTGCTATGCTATGTGTTGTCAAAAAGTTGCTGTCTTTTATACTGATATTTTTTGAAATGGATACTCTTTGACCCTGTAACCACTTGATTCTGATACTCTTTTGCCTCATTGGTTGTGTGTTTGACTTTTCACTATGTTTTGTTGTAGTAAGTTAGTCAACCTTTCCCATTCTTGATCTGTTGGTAACCAGATACTCAACATTCTCCGGTAAGTTTCATCTGCATCCATGTATTTGGAAAATGAAGGCTTATTTACAAACAGATGTTTTACCTCATGCTAGAGGTAAAATAGATTTTCAAAAACATTGTACAGTACCTTTCCTGTTGGAATTCCTAAAACCTGTGAAGTAGACACTTGTTGTCTTGCTACATCCCTGAGTTTGTCATTGTAATCTCCTTGTTCCATAAGTTTATCATGAATGACTAGGGGATTAGGTAATCCCTTCCCTTTTAGCTTATCAAACTTAGCCATGAACCTATCAATGCCTACTTGCATTTCCTTGCTTTTTTCCTCTAACTTTTGCATAAGGTCCCTCTTGGTGAGAACTTTCTTTACCTCTAGAATAGTAGCAGTCCTGTCTTCAATTTCCAGTTCCTGTAATTGGTACTTGTTCTTTTAATTTAAGAACTGGATAAGCCTGGTAGCCTCTCTAGGCCTGTTTCCTAATTCTATCTTCAATTTCCCAATAGCCTCAGTTATTAATGCTATGAGATCAATCTACTCAAATATGACCTATATGGATGGCCAAATATCATTGACAGAGTCAATGATATTGGCCCATAGTTTTTCCTTGGCTTCTCCAAGAGGCTCCTTTAGTGTCAAGTCTCTTTCCATTGACTTGAGCTTTTCCTTTATCCTGGTAGCCTTCTATTCCTCCTCTTTCTGCATAATCTTGGCAAGCTTACAGTTTGTTTCTAAGCTTGCCACCTATTCCTTTAGCTTGTTTATCTCGTTTTTCTGAATAGACATTTCTTCCATGGCATGAACAAGCTTGGCTGCTTCATCTGTTGTTGTACCTGCTTCTGTTGTGGAAGCTACTGATGTAGATGCTGTAGTGGTGATGGGCAAGGCAGTGCCTAAAGGATTTTTTGGAGCCAATGTAGTTGTCGATGTAGATGGTACTGCAGTAGTCACTGTAGGGATTACAGTTGTTGGTGTGGTCCCTATTTCACCTTGCTTCAATTGGATTAAGACATCCAATCCCTTCTCTGTGCTCCTCAATTGGTCATTCAGCTTGAGGACTAAATCCATTGAGTCCTCGTGCTGAGTTTGAGACTGTAACACCTCCTGTGTTTGTGGATGATGCAAGGAGGGTATCTTTAGTTGCTTCTTTAGTGAAGCAATGTCCTTGTTATTTTGTTTTATTAACTCCTTGGTTGCTTTGATATCTTTGGGATCATGTCCCATCTCTATGATCAAGCCTTCCAAAGACTTGATTCTATTGTCCTTGGCTTGTGATCAATCCTGTTCAAGCTAATATTGAGCTGAGAAGTTGTTTAGGGAATTTTACAATTGATGAATAGCTATGGACTTCCCTGTCAGGGTGGAGTAGATCATTTCTCCAGCCTGTTTGTGAAACTCTATTTGATCCACAGGGTGAATATCCCTGGCCAACACCTCAAAATCAAATTTCTTGTAGTCAGTGGGTGTCCTTGGTTGCTGCATAGTTGGTTGAATGAAGGACACCTGCATCTTCCCCTCTTTGATGTCAAAGGTTGACATCAATCTATTTTGACCTGGAGTAGACAGTTTGAAAAGCTGAGCATATGTCTCAGCTTTCAACCTTTCATTCCTCATTTTTATCTCTTTGAATTTATCTTTGATACTTTTATCCTGGTCTGCTGAAATATGAGGCCTCTACAGTCATCTGTCTCTGTATCATTTGGGTTCCTGAGGATGATGGGGGCTATGTTTCCTCTGAAGGAGCAGTACGTTTACTCCTTTCTAGCTCATAATCAGTTATTTCAACTAAGCCATCGATGTCTTCCTGTTTTGACACGGGATTGAATCTAGGCCTTTTGCTTTGGCCTCTTTCATTTTGAACATTGAAGGCTTGTGTCCCTGAACTTGATCCTTCCTCCCTGCCCCTTTTGGGATTTTTCTCCTCATTCAGAAGAGTCTGCATGATAGGGGAGTTCTCATTGTCCCTTCCTGAGGTGGTACTTGCAGAAATGAATTTTCATCAAGTTGATTTTCCAGATCTAATAATGTGTTTTCCACAACAACTTCAGTATTATCCCTGTCCTCTAAAGTTTTTTCCACCCATTGAAATTGGTTGGCATACTTTTCTATCTTAGGGATGCGGTGATGGATATAGGGAGCCATCTTGTTTTTCTGCCTTCTTTTGCAGATGAAATCCAAGGGATCATATCTCCATATGAAGCTTTGTTTTAATTTTAATCTCTGAAGGATCAAGTCTACCTCCTTTCCAACTTCTCTGCTATTACAAATAAAAGGACCCAATTGGTCTTTGATCTTGAGCTCGGCTTTCTTCTTAGCTTTAACAAAGTTTACCTCATCTGACTTTATTATCTGCCTGTAGTACTCCAAAGAAAATAACCTCATTGGGAGGCATTTAGGTAGTTTGTATGGGGCCAGCTTGCAACCATAAATCCTGATTTCAGTGTGGTTTTGGTACAAGTACCAATCTCCCACCTGATGATTGATGTTTAGATGAAGGACTCTCCTAATCTTAGGACTGATTCTTGGTGGAGGGGTTCCATTGAGCATGGTCATCATAGGGTGGACAAAGGAATCTATGAATTCATTGTATGAATAGGGGGAGGAATATTGATGAATCAATGGGGTCCAGAAGATGACTGATCTTGGTTGGCCCTTGGTGTCCAACTTTTGCAAGGTAAGTGGGAATCTGTCTGACGGGTAATATAGAAGAAGGTGATACAAGATGGAGGAGTATTTGAAGACTCTCTCATTACTCATTCTGAGGAAATGTTCATGCATCCTATCAGCTATGAATTGAGCATAGTCATATATGATAGCAGGAGGCTTCCGTAGAGTGTATATGGACATGAAGGCTAAAATAATCTCATCAATGTATTCACTGGTGGTATAACCTAGGACACTAGATATCATATCCACAATATTTCTCCCCCATGAGGAGAAAATGGTAGCTACATATGGAGGAGGATCCTTTGGGATGTGTTTTTCTTCTCTTATGAAAGTTTGGAACATTTCTGCCAATTTTGCAGTAGTAAGCTTAGGGAAATGGTCTAATAAGGCTCCAATTGAAAGAGGAGTCAAGTTTTGGCTAGGCTGGAGTTGTAACATCTCATTTATAGATTTTGCAGTGATAGTGAATAGTATTGTCTGGTTAGGGGACATGACTGTTCTCTGACTTGGAATATAATTGGCATGGCAGTAATGCACAATTTCTGGGAAAATGTGAACTTGAGGAAATTGGTATTTAGGAAAATTGGAATCCCACAGACCAATTTCATCTGCATGGTTCAAGTACCTATCCCTACTTTGGCAGTATACTTTGAGCAGGGATTCTTGGACAGAGGTGTCCTTTATCTAAAAATCTTTGTCGGCTAGGGCAAGGTGGTCCAAGTCTAGATGGGGAGTGGTGATAGGTCTTACATCCATGGCAATTGGGGTAACCATTCTCAGTTCTTGTGGATTTGAGAATGGGGGAGGTAATTTGCAGTGTTTTCTTTTAGGGCAACGGTGGTTCAGCACAGAGTAGGCTTCAGTTTCCTTAATTAATTTTAAACTTAACTAAGAATACTCAATCACTGGTTTCTTTGAAATTGACAGGATTTTTGATGACTTGTGGTTTAAATACCTGGAACTGGGGTGAAATGGTTCTAAGCACGGCGACTGGTGACTACAAATGGTTGAAGGGGTTCTGTATAGGCTAAAAGGTTGTCTAGGTCGTCTACGACGTCTTTGGAGTGCAATTGGACATGGTTGATGGCTTTGAAATTCGCAGGTGGCATGCATGCGTACAGAGGTTTATAGTTGAAATTCCAGTGGAAACAAATGATTTGGGGCTTTTTGGCGGGTACGGGTGAATAGCGACTGATTTGTTGCGTAGCGGGGAGGTGGTAAATAGTTAATTTCCCACCGCTTATGGGTGTCGGGTGGTTTTTAAGAGGGGCCACCTGATTCCGCTCAGAAATTGACACATCGCCAGGGAAATTTCGTGGAAACCAACTTTTTCAGGCATGTATTGTCTGCGGAGGATCCCATCTGAAATGGTTTCGGGGCACTAGATCTGGGCCTTCAGATCGGATGGTGGTCGGGGCGTGATTTCACACGAAGGTTAATGGGGGCCCGACGTACACTTTAAGTATGGCGTTATCAAGATTAATGGTGGATTAAGGCATGATTATTAGTGGATTAACGCGGGATTATTAATTTTGATCATAGATCGACCAATTAGAGATTTTGGTCGGGGTTTTAGGTGAGAATAATAGTTTATAGTTAAACTAGGGTGTAGGGTTAATTAACACATAGGAGCTATATATATACGGGGAAATGGGTTTTTCATCGGGATTTAATATAATAAAATTAGTAATTAATATGAAAAGATGAGTGGAAAAGGGAAAAATCACTAAGTAAATGCTCTTTTTGTGAATTTGATGTTTTTCACATATTAACATTAATACTTTCGGTAAAGTGTTTTGGTGGGTTTTTTATATGAAAAGGGGAATTTACATGGGGGTGATTACTTTCCCTAGGCAAATAATTTTTTAACCTTAGGAAAAGAGGTTTTATTAGGGAAAATGAGGGGAATTTGGCACTTGGTATCTATAAGTCATTGAGCAGAGGATCCAGTCCCTCCAGAAGTCAAGGAAATGCTCTGAGACCCTTTGACTTAAAGTTTTTTTTCAGTACTTAGAACTTTATTACGGGAAATTATTTAAGTAAAATAGATAAAATGAATGGGGGAAGTTAATAAATTAACCTTGAAATCCATATTCATGCTTAATTGACCATTTACATTTGAAACCTATGATGAGAGATGATAAATATGATTTTTTCCCTATCATCATATTTCTACAATCATTTCTTCTACTTACCCATCTACTTGTCCTACCATTTTTTTCTTCGCTTTATTAGGGTGCATTTAGACTAGCAAACCCTTATTAAAACATTTTCTTTTCTTTTCACAAAGCAAACTACCTAATTTTATCACTATATCATCCAAGGGCTAAGATTAAACTGTTGAGCTCCTTTTATTTTACGCTACCTAATCTAATGATCTCCCAAGATTAAATAGTTTGGTCAGATTTTATTCTCTAACTATCAGCATGAAATTTAAAGCATGGTATAATCAAGATTAAATAGTTTGATTACCCTGGATTGTGGCATGAATCACAAGTTGCACACAATCATTATTTTGCATAAAGTAAATAGTAGTGGCATTTAGACTTGCACACTTTCATGGTCTCTTTTTGTTTTTTGGGGTTCATATTCTTCACTTTTTTGGACCTTTTTATTTATTCTTTTTGTCCTTTAATTTTCTTTTAGGACATATCCTCTTTTCATTTTTTATTTTTCAATATGGAAAACTTTTGCAGGAAGCAAAGGTATGTACATATTACAAGGCTTAACCTTAGCCATTCAAAATTATGACTCCTATTGGTATAGGAACCTAACAGTGGCTCCACTTGGGGATGGAATTTCCTTGTGAAATGTCAAGAACTTTGAGACTAGTAGCCTTGGAATTTTGACTTTAGTTACCCTGTGATTTGTCACCTTTCAACCTGCTTTATTCATACTTATGATAATAAATTCTTAAAAGCCTAGGGCCTTCTCTTCGGGCTTCAACTCTAAAGGTTTACCATCCAATCCAAACTATACTTTTCCAAAATAAAATATACACACATGGGAAATAACAATCAGTAACTAGGTTCTATGTAATGTTTGAGCATTCGACCATTCACTGGTCCTCCTCCTTCTTCAGTACCATCTAGTCCTTTAAGGAATAAAGCATTGTTCCCTCTTTAAGCATAGATGATATAGGGTCCCTTCCATAGGAAATCAAATTTCCCATGCTTACCCTTATCTTCCCTTCTCGAGTCCCACTTGAGTACTTTATCACCTAAGTAGAAATCATCTGCCTTGCTCCTTCTATCAAAAATCTTTTTGAACTTTTCTTGCACAAGTTGAGATTTGATGTAGACCTCTTCTCTAGTTTGCTGGAGATGAATAGTTTGGTTTATTCTCCTCTAGATATCATTTGGTTCAAATTGTAGTTCTTGGAGCATCTTCATCACTGGTACTCCCAAAGAGGATGGAAAAATAACTTCCATGCCATACACTAGCTGGTAGGGGGATGTACCAATTGACTTCTTGGAGGTCAGTCTGTCAGCCCATAAGGCTTTGACTAACTTCTTGTTCCATGTTTTCTTATTATCTTCCAGTAACTTCTTAATAATGTTCACCGGCCTTTTATTTGAAGATTCTACTAGTCCATTTCCTTGAGGGTAGTAGGCTGTAGAATGACCTAAGGTAATGTGATACTTATTGCAGAATTTATCATTCGTTTGGATTTAAAAGTTGCTACATTATCAATAATGAGCTTGGTTGGGCATCCAAATCTAGACAGAATGTTGGTTTCAAGGAAATTAATAATAGCAGTATCAATGGCTTGCCTTGAAGGTGTGGCCTCTATCCATTTTTTGAAATAGTCTGTGGCTGTGAGGATCCACTTATGTTTGGCAGAGGAGGATGGGTGAATTTCACCAATGAAGTCTAAACCCCATTGTTGAAAAGGTACTTCAGCAGTAATTGGTTTAAAGGGTAATAGTAGAAGTTTTCTTTTTCCTTCAAAAATTTGAAACTTGTGACAAGAGGTCACAAATTTCTTGACATCACATAGTAAAGTTGGCCAGTAGAAACCTACCCTTAAGATTTTATTTGCAGTGGTTCTCAAATAGAGGTGTCCACCATAGTCACCTACATGAAAGTCTTGTAGAACTTTGTCCGCCTTATCTTTTATCAAATAGTTAAGGATAATTCCTTCATGATCTTTCCAAAACAAAGCATTATCGAGTATACAAAATTTCAAAGATTTCATTTTTATAAACCTACCTTTGGTTCTAGATAATCCAGGAGGATCTTTTAAGTTTTGTAAAATTTAGATGATATCAGCATACCATAGTGATTCAACAAAGGCTTGACTGGTCGGTGGAGTCACCATCTCCTCTCCTTCATCTAGTGCAACAATAAAGTTTATGTCCAAGGCCTGATAGTTCGACTCAGCCATAAGTTTAGCTAAGCCTTGGCCTTTGGTTAACTATGTGGGTTTGATCTCTATATCATACTCTAAGATAGTAGCAATCCATTTTCCCCTTTTCCCATCAGGTTCTTCCCGAGTCAGGATGTCTTTGACTACAAAATTGGGAACATAGGCTACTATATGAGAATACAAAATATATACCCTAAAATCTTTGATAGCTTTGACTAAAGCCAATGCTTGTTTCTCTGTTTTGTTGTATTTTAAGGGAGCATCTCCTAAGGCTTTGCTAAAGAAAGCAATGGGCTGCTCACATCCTTGGTCATTTTTCTGTAGTAAAACTACAACTATTGTATGCTCAGAAGCAAAGGAAAACAAAATGAAATCCCTATCAAATTTGGGACTAACTAATACCGGGGTTTTTGTCAAGGTTAGCTTGATGTCTTCAAATGATTTCTTAGCTTCGACAGTCCAACTTAGGGTAAAATATTTTTTCAACATGTTATTTAGTGCATTAATTAACTCTGCTAGGTTAGAAATAAATCTTCTAAGGAATTTAATCTTTCCTAAAAAGGCTTGTAGTTCTTTGATATTCCTAGGGTGTTGTATCAACAATATGGCTTCGATTCTTGCAGGATCTATTCTTATGCTATCTTTGGAAATGATATTTCCTAACAATTTTCCTTCTTCCAAACCAAATAAAGATTTCTTGGGGTTCAAAGAGATGCCATACTTTCTGCATTTTATAAAGACCTGCCTTAGATGATCTAGATGTTGATTGTTTGATTTTGAGAAAACAGTAATATCATCAAGATATATTACAAGGAAATCATAGATTTCTTTGGAAAAGGTTATATCCATAGCCCTCTGGAAAGTGGCTCCTACATTCATTAGCCCGAGAGGCATTTTGACATACATAAAGGTGCCCTAAGAAGTGGTGAAAGCAGTCTTCGGTTGGTCGTTAGGGTGAACCAAAATTTGATTGTAACCAGAAAAACCATCCAGTAATGAGATTATGGTTGACCCAACTACCCTTTGTAAGATGTGGTCCATTTTGGGAAGAGGGTAATTGTCTTGAAGTGAAGCTTTATTCAGGTTTCTAAGATTTACAAAAAGTCTGATCTCACCAGTTTTCTTCCTGGTTGGGCTCAAGTTTGAGACCCATTCAAAAAACCTTATTGGTGCAATTACCTTGGCATCATACATTCTCTTAATTTCTTTTTCTTTTGAAGGTAATAAGACATGATTAATTCTCCTAAGCTTTAGTTTGAAAGGTTTTTGATTCTCTTTGAGAGGAATTGTGTGTTGGATGATGTTGGTGTCATAAGATTTAAGGTCCTCATAGCTCCAAGCAAAGACATCCTCAAATTCTTTCAATAACTCAATGTATTTCACCTTTTCTGTTAAAGGGAGTGACTTTGACATTTTAATTAGCTTGGGATTGTCTTCAGTGCCTATGTTACATTCTTCAATATCAGATTTTAATGGTTCCATTTTAGGCTTCCTAGGAACAACATTTGAATCGAATAAGTCTTCCAGAGGGGTTAAACCTTTTGGTAAGAAATTATCCTTGAGATTAATTACTTTGTTTTCGTCATCAATTGTTTCATCAATCTCAAACTGTTCTAGGTTTTCTATATCTGACCTTGTGAATTTAGTGGGATTAAAGCTATTTACTTCATTACCTTCTAGCTCATCTATTATTACTTCATCCCTAGAGTTAATATCTATGGATGTATCAATGTTTATGTTACTATGTGAAAATTCTTCTTCTAAAGTTAAGAAGTTGTTTATCTATCTATCATTTGAAAATACTTTCCAATTCTGCACATTATCTAGGATTCAAGGTCTGTGCCTTACCTCAGCAGTGTACTGATGGTTAGGTTCGAAGGGTAACCTGCAAGTACTGGAAAATGTTGCTAAACTATGGGCTTGCATATTATGCTTCCTAGGAACTACTGCAAGCTATGTTTCTAGGAAAGTCTTGAGTATTTCTACAATGGTTCCTCTATAATAACCTAATCTAGTTTCTTTAGTCATATATACACCCTTAATCTAATTTCCAACTAGCTCTGAATCTCCCATGACTAAAACTCTTTGAGCACCTAAATTCCTAACTACCTTGAGACCTAGAATCAAAGCCTCATACTTAGCGATATTATTTGTACATCTGAAATTTAACCTATAGGCATGGCCCTCTGAGTGATTGTTTTCTAAATTATAAATCCATACTCCTGCTCCTGCTCCTAACTTATTTACAAAGCCATCAAATTCTAAATGCCATAATATTTCAAGTACATAGTTCTCATCATCAGTATCCAATTTATTTTTATTTCTAGCAACCTGATTACTTTCTTTATTGCACAATTATGAAGTTTCTTTAGATTCATTAGCAGTGGAAACTACAATTTCTTTTGGTTCTGCAACAACACTGTTAGGAGTTTCGTTTGGTGTTTGATCAGTGTTGAACATGATAAAAGAGTCTACATCTGAATGCATGGAGTAGATAGGATAGTTTTGAGGTCAATCTTGGCTGCTTACCATGTATTTCATGAAAGTTTCTCTGTACAGTTTCTTGGGTTGTCCAAACACAAAAATTGTGGCATATGACATATCCAGTTGGAGGGATCCTTGAAGCTTGGCTCCCCAAGATCTAGATAACAACATGCCATATTTTGGTGGGATATCAGCCACTACAATGTCCATGAGGATGCTCTTGGCAGGATATTGGACTAAAGTAATACACAAATCTTTGATTAACCCTAGACATTCTACTTGACTTGAATCAAAGGAGAATAAGTCTTTGTAAGGTCTAGTAATGTCTAGTTTCAATTTTTCCATCACTGATTTTGGCATTAGGTTGTGAGAAGCCCCAAAATCTAACATGGCATTTTGTAGTATTTTATCATGAATATTAAGGCTAATGTAAAAAGGTTGAACTCCTCCTTCTTGCAGTTTTCCATTAACATCTGGCCCAAATATTAATTCTGGTTTATCATCAAACAAATTAACTGAGTCTTGGTTTTCAGTAATGTTCAGGGTCTGATTTACCTGTGATTTGTAAGTTTCGTTTTTAACTAGTTCAGTCAAAGGGACTGAAATTTTCAGCTTGGATATCTCTGCTCCCAAATTGAATGATGAGGAAGGGTTGTAGACCTTTGGAACAGGGTTTTGAGTGGAATTATCTTCCTTTTTTTTACTTGGGATTTCCTTATGGGGACTTTCAGATCTGGCATTATAGGTGTTTTTCTCTAGTTCTTTAAGTGGAACTGATGTGGATGGCTGCTCAACAAAGGGTTGATTGGAAGTTATTTCTTCAATGATGGGACTAGGGGGATTTTTCTTTAGTTTAGGGAGGATTTGAAGTACTTCCAAAACATGAACTTTATTTGTTATTTTGGGTTGATTTTCCATTTCTTTCTTAGTTTGGTTAGGAGGACTAGCATTCTTTTTACTTCTCAAATTATATTGTTTGTGCACTTCAAATATGGTAGAGTCACATCCCTTTTTATAGTCAAATTACTCTCCAGACTCAGTTTGAAGCTATTGTAACATATGCAATTCTTCCTCGTCCTGGGAGAGGAATACAGGGTTTTGATCATCTAATCCCATTAGATTGATTTGGGTATCTTGTTCTGGATTATCAGGATTAGATGATTCTGCATAGTTTTCTTGAAAAGGAGGTCTAATGTTTTGATCAGGTCCGTTCCTTCTTGTGTTTTGGTTTTGATTTTGGTTATTTCTGAAATTAGCATTCCTGACTAGGGGTACTTGTTGATTATCCCATGTTTTTATATCTAGGTTGTCAAGTATATCCATGATTCTTTCTATAGTTTTGGCCAAAAGATCTACTTTACCATCAAAGGTTGAAGCTTCATCAACAAATCCTACTCTCCTTTCTATCTTTTCTCAGGATTTTTTGGCTAAAAGATTAGCCTCTACTTTTACTGCATTGGTTTGGATTTTCTCTACAGTTGTGGGCTCTCTTTCCCTAAGTTGGTAGGCCATATTTAGATCAAAACCATCAGGGAACTTCATCATTGTGAGATTAGGAGGAGGCTTAAGGTTGGCAGGGATGGCATTATAAGTGTTGTTAAACCTTGTGCAGTAGTCTTGAACTGATTATTTAGGACCCCTCCTAATGTTCTCATACTCATAAAGTATCTGCAATGGGTTTTTCTTCCTCTCCCATCTGTCGATGAACATCCTATGAAAGTTTGTCATATCTGCAATACTACCACCAACTATGTTTATAAACTAGGTTCTAACTTCCCCAACTAATGTTTGGGAAAAAAGCATCATTCTTACATCTGCATCATCTATCTCATGTAACTCAAAATAATTGTTCATTCTGTTAACATGTTGCTGAGTAGTGTATAGGCCTGTAGCATCAAATAATTGAATTTTGCTTTGATAGTCCTAAGGTAGGTCGTGTAACTGACCAGGCAACACCAAAGGGGCATATCCATTGGCCATGGCTAAAGCCTTGGCTTGGCTCAGAGATAAGGGGAGATTGGTTTGGGTTGAGGTGGAGATGGATGAGCTAGCAGTGCTTACAATTGAAAATGAAAGATTGCCAATTGAAACTGGAGTATTAACAGTGGAATTTGGAATATTAACAGTTGAAGTTGGAATATCTATAAATGAAACTAAAACATTAAAAATGGATGAAGGGGTTTCTATAATGGAAGTTGGGATAAAAGGGACAATTGTGGGTATAGGGGAGATGGAAGAATATATAAGTGAACTCGAAGGGCTAATGGGTGAAGTGGGAGTGCCTATAGGTGGAAACAGGATTCTAGGTTGTATAGGGAGCTATGGAATGAAAGGGGCAGTGGAATGAATTGTAGTAGAAATAATGTATGGTGTGGTAGTGATGGAAGGGGTATTAATAAAGTTGGAGGATTGAGGAGAAAGTTCAGCAGTTAGAGCAGTATTAATGGATGATAGTGGAGTATTCAAAATATATTCATCAATTGATCTATTAGCTCTTTGAACTTCAAGGTCTGCAATAAAATCAGGATATAAAACAGTTTCATTAAGCACACTTTCGGAATTTGTTCTAAACAATGAGATATCAAATTGCACATCAAAAGGTAAATCTTCTAAAAACAACCACTCATCGGGACAAGAATTAGCCTTAACTGATGGTGTTTTATTAGCTGAACTCTCTTCTTTTTTGGATTTTATTTTAATTCTATCTAGATCATCCACAATAACTACAGGGTTTGGATTCGGGTTGGCCCTGGTATAATGAGTTTTCCTGGTAGCCAGAATTATAACTTTTTAAATGTTTTTTAGTGTAAATTTTAAAACTTCTATAAAAATTGACTTTAAGGGGCTCAAGATGATGATTAAGATTTCCTTAAAGTTTTAGGAGACTGAGGTTTGCGCTCCCTAGTATGGTCACCACTATGTTATCACTCAAAACTTTTCCTTAGAAGTTTTGGAAGAAGGGAAGGCTTTGAGGTAACCACAAACCAACTTTTAAGCTTAGGCTCTAGCCAACCTATGGCTCAGATAGGGCTCTCTCTATATAATTTAGCTATGTTTGCTTAGATATTAGGCTAGTTTTGGAGTTCAGGGGGGTTTTTTATTTGTATGAATATTTGGTGGTGGAATCCTTTAAACAGGTTGATAGGTTGATGGCTTTAGGCCATTGGGCAATGGATTCAAAGAAGGGGCAGCAAATCTGGAATTAAATCAATAAAGGGAATGTTCAAGGGGCAAGATAGCACAGTGAAGTACAAATCCTTGGACTAAATGGTGAAATGAGTCTTAACGGGGGTGAGAGGGCAATCAAGAATCCTTAGATCGAGGCTAGGATGGGGGAAAAACAGTGAATCATGAGTAAAGGGAAATTAAGAATCCTTTACTATAGACCAGAGGAGAAACTATGGAAGCTAAGGAGCAGTTAAGAATTCCCTAGCTAAGATAGTTTAAGAGAAAACAATAAGAATGTATAACAGTAAGACAGAGTGTAGTTAAGCAAATTCTGAAATAATATTCAAGTTAAACATTCAGACTTCTGAAACATTTAAGATTATGAAACAACTTTAAGGGAGATAAAACAACACAAGAAAATTACTCATTTGTACTCCGCTTTACACATGAATCCCTTGAAATATCTGATATTTATTCATTAATCCAGCATGCTGGCCTAGCTAGTGATACAAAAGCTTTTACAGTCTTTGAACAAAATTCTATTGAAAGTATAAGAATCCATCCTACATACTTCGATATGTGAAGTATTTATACAAAATGTTTTTACAAAATATCCCAAACTAACTTGGGAATTAATCGAGGAAATTCAAAATATCTTCTCGCAGGAAGATAATGACAACTATTGAACTGTTTTATTGTTGTCCCTCTTATTTTGGTTTAGCTGTAAGTTTATGGTTGCTATGCTCTGTGTTGGCCAAAGGCTGCTATCTTTTATACTGATATTCTTTGACACAAATACTCTTTGACCCTGTAACCACTTGATTCTGATGCTCTTTTACCTCGTTGACTTTGTGTTTGACTTTTCACTGTGTTCTGCTATAGTAAGTCAATCAACTTTTCCCATTCTTGATCTGTTGGTAACCGGATACTCAGCATTATCCGGTAAGTTTCATCTGCCTCAGTGTATTTGGAAAATGAAGGCTTATTTACAAACAGATGTTTTACCTCATGTTAGAGGTAAAATAGATTTTCAAAAGCACTGTACAGTACCTTTCCTGTTGGAATTCCTGAAACCTGTGAAGTAGCCACTTGCTATCTTGCTACATCCCTGTGTTTGTCATTGTAATCTCCTTGTTCCATAAGTTTATCATGAATGACTAAGGGATTAGGTAATCCCTTCTCTTTTAGCTTATCAAACTTAGCCAAGAACCTGTCAATGGCTACTTGCATTTCCTTGCTCTTTTCCTCTAACTTTTGCATAAGGTCCCTCTTGGTGAGGACTTTCTTTACCTCCAGAATAGTAGTAGTCTTGTCTTCAATTTCCAGTTCCTGTAATTGGTACTTATTCTTTGAATTTAAGAACTGGATAAGACTGGTAGCCTCTCTAGGCCTGTTTCCTAATTCTATCTTCACTTTCCCAATAGCCTTAGTTATTAATGCTATGAGATCAATCTGCTCGAATATGACCTATATGGATGGCCAAATATCATTGACAGAGTCAATGATATTGGCCCACAGTTTTTCCTTGGCTTCTCCAAGAGGCTCCTTTAGTGTCAAGCCTCTTTCCATTGACTTGAGCTTTTCCTTTATCCTGGCAGCCTTCTGTTCCTCCTCTTTCTCCATAATCTTGGCAAGATTACAGTCTGTTTCTAAGCTTGCCACCTGTTGCTTTAGCTTGTTTATCTCATTTTTCTGAATAGACATTTATTTCATGGCATGAGCAAGCTTGGCTGCTTCATTTGTTGTTGTACCTGCTATTGTTGTGGAAGCTGTTAATGTAGATGCTGCAACGGTGATGGGCAAGGAAGTGCCTAAAGGAGTTTTTGGAGCCAATGTAGCTGCCAATGTAGATGGTACTGCAGTAGTCACTGTAGGGATTACAGTTGCTGGTGTGGTCCCTATTTCACTTTGCTTCAATTGGATTAAGGCATCCAATCCCTTCTGTGTGCTCCTCAACGGATCATTCATCTTGAGGACTAAATCCATTAAGTCCTCATGCTAAGTTTGAGACTGTAACACCTCCTATGTTTGTGGATGATGCAAGGAGGGTATCTTTAGTTGCTCCTTCAGTGAAGCAATGTCTTGTTCTTTTGTTTTATTAACTCCTCTGTTGCTTTGATATCTTTGGATCATGTCCCATATCTACGATCAAGTCTTCCAAAGACTTGATTCTGTTGTCCTTGGCTTGTGATGAAGCCTATTCAAGCTGATATTGAGCTAAGATGTTGCTTAGGGAATTTTGGAGTTGATGAACAATTATGGACTTCCCTGTCAGGGTGGAGTAGATCATTTCTCTAGCTTGCTTGTGAAACTCTATTTGGTCCACAGGGTGAATATCCCTGGCCAACACCTCAAAATCAACTTCCTTGTAGTCAGTGGGTGTCATTGGTTGCTGCACAGTTGGTTGAATGAAGGACACCTGCATCTTCCCCTATTTGATGTTAAAGGCTGACATCAATCTATTATGACATGGAGTAGAAAGTTTGAAAGTTGAGCATATGTCTTAGCTTTCAACCTTTCATTCCTATTTTTATCTCTTTTAATTTTTCTTTGATACTTTTATCTTGGTCTGCTGGCCTGCTGAAGGACGAGGCCTCTACACTCATCTGTCTCTGTATCATCTGAGTTCCTGAGGATGATGGGTGTTGTGTTTCCTCTGAAGGAGCAATACCTTCACTCCTTTCTGGCTCAGAATTAGTTATTTCAACTGAGCCATCGGTGTCTTCTTGTTTTGACACAAGTTGAGTCTAGGCCTTTTGCTTGGCCTCTTTCATTTTGAACATTGAAGGCTTGTGTCCCTGAACTTGATCCTAACTCCCTACCCCTTTTAGGATTTTTCTCCTCATTCAGAGGAATCTGCATGATAGGGGGGGTTCTCATTGCCCCTTCCTGAGTTGGTACCTGCAAAATAAATTTTCATCAAGTTTATTCTCCAGATATAATAATGTGTTTTCCACAACAACTTCAGTATTATCCCTGTCCTCTAAATTGTTTTCCACACATTGCAATTGGTTGGCATACTTTTCTATCTCAGGGATGCGGTGATGGATATAGGGAGACATCTTGTTTTTCTGCCTTCTTTTGCAAATGAAATCCAAGGGATCATATCTCCATATGAAGCTCTGTTTTAATTTTGATCTCTGAAGGATCAGGTTTGCCTCCTTTCCGGCTTCTTTGCTATTACAAATAAAAGGACCCAATTGCTCTTTGATCTTGAGCTAGGCTTTCTTCTTGGCTTTAACAAAGTTTACCTCATCTGAATTTATTATCTACCTGTAGTACTCCAGGGAAAATAACCTCATTGGGAGGTATTTAGGTAGTTTGTATGGGGCTAGCTGGCACCCTTAAATCCTGATTTCAGTGTGGTTTTGGTACAAGTACCAATCTCCCACCCGATGATTGATGTTTATACAAAGGACTCTCTTAATATCAGGACTGATTCTTGGTGGAGGGGTTCCACTGAGCATAGTCATCACAGGGGACAAAGGAATCTATGAATTCATTGTATGAATAGGGGGATGAATAATATACTTTATCTATGTATATGTTTGTGGAATCTGTTAAAATGATTGAAAGCTATAACAAAAAAAAATACTAAAAAATATTCACATATTTTGAAAACGGTTGAAATTTATATATATATATATATATATATATATATATATATATATATATATATATATGAGATATAAATAAGTATTGATAATAATAAGTAAATTCTATTATCATGTTATATGTTAATTATATTATAGTTTGAAATATAACTATATTAATATAATAATATAATATTACGCTAATATATAGATACTATATGTTCATATAAAAATCAATAATAATATGATTGTTATTATTTGTATAGTTATTAATAATAAGGTACCCTTAACAGGTTACACTTAATAATTATTAATGTAATTAATATGTTGTAGATGTGCTTAGTATATAGGCTTACTGACATATATCAATCATATTATTAAATATTTTTGAGTCACTTAGGTATAACTAATCACACTTAATAATATGAAATATTTTTAATTTTTTTCATGTGTTTTATTATGTTTTTTTTTTAATCGAGTTTGATTCACCTTCTTAAAAATATATTTTATATTCATCTATAGGTTCTCTTAATTATCCTTTTATTTTTTTAACTTGATAAAAATAATCTCATAAATACAATTAATATCACATACCGATAATAATGGAAAGCATCTGAGAACCACTTCCTGATAACTTTTCACACAATAATAAATATGAAGTATTTTGAACTTATTTACTTTTACTTTTGTGTGTACCTCGTATCTTTGATTAACATTTTCTTTTTGAACTTATTTGACCTTATTAGCAGTGTGTTCAATCATGTTTGCATAAGAACAAGAAATCATATCTCTATTCATAATTCCACACTGAAGTTGTCCCTACAAGTTTTCTCCATAATATCGATATGAAGGTTGTCCCCACATAATTTGTTTTTTCTGAAGTATTATTGAGCTCACACTCTATAACCGACGGAAAGTAGGATGTGAAGTTAAAGAACGTACCGCTTGAGAGTACCAGCAACCCATGGCATGGAAGCATGCCAATGGCCCCCAGAAAACCACTCTTATAAACAAGAAAAAATATCAATTATTTTCTGCAGAGGCTGCACGGATTCAATGAAGTAATGATATATAATGTAAATAGTTGTTTATATACAGATACATTGTTCTGCTTCTTTGTCAAACTGTATAGCCAGAGTGTGACCTGTTTGGGATCCAACGTCGACGTAACATCGATGGTATCATCCATCCTGAAACACCCATGATTAGCCCATGTTTCTTATTGGAAATCTTCACTCTTAAGATTCTCAACAGTAAGGCAGATGAACAAGGGTGATTTGGAATATATATATCTATATATATATATTTTTTTGGGGGAATTTGCTTGACCAACTGTTATTAAACTGTTACTGTATGATGTTTGGGTTAGGTTTTTATGGGAATTGAAAATTTTTCAATGTTAAAAAATTTATATATATATATATATATATATTTTGTATTTTTGTATTTAATTTTTTTGGTTTCATTTATAGAGATTTAAATATTAAATTTTATGGTTTATATAATACTTTATAACATGGTGTCTATGGGGTTTTGGATAGCTGGTGATTTGGAATATATATATCTATATATATATATATTTTTTGGGGGGAATTTGCTTGACCAACTGTTATTAAACTGTTACTGTATGATGTTTGGGTTAGGTTTTTATGGGAATTGAAAATTTTTCAATGTTAAAAAATTTATAATTTTATTTTATTTATTTATTTATTGTACTTTTGTATTTAATTTTTTTGGTTTCATTTATAGAGATTTAAATATTAAATTTAATGGTTTATATAATACTTTATAACATGGTGTCTATGGGGTTTTGGATAGCTAGTGATTGGGTGCTTTATTAAAGCAGTCTTTAATGAATGTTTGTACCTATATTTCTCATGACATGTTATGATAAAAATGTAATCCTACTAAACATATCATGGTGATTGTTAATTAAATTATTCAGGATGGAATATATATATATATATATAGCTCAGCTAGCTCATGGGAATTATATTTTATATCATATCGTTATGCAGTCCATGAACTATATAAATTAATACAAAATATAATTTCAATATAATCTAAAAATTCTTAATAATTTTTTAATAATATATTTTCAAATAAATTTTACTTCAAATTTGGTTAAAAAATTATTAAAATGAAACAGCTTGAATTGTTAAACATCTAGAAAAAAACGATTTTACCTATTTCAGATAATGTTTTAAATTAAATCTCTTATATGTAATTATCAAATTCTATATATTTGTATTTATAAATATTATAAATATTTAGAAAAAAACTTTTTTGGAGAGATCACATCGAATATTTTCTTGGAGCCAACCCTTCCAACTTTCCACTTTGGTTCATCATCACGTCAAAGGCTACTTGATCTAACATTAACAATCAATATATATATATATATATATATATATATATATATATATATATATATATGTGGAGATGCTTAAACAAATTGATCCTTTAGAAAGTAAAAAAAAAAAATTAAATAAATAAAATTGGAAAGTAAGGAATATATAAAAATATAAAAATAAAACGCTAAAATTATGGAGTAAATAAAGGAAATCAAAAACAAAATTAATGAGTAATACAAATTTAACAATATCTAACAACTCTAAAAAAAAAAGTCTAAGTAAAGAATTAAGAAATTTACAATTTCCAACATTATCTACCGCTACTCTCTCTCTCTCTATATATATATAAACCAAACAAAGGAACTTCAATAATAATAAAAAAGTAATAGAAAATTAAAGGAAATTAATTATAATAATTATTTCAAGGAATCCTAATATAAAAACATAAAATCATAATACAAATAAAAATAGAAGATCATAACATAGATCAAAATCTAGGAATAGAGAGCACACAACCAGTTGCTGCTAATTTTCCAACTTTCATCCCTATTCAAATTATTACCATGCTTCTCAATTTCTAAACATCCCCGAACTTCCTATGATGGAAGTGATCAATTTTGGCTAAAACCCAGCAAGCTTCAATACATATGTGGTGTTTAGTATTAGACGCATGCTCAACGAAGGTAGACGAGTGGGATCTATTATGCTTAATATCTGCCACATGCTCTTGGATCCCTTGCTTGATGGAACGAAGGCAAGGGACTAAGTAAACACCTTTCATATCTTTGGGGTCAACATGATCCTTGACTCACTTAAGGGAGCTTTTGATAGTGTTGAGGGGCTTAAAGGAAGCATGCACCTTATTCTTACTAAGAATGTGTGTGATCTTGTTAGTGGTTCTGAGAATGAAAGGAATATGCATGCAGTTTGCAAAATTAAGGGATCCTTTTTTGGCTTAGGTTTGAGGCTAGCTTTGAGACCTAGGTGCCTATTATGGCCATTATCTTCAAAAACTTGCAGATGGGATTTTTCACTTTCAAAGTGACTCATTAGAAATCCTTAGAGCTTTAGTGGCTAAAGTGTTGAGAACACCAAATTTCTAAGGAGGATAGTGATGGGAGCTTACATGAAGGTACTACTCAGTATGAGTTTTTTTAATATAAACTTGGTGAGAAAATGTACCATCCCCTTTTTTAGAGATAAGTACATCGAGAAAGGAAGACTACTGTTGACCTAGTCTCCATAGTAAACTTAATTGACTCATATTGACTATTAAGATGAGAAAGAAAAAGATTAATCAAGTCACATCCATGCAGCCAATCAATGAAGTTATCATTAACAAATCTCTTCCAAACCTTAGGGTAAATGGGAGCAGAGGCAAGCGCTTTAGTTTCAAAGTCTTCCATGAACAAGTTAGTGACAACAGGAGAGAGAGTGGAGAACCCGTAACTACTCTATACGTTTGCTCATAGAATTCACCTTGGAAATTAAAGAAAGTAGAGGTAACATAGAGACCGACGAACTTAGCAATATGAGGATCGGTGATGCCATTTATAACCTCCATAGCCTTATTAATGAGAATATTAAATAGAGAGAAAAATAACGCTAAAGCTCACAAGAAAATCATCAGAGTCAATTTCACTATCCTTAATTTCAAAAAAATATGCATACCACCTCATGTATTCAATTCTATGTAATTTAGAGTATGCATAGTTGAATATACACCAAGATAACACCATAAAATATATAAAATAAAATTAATGTCTTTTTCCTATAATTATTATGTTATAATATATTATATTTTAAACAAAAATAGTATATTAAAGTTAAAATATATAATTTGTGAATATAATAATTTTATAATTCTTTGTATTTAAAAATAAAATTAATTTAATATAAACAATAAATTGTGGATAATTATCGTTTTATCACGTGAATTCAAAACAGTGTGTTGGACTTTTAATAAAATTCAAATATTTTCGTAACGACGTATGTTAATTTGAATATGCCAATTAAATATGCGAGGAAAGTAAAATCAATTTTATAAAAATCTAGTTTTGATAATTATCATTCAAAAATCAATTTTATAAAAATCTAGTTTTGATAATTATCATTCAAATTTTTAGGTTTTTGTGGTTGAGATTTTTTTATCAATGGGGAAAGAGATTCACATCTAAAGATCATATCTGTTTGTAAACCTAATATTAAATTGAACATGCTTTTAATGAAAAGTAAAATCAATTTTATAAAAATCCAGTTTTGATAATTATCATTCTATCAAAATATTTTTATTTATTTTTATATTTTATCTGTATGAGAGACAGAATATAATTATCTCTATCATGTGAATGCATTGGCCTTTTTGTAAAATTAAAATCTTTGTTAATTATGGCTCCATCATGTGAACACATATCTGTCTCAATGTCACGAAACTAAATTGAATATACAACTCAGTGATGCCCTGGTTAACTTTTAATTCTTTAATCTTTTACTTTGAATTTATTTTGATGTTATCAAGTAACTTATTTACATAGCTAACTTATTTACATATATGCAATGCATATATTAATAATGAAAGAGGTTTGCAATTACACTAAAATTAATATATATGCAATGTATATATTAATAATGAAAGAAGTTTGCAGTTACACCAAAATTAATAAATATCCATTTCACCGGATCCTTGCCATCAAACTTCCTCATCTTGTTTTTTCTTGATTTTAGGAGCTCGACCTTGAAACGACTGTAACTCTGTACTTTCAGATCTTTAAGTTCTGAAATTCTGAATTATAGTAGCCCTCTGTGTCCTCTTTCCAATGCCACCAGTCTGATCCAAATTGGATTCTCCAAGAAATAGTTATGCACAATCTCCCGCAGTGACCTTCTTACGAAATTTCAATCCGATGCTCAGAAAGAAAGTTATGACGATTTTCCCCAGGTCACATGTTTTGAGTGTAATTCAGGAGTCTGTAAAAAGACCAACTTCCTCAGATCATATCTCCGAACATATCGCACGAAAATCTCTGTTTGGAGCAGCGAAACCCTAGAATCCAAAGCTCTGATACCAAATGTTATGAAACCAGCTCACAAAAAGATAGAAAAGAGAGATCCACGCCTTAGAATTCAGCCTCTTCGAGGGGGCAACCTCCTTTACATTACATAAATGAACAATTCTTGGATGATACAAATGATAAAACCTCCTTTCTATATATAGGAGTCTAAGGAGTCACAATATAATCCAGCCAACCTAACAATAATAATATAAAGCCACAAAAATAACAATAGAGGGATTCTATGGGGCACTGAAATAACAATATGGGCACTAAATGGGTACATCAATATAATAAGTGGGTTATACTAATAACAATAAGGGGTTACACTAGTAGTATAGGGGCCTAACACTGTCACAGAATTTTGTTGCTTGGCCACAATTCACTGAGCTAGCAGAGGAAGAACTTGTGGCTATGATTCCTGCAAGGGAGGAGGAACAAGAATTAGTGGGAGAAGAAGAGGCCGCAGATGGTGTTGCTACATAAGAACTACCGTCGAATATTAGCCCAATGGAAAAAGAAAATGCAGGGTCATCAATAGAGAAAGGGACAACAGATGACACTATCACACAAGAACCGACGTTGATTGCTGACCTAGAAGTGGAACCAATGGAGACAGAAGAAGATGCAGGTGATGTCGTTACACAAGAACCAGTGTCAAATGCCAATTTGATGGAAGAATTATCACCCTTTGATGAAATTGTAGGTGGCGCTGATACACAAGAACCAGCATCACCTACCCAAACAAATGAGGAACCCTTGGAAAAAATTGTAGGTGGTGTGTATACATAAGAACCAACAACGCCTGCTCAATCGAATGAGGAACCCTTGGAAGGAACATTGGCTGCAATCGATGTAGATCCACAAGATCTAGTGTCAAATGTTGAGCAGAAGGATAATTTGGAAGAATCACATGCAGAAAAAGAAAAAGGGAGCACAAGCTAGCCAATGGAAAAAGGGGAAGGAGAAGCAATTGACGGGCTTGAAGAAATAGGCATTGGAAGAATGGAAATTGAAGAAAATATTCCTCTTTCTCTCCTTTTTGCTTCTTTATCGAGAGGGGCAAGGAAATTTCATTCCCCTTAGATGCCTGGTGAAAGAGAAGGTCTCTCCACCATTATTAAAATTTGTCGGGATAGCTACAGGCACCATTATCGACGCTGTTACACAAGAACCAATGTCGACAAGCGAACAAATTGGAAAAATTGAAGAATTGATGGTCAACACTGTCACACAATAACCAATGCCGACTGAAGGACAAATTGAAGAAATTGTGGCCGATACTACATCCACAGGGTCTTTATAGGAGAATGTTGCCGTTGGAACTAACCCGCAAGGCTGGAACTAATTTCCAAGCATAAGGAAAGGGATGATCGGGCAGCAGAGAAACCACAAGAAAAGGGTGTTCAAGACACTACCACACAAGGTCCTGTAGTGACTCCAGAGCCACCGAGGGAAGATATGGAGGTCCCGAGACCTGAAGGAGAATATGTTGGGGTTGTTCCTCAAGTTGAAGAACAAATAGAGGAGATTAGGGTAAAGAAAGAGCTAGTTGAATAATTTATTGACGTCAACCCGCCAATCCCCACACCGACCACGAGACCAGTGGAGGAGGTCGTTGTCAAACAAGAATTTCTTGAGAAATGTGCAAAAAGGAGGCCTCTCCTTAAGGAAAGGTACCAATCATATTTTAGAGAAAACATGTAGCTAAAAATGGAAATCATTAGGCTAAGAAAGCAGACGTTTCGCTTATGGAGGTGAGTGAGGAAGCAAAAGAAAAATGTTGCAAAACCTAGGGCTGAAACCACTTCAGCAATAGTGCAGACCGAAGATAGGCCCACAACTTCAGCGGCCGCACAAACTGAGTCATCTTTGCATTTATTTGAGTCACGAGAATTTTTGTTGATTGTAGAGATTTAGAAGTGGTAGGCTACTGCATCTCACCGTCAATGAGGGTCGATTTCTTTGGAAGCCCACTGGAAGGAGTTAGGGGGATTTGTGAGTAAGCTGCAAAAGTAGTTACTGATTACATGGACCAGATAGAGAAAGAAAAATAGAAGCAGGAGAAGCAACAGAAGAAGATTGAGGAACTAGAAGAGCAGGTGCAGCTACTGAAGGTTGACAAGGATGAAATGTTCACTCTGATGCAGTAGGTAATGGCTTGCCAACCTCCTGCTCATAGTTATGCTCTGTTCCTCCATGAAAAATATTTATTCTTTTGTTTGGAAAGCATTCATCAGGAAATAAGCCATGTGATAAAAGATCCGATACAATTTTTGCATATCTTGAGGGGTCACAATACCCACCTAATGTGGGAACTCTACATGCATGATTACATTCTAGGTGATGATTAGTCATTTAACACGGTGCCATACATGGGGAATATTTAGTTGAGAGTCTTCACCTCTTACAGACTAATCAGGTTAAGTGGAAGAAAGCCTTTGACACATTCGAAGAGAACCAAGAAAATAGGCCTCTTGTCCTTCAGAGGCAGTATTGTCAGTTTGTGAACATTTATAACAGGCACCATACCTTCTTGGAGATCGAAGAGTAGAAGGGATAGATGCTGGCAACCCATAAGTGGTATGCTGAAATGTGTACAAAGAAAATTTTTATTTGTCAAGAGGAGGCCCAGGACAACTTCAAGAAATGGTGGATGTTATCATCAAGAGCTATTAGAACACGTGAACCTTTTAGGGCCCACAATTTTTCTCGGTCTTTAGAAAAAATACCTTGGTATATTACATGTTTACAACATCGTGGGACCCGATGGATGGGTTTGAGATTCCAGTTCCCCATTATTTGGCTACTAGCCGATCAGTGTACCCCATCTTACGTGGTAAATGAGGATTGGTGGAAGGAAGTCCTCATAACATATGGGTATAAGCTTCAGGAAAAAGAAGTGGTCGCAAAGTATGATCTCGCACAACTTCATACTGATCACAACAACTCCAACCTAGATCTACACAGACAACGAGCTACATGAGGACATACTGAAAGGCTAGTTGTGGGGAGATGTTGGTTGCTAAATTTGCATACTTTTTACCCATGTTTTTACCCCTTTCTTGTACCCATTTCATACCATTGTTGGTCGATTTATATTCTAAACAACAAAGGAATGCCTCTTGTCATGTCTTTATGAATTATTAATCAATGAAGCATAATCATAGGGCATTATTGCCTAAGGGGCTTGCTAACTCGATTATTCTTGCAGATTTGGAGGAATGATGACAAAAGCCATGGTTCAACGAATGGTGACCATCGAGCTGGAAGCTCTATAATTGGAAATTAGCTGCAACGGTTGATCAATCTCTCAGCTAGTGCATGATATCTTTATATTATATTTAACCTTGGAAATTTCTATTTAATTGTAGGAAAATAGGGTTGTTAATGTTTGATCAATTGTATAAGTAGAGTTATGGGGCTGTGAAAGCCAGTTGTTAAGATCGCAAGAGAAATACGTTAACTCTGAGTCTGTAACAACATACTTTTGTAATGTCCTTTTGATTAATGAAATTCTGATCTTCTAAGCATTTCGTGACTTCTTGATCTTGCCACAACCCTGATCAAGGAGTTGGGCCCACTCTCCTGACCAGGTGTTGTTGGATTAGATGTGTGCATAAGTTTATTTATGTTGAGTTATTTATTGTTGTGAATGATTTATCAGTGTGTTGCTGTGAGTCTTAACTTGTTGTTACTCTTATTGTTGTTACAGTTATTGTTTGTTGTTACACATTGTTAAGTTTATAATTGAATGTTCAATGCTGGGTAGGGAAACTGTGGCCTGCATATACCTTGCATGATAGCCTTGAAATAACCAGTCGAGCCCCAGGTTGACAATTAATGTGGAATTGGGTGAATTGTATGATTCAAATATGAACACCAACACTTGGTACAACAAGAAGCAGAGATCTATTGTACTCAGCTAAGCAGAAATAGAGTACATGGCTGCAAGTCAAGCAACATGTGAGCCGATCTAGATGAGAAATATTATTGTTGGGTTATCTGGTCAAATGATGGATCCTACTATGATTTACTGTGACAATCAAAGTTTTATCAAACTCTCTGAGAATTAGGTATTTCATGATCAATCCAACCATATCAACATTCATTATCACCATCTACGATATTGTGTGCAGAGGTGGATCATGTTGTTGGAATACATTCCTATAGAGGATCAAGATGAAAATATTTTGAAAAAGGGCAAATTTTAGTTGCATAGAGGTAGGATAGGGGTATCAAATAATCCCTTTCTTACTGAGAGGGAGTGTTGAAAATGTAGCAAGAAAATCTAGTTTTGACTTTAACTTGGTCAAACTAGATTAAAATTCGAATTTCAATTTCAGTAAAATACTTGGAGGTAGCTAACTGAGGTGACATGGATATTGTCACTCATTTAACTTAGTTAATTCAAGTAGGAGACACTTGAGTTCAATTTAGTATGATTAATTATTAATTTCTAGCAATCTATTTAAGTTAATTTAAATTATTGTGAGTTAAACTAGTTGTAACTATTAGAGATCTAGTGGAGGGTCTAGTAGTGGAGTGTGTACCTCAGTGATCAACCAATTAACTCATCAATAAACCCAAAATAATTGATTCAAGTAGATAAATCGAGTTAACTAGTTGAGATTGGAGTTCAAGGGAAGTGTACAATCACTTGTAGACTATTCCTAAGTGTACATGTGGTGCATGGAGTCAGAGAAGGGCCTACAAGAATTGCACAATTCTCATGGAGAAATTTCCCTAATTAATAGGGGATAATTCCTCAAGGAACAACGCAAGGAAATAGGAGCTTGGCAGGCAGGAAAATTGGTTAAGTGTTGGACAGGGTCAATCTATGAAGCAGTGAGATATACTATACTAGTGCAGAGGTTGCTGAGGCTTGAGCAAGCATTGTATTTATTCTCTATTTTATGATTAACACAATACATACAGGAAGGGGTTTTGAGCAGTTTCTTTCCCCTAGACAATTCTTTGTGTTTTTGTATTAATTCATGTCGCATGTTTATGATTTCCTTTGTCAATCGTGAATTTATTTTCGCAGATGAGTAGAGTAGATTCAACTTTTATGTTTTAGTAAATTACATGAGCAGTTTTGAATCAACATATAATTTCTACAAACTCTGGGGTTAAGGTTCGACATCACCCCACATCACTCCTAGAGGTATAGATGCATGCATGGAAAAATCTACATCTAGCTTGTAGATATTTTTTACTCTAAATCCAGTCTGCTTCACCTTCCCAGTAACTACATGTTTCAGAAAGGATTTCCCCTTACTGAAAATAACATCATAGTCTCTATCCTCCAATACTGCTACAAAGATAAAGTTATTCTTCATCCTAGGTACAAACATAACATCTTTGAGGCGAAGATGGGAGCCAAAATCCCTCTTAAAGGTTACAGTACTAACACTGTACCTCCTATCATCCCCAAGTTCTATATGCATATGGAGATCCTTCTCCTTCCACGGTATTGAAAATTTCCTTCTTTCCTATCATATGGTAAGAGACACCAGAATCTAGATACCAATCACTCCTTCTTACTATGCTTGCCATGCAAGCAAGGAGGGTGAAATATACCTCGAATTGAGATGCCAAGACATCTCCTCCTACTCCTACTATAGGCTCCTTGTTGGATTTCCTATGCAGACACTTTGTAGCATAGTGCCTGTATTCATGGCAGTGAAATCATTTTATCTTACTTAGGTCCTTTTTCTTGCCAATGTTCTTGCTGGACTTAGCTTCACCTCGAGCCTTCTTTCCCTTAGCCTTCATTCCCTTTCCAACTAGAGCAAATTCCTCTTCCTCTTCTTTTTATGCTACTTTATGTCTGGCATTTCTCATGATCTCTTCTTGAACCAAATCAGACCACAACAAATTTGGTAAATTTTCCCTTCTGTTCACAAAGTCCTGGTAGTTGTGCCAAGATTTTCGAAGGCCTAAAAGAGCTAGGCTTACTAGATCATCTTCTGCTACATTCACCCCAACCCCTCCAAGCTTATCTCGAACTTGAGTAAACCTGGAGAGATACTGTGGAATAATGTCATTTCTATGGATCCTAATGTTTCAAATGTTGTCTTTCACGACCAATTTTCTATGGTCACTATTATTTTCGAATAGCTCAGTTAGTGCCTTCAACATATTTTGCATGTATATTTGAGACTACATGGTCTCTCACACCTTCGAGGATGATCCTCCTAGCCCTTGCAATGTCCTTCTTCCACTGGGCTAACTGTTGTGCATCTGATGTTGCTGGCTTTTGAATGTTAGTATGAGTGTATTCAAGCACTCCATTATCATCAAGCATTGCTTCCACCTGTTCCTTCATGGCTATGAAATTCGAGCTACCCTCTAGGGCATACTCCAATCTCATTCCATTGAAAGCCATTCTCCCAAATCCGAAGAAAAAATTACTACACTCAAGCTGCAATTCAAAATTCGCAAAGAAAAAAATTTGAAACACTCGTCTCTAATGTGATTTCAGGGCTCTGATACCATGTATAAATTTCATAGAAATTGCAGCTGCTCAAGATTTCAAACGAAAAAACAAGAGACACAATTCTACTCTATAATTCTACATAATGGAAATCATGATTTAGAACAAGTACATAATGATTTCTAGGGGAACCCAAATGGGAAAAACCCCTCAAACATCTTTGCATTAATTAGTTGAATAAAGAAAATATTACAATTTCTTGCTCCAGTTTTGAGCATAACCTACAAAAGAATAATTGTTCTCTATGTTGAATGAGAGCCTCTAGCCGACACTTAGCCAATTTCCTACTCTGCCAACCTCTTATTTCCTTACGCAATCCTGAGAAATTTCGAGCTCCAAAATAATAGGGAATTCCATGTTTCCTTGTGCAATTCCCAAGGATTGGTCAAATTACTACATGCACAATTCTCTACACTCCACTAGTATACAAATAATTTTACATTATCCTTAATTCCTTCACTCCAACTGAGGAATTTGAATTCCATGCATGCATGAGCTATTTTGGGTTGATTAATCAGTTAGATAAGAGATCTTTGAGTTAGATTGTTGTCTCATTGCACAACTGACCTTCAATTGACTCTATTAATTGTTAGAGGTCAATTTACTGAGTACAACTGAAAATAACTAAACTAGATTGCTAAAATTTAGCAATCAGCACATGCATGACTAAACTCCAAGCTCATTAACTCGAAGTTACTGAGTTGACTGAGTGACAAGAGCCATGTCACACTAGTTAACTACCTCCAAGTTGTCCTCTTGATGTGGAAATTCGATTTACTCAATTTGACCAAGGTTAAATTCACATTGAGCCTTTCTTGCTACACTTTCTAACATAATATTAATAATCCCTTAGGTTTAGTAATCCATTGAATTTATAATATAATCCCAAGGGTTTATAATACCATTTAGATGTCACAATGTTATTATTTTTCAAATTTATTAATATCATATTGTTTTTAATAAACATTTTAAAATTGTCACGAAGATGCATTTTTTCTATCAAATAGATATAAACCCTAATATTATAAACTAAAATATTAAACCCTACTTATAAACCATATATATTAAAGCCTATATTATAACCCTATTAATGTCTAATAATAAGCTTAATATTATAAACATTAATGTTAAAACATAATATTATAAACCCTTATTACCTTTAGTTTATAATATTAATCCCTTGGGTTTATTAATCCCAAGGATTTATAATATTAATCCTTTGGGATTATAAATCCCTTTGGTTTATAATATTACTCCCTTAGGTTTAGAATGTTAATCTCAAGGTTTTATAGTACTAATCTTAAGGTTTATAATCCTAGGGTTTAATATATTAAACCTAGGGTTTAATATATTAATTTTAGGGTTTATAATATTGGGGTTTATAACATTAATTCTAAGGGTTTAAAATATTAATTCCTTGGATTTATAAGATGAATCCCTTGGGTTTAATAATCTCTTTGGTTTATTGATCCTTTAGGTTTATAATATTAATCCATTGAGTTTATTAACACCTTGGGTTTATAATATTAATCCCGTGGGCTTATAGTATCACTAATTGCTTGGGTTTATAATATTATTAATCCCTTGGGTTTATTAATTCCTTGGGTTTATAATATTAATAATCTCTTACGTTTATTAATCCTTTGGGTTTACAACGTTAATCCCTTGGGTTTATAATATAGTCTATATATAGATAATATCATTAATATACTCTATCTATGTATATGTAGAAGATATAGACAATTATTAACATAACATTAAACAACTTATTCCAAAACAGAATAAAATTGATAACCAATCTATTTAATTTTATTAAGAAATAAAATGAATAACTTTATAGAATCTTTTAAAATTATTGAAAGTTATAACAAAAAAAAATACTAAAAAATATTCACATATTTTGAAAACAATTGAAATATATCTATATATATATATATATATAATAATAAGTAAATTCTATTATCATGTTATATGTTAATTATATTATAGTTTGAAATATAATTATATTAATATAATATTATGCTAATATACAATCTAATATTACTATAAAAATAAATACTATATAATAATATAAAAATCAATAATAATATGATTGTTATTATTTGTATAGTTATTCATAATAAGATATCCTTAACAGGTTACACTTAATAATTATTAATGTAATTAATATGTTGTAAATGTGCTTAGTATATAGGCTTACTGACATATATCAATCATATTATTAAATATTTTTTAGTCACTTAGTTATAACTAATCACACTTAATAATATGAAATATTTTTAATTTTTTTTCATGTCATTTATTATGTTTTTTTTTTAATGGAGTTTGATTCACCTTCTTAAAAATATATTTTATATTCATCTATATGTTCTCTTAATTATCCTTTTATTTTTTAACTTGATAAAAATAATCTCATAAATACAATTAACATCACATACTGATAATAATGGAAAGCATCTGAGAACCACTTCCTGATAACTTTTCACACAGTAATAAATATGAAGTATTTTGAACTTATTTACTTTTACTTTTGTGTGTACCTTGTATCTTTAATTAACATTTTCCTTTTGAACTTATTTCACCTTATTCTAAAAAGCAATGTGTCCTGGTTCAATCATGTTTGCATAAGAACAAGAAATCATATCTCTATTCATAATTCCACACTGAAGTTGTCCCTACAAGTTTTTTCCATAATATCGATGTGAAGATTGTCCCCACATAATTTGTTTTTTCTGAAGTATTATTGAGCTTACACTTTATAACCGACGGAACAAAAGACGAGTTATATACCTGATTCATAAAGTAGGATGTGAAGTTAAAGAACGTACCGCTTGAGAGTACCAGCAGCCAATCAAACTTTCTTTTTGCAGACCAGTAGGTATTCTTTCGATTCTTTTTGCAATAAAGAAAAACAAACAGAACTGATGGATGTTCAAGTAATACCAATGCCCCTCAGAAAACCACTCTTATAAACAAGAAAAAATATCAATTATTTTCTTATTATCTATTCATAATTCCACACTGAAGTTGTCCCTACAAGTTTTCTCCATAATATCGATATGAAGATTGTCCCCACATAATTTGTTTTTTCTGAAGTATTATTGAGCTCACACTCTATAACCGACGGAAAGTAGGATGTGAAGTTAAAGAACGTACCGCTTGAGAGTACCAGCAACCCATGGCATGGAAGCATGCCAATGGCCCCCAGAAAACCACTCTTATAAACAAGAAAAAATATCAATTATTTTCTGCAGAGGCTGCACGGATTCAATGAAGTAATGATATATAATGTAAATAGTTGTTTATATACAGATACATTGTTCTGCTTCTTTGTCAAACTGTATAGCCAGAGTGTGACCTGTTTGGGATCCAACGTCGACGTAACATCGATGGTATCATCCATCCTGAAACACCCATGATTAGCCCATGTTTCTTATTGGAAATCTTCACTCTTAAGATTCTCAACAGTAAGGCAGATGAACAAGGGTGATTTGGAATATATATATCTATATATATATATTTTTTTGGGGGAATTTGCTTGACCAACTGTTATTAAACTGTTACTGTATGATGTTTGGGTTAGGTTTTTATGGGAATTGAAAAAAATTTAATGTTAAAAAATTTATAATTTTATTTTATTTATTTATTTATTGTACTTTTGTATTTAATTTTTTTGGTTTTATTTATAGAGATTTAAATATTAAATTTTATGGTTTATATAATATTTTATAACATGGTGTCTATGGGGTTTTGGATAGCTGGTGATTGGGTGCTTTATTAAAGCAGTCTTTAATGAATGTTTGTACCTATATTTCTCATGACATGTTATGATAAAAATGTAATCCTACTAAACATATCATGGTGATTGTTAATTAAATTATTCAGGATGGAATATATATATATATATATATATATATATATATATATATATATAGCTCAGCTAGCTCATGGGAATTATATTTTATATCATATCATTATGCAGTTCGTGAACTATATAAATTAATACAAAATATAATTTTAATATTTTTTAATAATATATTTTCAAATAAATTTTACTTCAAATTTGGTTAAAAAATTATTAAAATGAAACAGCTTGAATTGTTAAACATCTAGAAAAAAACAATTTTACCTATTTCAGATAATGTTTTAAATTAAATCTCTTATATGTAATTATCAAACTCTATAAATTAATACAAAATATAATTTTAATATTTTTTAATAATATATTTTCAAATAAATTTTACTTCAAATTTGGTTAAAAAATTATTAAAATGAAACAGCTCGAATTGTTAAACATCTAGAAAAAACAATTTTACCTATTTCAGATAATGTTTTAAATTAAATCTCTTATATGTAATTATCAAACTCTATATATTTGTATTTATAAATATTATAAATATTTAGAAAAAAAAACTTTTTTGGAGAGATCACATCGAATATTTTCTTGGAGCCAACTCTTCCAACCTTCTACTTTGGTTCATCATCACGACAAAGGTCTACTTGATCTAACATTGACAATATATATATATATATATAGGTGGAGAGCCAAGTTTTTGAACCTTCCAATGTGGTTCATCATGAGGGCAAAGGTGGAGTACATGATCTAACATTAACAATATATATATATATATATATATATATAGATATAGATATAGATATATATAGGTGGAGATGCTTAAAAAAATTGATCCGTTAAAAAGTCAAAAAATAAAAAATAAAATTGGAAAGTAAGGAATATATAAAAATATAAAAATAAAACGCTAAAATTATGGAGTAAATAAAGGAAATCAAAAACAAAATTAATGAGTAATACAAATTTAACAATATCTAACAACTCTAAAAAAAAAAGTCTAAGTAAAGAATTAAGAAATTTACAATTTCCAACATTATCTACCGCTACTCTCTCTCTCTCTATATATATATATAAACCAAACAAAGGAACTTCAATAATAATAAAAAAGTAATAGAAAATTAAAGGAAATTAATTATAATAATTATTTCAAGGAATCCTAATATAAAAACATAAAATCATAATACAAATAAAAATAGAAGATCATAACATAGATCAAAATCTAGGAATAGAGAGCACACAACCAGTTGCTGCTAATTTTCCAACTTTCATCCCTATTCAAATTATTACCATGCTTCTCAATTTCTAAACATCCCCGAACTTCCTATGATGGAAGTGATCAATTTTGGCTAAAACCCAGCAAGCTTCAATACATATGTGGTGTTTAGTATTAGACGCATGCTCAGCGAAGGTAGACGAGTGGGATCTATTATGCTTAATATCTGCCACATGCTCTTGGATCCCTTGCTTGATGGAACGAAGGCAAGGGACTAAGTAAACACCTTTCATATCTTTGGGGTCAACATGATCTTTGACTCACTTAAGGGAGCTTTTGATAGTGTTGAGGGGCTTAAAGGAAGCATGCACCTTATTCTTACTAAGAATGTGTGTGATCTTGTTAGTGGTTCTGAGAATGAAAGGAATATGCATGCAGTTTGCAAAATTAAGGGATCCTTTTTTGGCTTAGGTTTGAGGCTAGCTTTGAGACCTAGGTGCCTATTATGGCCATTATCTTCAAAAACTTGCAGATGGGATTTTTCACTTTCAAAGTGACTCATTAGAAATCCTTAGAGCTTTAGTGGCTAAAGTGTTGAGAACACCAAATTTCTAAGGAGGATAGTGATGGGAGCTTACATGAAGGTACTACTCAGTATGAGTTTTTTTAATATAAACTTGGTGAGAAAATGTACCATCCCCTTTTTTAGAGATAAGTACATCGAGAAAGGAAGACTACTGTTGACCTAGTCTCCATAGTAAACTTAATTGACTCATATTGACTATTAAGATGAGAAAGAAAAAGATCAATCAAGTCACATCCATGCAGCCAATCAATGAAGTTATCATTAACAAATCTCTTCCAAACCTTAGGGTAAATGGGAGCAGAGGCAAGCGCTTTAGTTTCAAAGTCTTCCATGAACAAGTTAGTGACAACAGGAGAGAGAGTGGAGAACCCGTAACTACTCTATACGTTTGCTCATAGAATTCACCTTGGAAATTAAAGAAAGTAGAGGTAACATAGAGACCGACGAACTTAGCAATATGAGGATCGGTGATGCCATTTATAACCTCCATAGCCTTATTAATGAGAATATTAAATAGAGAGAAAAATAACGCTAAAGCTCACAAGAAAATCATCAGAGTCAATTTCACTATCCTTAATTTCAAAAAAATATGCATACCACCTCATGTATTCAATTCTATGTAATTTAGAGTCAATTTCACTATCCTTAATTTCAAAAAAATATGCATACCACCTCATGTATTCAATTCTATGTAATTTAGAGTATGCATAGTTGAATATACACCAAGATAACACCATAAAATATATAAAATAAAATTAATGTCTTTTTCCTATAATTATTATGTTATAATATATTATATTTTAAACAAAAATAGTATATTAAAGTTAAAATATATAATTTGTGAATATAATAATTTTATAATTCTTTGTATTTAAAAATAAAATTAATTTAATATAAACAATAAATTGTGGATAATTATCGTTTTATCACGTGAATTCAAAACAGTGTGTTGGACTTTTAATAAAATTCAAATATTATCGTAACGACGTATGTTAATTTGAATATGCCAATTAAATATGCGAGGAAAGTAAAATCAATTTTATAAAAATCTAGTTTTGATAATTATCATTCAAAAATCAATTTTATAAAAATCTAGTTTTGATAATTATCATTCAAATTTTTAGGTTTTTGTGGTTGAGATTTTTTTATCAATGGGGAAAGAGATTCACATCTAAAGATCATATCTGTTTGTAAACCTAATATTAAATTGAACATGCTTTTAATGAAAAGTAAAATCAATTTTATAAAAATCCAGTTTTGATAATTATCATTCTATCAAAATATTTTTATTTTTTTTTATATTTTATCTGTATGAGAGACAGAATATAATTATCTCTATCATGTGAATGCATTGGCCTTTTTGTAAAATTAAAATCTTTGTTAATTATGGCTCCATCATGTGAACACATATCTGTCTCAATGTCACGAAACTAAATTGAATATACAACTCAGTGATGCCCTGGTTAACTTTTAATTCTTTAATCTTTTACTTTGAATTTATTTTGATGTTATCAAGTAACTTATTTACATAGCTAACTTATTTACATATATGCAATGCATATATTAATAATGAAAGAGGTTTGCAATTACACTAAAATTAATATATATGCAATGTATATATTAATAATGAAAGAAGTTTGCAGTTACACCAAAATTAATAAATATTAATAAAGTTTTCAAACACTTCACTAAGATCCCTAAAATAGAAATTATAGATTTTATAAAAGTAAAAGAATTCTACCAACACTCTCCTCAAAAGTAGCTCAGTGAATGGAACATGAGTATAGGCTCTGGAGGTTTGCAATTACACAAAAGCCTGATACTAGAGGTTTGCAATTACACAAAAGCCAACATCAGTAAACTTTTCAAACAGATAACTAAAATCCCAAGATAAAAATTATAGATTCTACAAAGGTGGGATGATTCCACCAACAATAATGCTACCGAGACACCAGACATTGAAAAGTGGGCTTTACAGACATTGAAAAGTGGGCTTTACAGTAACCTCCACTACTGTGAGTGCACTTCATGCATTCTGATCATTTTTAAAAGATGTGCAAATTATAAACTGACCCCAAACCCTAATCCCTAGTTCCAACCACAACGCATCTCCATACAACAAGTGTAGCTAATGGCATTGTTCGGTGCTCGTCACGTTTTCAGCAGCACACGTCCTCAAATTCCATAAATAAAAAACAAGGAAGTTCCTCCAGCCTTTTCCATATTTCTAGAGAATCCCCCAGTGGGGGATCAGTGGCTTTTCAGAATCTATGGCATTCTTGAGATTTTTGGAAAATGCTCGGAAAACATTTGGCCATAGATATAGAAGAAATACTTGCTTATGGCATGTTTTCATAGGCGAAGAGGGTGTAGAATCATTCTACAGTGTTAGCTACGATATTTTGAGCTTCTACAATCATAAAAATGACTAGCCAGAGTCTGTTGCATAAAAATGACTAGCAAGGTCATTTTAACATTGGGTCTTAGTTTGGAGAATTGGGGTCTGAAATCTTCTAGAGTCCTTTTAAGCTATTAAAGGATGCTTTTTTGAGTAAAAAAACTCTTAGTTGTGGTGAACCCTCCCGCATTGTTCTATACCCAAAGTCATTTCCAGTGGCGTAAGAGTCATGTAAAAGGAGTTCCTATGCGAAAGTTATGCCTCCCAAAAGTTGACCTACCATGTTAACCATGATGGTATGATAGGATGCCACATCAACTCCTATTACTCATGCATACAGGGCTAGAAACATGTGGACTTTCAAGATGACTCTAAAATGTCTAAAATCATAACTCTAGTTGAGGGTTGAAAGAGTCAAATATTACTCCTAGTTAGCTATTCAAATATGTTAAATATTGATCCACTAGGAGGAGTAGGGGTTCCATTCCATGCTATTTATTTTGTCCCATAGTTGAGTGAATTAATTGAGAGTGGGAAGTTAGAGAGGGTTAAATTTTTCATTAGCTTTATAGGCCACATGTTTCAAGTAACTCCATTTAAGTACATCTTTCTTTGTACTTGTGTATTTCCATACCATAGAAAAAGATACCCATAGGGGAATTTTGAGGTCTAAAATGGGCCTCCTAAGGAAATTATAAAATAATAGTGGAAATAAAAAAATAAGATTAGATTACATCATCAATTTTTAGAGGGAAAAAAAAAACTATTTTTTCAACTTGTATTCTCACCTTATCTCCTTATGGGTTTACTCAAATTTTGAGCGGAAACACTCATTGGATGTAGAATTTGATTCTTCATCCAAGGCGTACCCATGTTCTATACTCTTGATGGACCCTACTACACGAAAAATGAGAAATACATGAAAAATGTGATTGCCATCATGTGTTTTCATGTATTTCTCATTTTTCATGTACTAGAGTCCATAGAATGTATGCAACATGTGTACTCCTTGGATAATGAATTAAATTTTGCATCCAATGAGTACTCCCACTCAAAATTTGAGTAAAACCTTAGGGAGGTAAATTGAAAATACGAGTTGAAAATGTAGTTGTATTATTTTATTATTTTTTAATCCTTTTACAAATTTTACTCCAAAAATGGTGAATCATCCCCCATGGTTGACATTATCATCTTCAATCCTATTGGTTATTATAAATTTTATTTTGGTTGTACATTTTTCTTAGGAGGCCCATTTTAGACCTCAAAATTCCCCTAATGCAAAGAAACCTTACCTTATAGCTAGGTTTTCTCCTGTAAGGGTTTCCTAGGCCAAAAATTTGTGTTTATTATGTATGATGTGTGTGTTTTTATATTATGTATTTCTCACATTTCAACTAATTTATTTATTTAAGCATTAAAACATTGAATAAGGAATTTGAGTCATAAATGGAATTAACATTAATAGTAAATATTTTAATATTTCATCAAATCTATTGTAACATATGGTTCTAGTGGAATTCAATAGTTTATACATAAAAAAAGAATCCATAGCAATGATATCTTGAGACCCTAGTCTCTTAGCATGAATTTGGTTGCACAACATAAAGACTAAGTACCCTCTCTATTTGGTTATGATTTGCACATAGAAGTTATATACTTTAAATCTTATACCCGTCTAAGACAGTGCATGTGATCAATGAATAAAAAAAGTGGATCTTCCTTTGGATGTCCTAAAACTAAGATTCAAAGCACTTCTTTCAAGGGTGGACACAAAATCCCTTATTTTGTCTGGATTATCTTTTGGATGTCAAATTGAAGCATGGTCTAGAAAATAAAAAACATAGACATACATATGATGTGATCATCTCAATCACCTTGCCTCTATAGGTAAAATTCACTTGGTAGGAAATTTTGAATCCATGTTTATTTTTATTTTATTTTTAATTTACCCAAATCCTATTAGAATGACAAAGGATTAATAAAACTCTAGTTTTCTTTAGAGACACCTAGAATTGAGTGAGATATACATATAATGCCATCCAAAAATAAATAATAACAATAGAAACTCTGAAGAGAAAGTAGTGATCAATGATTCCCATGGTACCTGATACCTAATATGACCTCCTCTAACTCATCAATGCATATCTTAAAAACAATTCAGAGAGAATATGAAACCATGTTTAATTCCTACAATGATTTGAATCACCTCTCTCACATTGGTACTCAAGTACACACCCTACGAATAATGGAAATTCATAAAATATATTCATAAGCAATACCACTAAGGTTGGAAGCCCCATATACTTAGGCCTATGAATTAACAAATTATGCTATGAAATTGTGTCAAATGCCTTGCAACTTCCTCCAATGAAATATTATAATTTGTGATTATTTTCCTTAGCCTCTTTAATTATAGAAGTAAAGGTGAATACATGACCAGTTGTTGGAAATACTAGTGTCATTTATTTCAAAGACACGGGGAGTCTACAAATATCCAAGATGGAGATTGTTGGAAATATTGGTTTTTGGATTTTTTTTCCCAGTTCAAGCACCTTATATTTGAAGTAGTTTTTACTCTAAATTCCTAGCTTAAATGGGAGAAGAAGATATGGTTGAATACATTATTTTGACACCTTTCCAATTGTATATGGAACTCCCTTTAACTCCATATGAATGAGGAGATATGAAAGATTCTGTCAAGTCAGTCTAGCTAAAAAGTACAGGTTGGCCCAACCAGTTTAACATGTTGGCCCCATAAATGAATAAAGAAAAACTATAAACAAAGAATAAATGCATGCCTCTGAATATCATATGAGCAAGAAGAGATCTGAGGTGAGAAAAAGAAGCTAGGGAATACTCTTGAGGTTTTAAAGGTAGATTAAAAATGTGATTGTGAAGTTGTTGACGGTGTTGGATGCCGCCAACATACAGGGGATCTCCCCGATGTGAAGTACCAATTAGACCTTACACTATTTGGTATAGGATTCCCATCTGGTTATATGGTCCAACCACAATTACGAATGTTTTAAAGGGTGTGCCTTGTCCGCAACATATACACAAGAGATCATAACACGACTTTGGGGAAATAAGTATGTAAGCTTTTTGTGACACCAAATGTAGAGTGTAAAGGAAGCTTCCACGATCATAAAATAGATGAGCCTTTAATAGGGAAGTAATAGTATTACGCTAGGAAAGACACATGAGAAAAAAGGAGAAATACTTGTTGATTAACCTTCAAATTAGTTCAAAAGATAAACAACAATCATAAAATCATAAACAACACCCATTCAACAAGATCCATATATAAAGCAAAAAAATAGTTCATTATCTTTAGCATGTAATACATCAACATATATCAAAAACATATAAAGAATAGTCTTACTACATTAGTGATACATGCATGAAGGAGTGTTGGATTATAGAGCTTCTGATAATTAATAAAAGATTCGAAGTACATTGTTGCATTGTTGAAATACTAGACTTAGTAATAGAACATAATGCTATAAATTGCTTCTCCAAAGAAATATTTTCCCTCCTATGCAACACTAGAGAAGCCAAGGTGAGAAACTCTAAAAGTCAAAGCCCTTTCCATGAGTTACGAGGATCCATTTATAACAAATGACAATGACTCTTGAGTTTCCTCATGACTCTTTAACTTCTATGACCTATGGGCTTCCATATGACATTTCATATTCTACTCATGACTCTTTACATTCCATGTGTCTCTTCATATTCCACACGTGTCTCTTGGACTTCATTACATTAGACTTTTGTTTACAAAAGATGAATTACATATAAGATAGTGGTTGCATAAGAAAAAAATCTAATAAGACAAAATATGTTCACATAGGAGAAAGAGACAATTCAATAAATTCAACTTGGAGTTCATTTGTGATATATGATTGCCATGATCTGAACTCTGCGACAATGACTTTGACTCAGAAAGGAAAATATACAATGTATCACATCTGCACCCCAATGCTTTTGTCAGTATGGATTTGGAGCCTAATTGTACACTATTCCATAACCAAGATAAATTCATGTGAACTTTAGCCGATGCAATCACATGATGTAGGATTATGTCCGTGGTGATATCCAAGACTTCCGGCCCTATTTGTTGCCCAATTTTGTCAATGTACTACTTTATCTCCCGCATAATGACATCATTGATTTTGATTTCTCCTAATGCACCAACAAAAGGCATTCCATGTTTTTGTATCAGGGACTCCAAACCGCTATGCAGTCGACCATAAGCATGTATAGTGTTGGTCTCTTGTTCACCGAGATAGGTGTGGTTTTGAATATGGAGCCTCAATTGTACCCTATCCATCTCAACAACAATTATTTCCTTCTTGAGCAATAACTCTGGAACATCTGGGTATTTGAAACCCCCCTATTGTATCAAATCAATAGCTCTATTTGTAAACTTTAGGAGCTTCAATATTTCTTGAGATTTCTTTTGTATTCCTACCAGGGATGCCACCATCTCATGGAGGATAATCATTTCATTGTATAACTGCTCCATATTGTTCTCCATTATCCCTAGTTCTTCAAGTATAGATGATTGGAATTCCCTTGTGTTGATAATGTTAGAAGGCAGTTGTTGATTCTCTATAGTGAGGTGATCTATTTGTCACTTTGTTGTAGCCAACTCCTTCCTCAATCATGCATTCTTGCTCATAAGATACTCTAATTTGTCTTGCTTTGTTGTTGCAAAAGAAACATTCACTTCCATGATTGCTCGAGGGTTTCTCTAGGTGTTAGCATCTATTACCTTCTCAGTGGATACAAAGACTGAATGTTTAGGATCATTAGAGAAGTACCTTCATCTTTCTTTCATGACACTCTTCTTCAATTGATCAAAGGTAACATTACATACATCGATGACCCTATCTTTTGGTGGAGGTGAAATTCTCATTTCACTGAATGGGAGACGACCACCTATAAAAGGATGTGTTGATGGAGTGCTTGATTCATTTTCGATGGGATGAATAACATCTTCTTCCTCCAATCCTAATTCTATCTCTTGGGCCATCTCTTCATACTCCAACTTCTATGTGGCTTCCTCCTCATGTGACTACTCTTGCTTCTCTTATTTTTTTATCCTCTTCCTTTCCTCTCCTACTTTCCTTATTTCTTCCTCTGCTTCATGTTTCTATTTAAGAAAGTCATCATGATTTCTCTTTCCTCCCTCTTATTCTCTTTGTTACTTTTACTAGCTCAACGTCAATAGCACCTTCTCTCAAGGGATCAGCTTGAAACTCTCTGCTGCCTTCTGTTGTTGGATCATGCTTGATCCTATTTCTAGGAACTCTCATTCTTTATTGATCAGTTCCGTCTTGTTGTACCTCCCACATTTGTACAACTGGAACCAGTGGATATCAGGATGGACCTGCCTCATATCCTAGGTGATTCTTCCTTAATCCATTGTACCAATTCTCAACCTTTTTGTCCTCTGGGATATTTATTGGTACATATGCCGAGGTGTACTACATCACGTCACAATGTTGTTTGCACACTTTTCTAGGATCTTATGTAAGAAAACCCTTAGTTCCAAAATGAAGGCTGTTGAGTTCTTCAATTTCAACTTTTTTTGCGTTAAGGCTCTCCAGGTCATAAAGTAAAATCCTCAAAGGGAGAGTGGGCCAAGGAGCCTTCTTCCTTCTATGAAGTTGTGTAGATAGTCCATTTTTTAGATGGTAGGAAACTTCTTGCAAGATAACCTTATTGGTCACATATTGTGGCATAACATGTGGGGTTGTATGGCATCTAAAGCATCTAATGTACATGTCCTTCATCTGATCAATCATGTAAGGGTGGTCAATTTCATAGATCATCTTATAAAACACTGAATATAAATGCTCTATTAGTCAGTCATAAACTCCTCTGAAACTAATTTCTAATAATAATCTGTAATGGAAATAGATAGGAAGATTGTCTTGTGGGGTCCAATTCCATTTCATTCCTAGGAATGAATATTGATCACATATCCCATCTAGAGGATAAGCTGCCATATAAAATTCCAGTGCCTATTTTTCTTAGAAAGCTATTTTGGCTTGTTGTACATGATGATGAAGTTCATAAAAAAGGATATATATCTAGCTGAAAATCCTGCCTCTTATGAAAACCAAGTGGAGCAAGAAGATCCATTTTTCTCAAAGACTTCTGCATTTTTCCAACCATGCAACCTACAACGCATAGCTATGAGATACAGATAGACCTTTCTCAAAGTTCCTTTCAAGAATACTAAACTTGGTCTATGACATAACCTGGCTAACTCTTGGCATCAGGACTTGAACTTCTTAGTGTTGAGACTTTCCCATGTTACATAGAAATGAGTGATTTCATACTCCCTCAAATTTAACATCTTATAATGGGAGTGCATTTCATGCACATAATATGTGGAAATATCAACACCACTTTCACTACGTAGGATTAAATTTGTGTCATCCATATGCGATAGGATCCATTGAATGGCCTCTGCACAAGGCGTCACCAGGAGTCTGTATGCAATCCTGTGTATTCGAGACTGCTTAATGTTGATATAGACTTCTTTGTCCTCCAAATCCTCAGGGAACTGCATCTGCATGAAAGTATCCTTAATTTCTTTCCATGAGGCTCCAACTGATTTGTCTATAAAGCACTGTGTATCTACAAGGATGGGAACTATAGCTTTAGCAACTTTTACTACCTCCTTAGTACTTTATTATGAGACTTCTTTTGAGGTAACCCACTGAGTAGTGGGAGGCATTGTTCCAAGAGATGATGAGAGTGTAATTAGACTTGTATCTGGAACACTTGCAAATGGAAGTGCACTCATGGAGACAAATATTAGCTTCAAGAAATTTGAAATTCTCTATTTAATACAAGAAAATTATTCATAGACTTCAATAGAAAGTGACAAAAGGGAGCTTAATCCAGTTGAGAGAATACGCCTATCAATGATGAGACAAGATGACTTAATCAATCACTAGAAGTAAAAAATGCATCAAGACGAGAAGAGGGAACATGTAGGGACAAAAATAGTGAGACAAGGCTTGGTTGAGGCTTTAGGATGCACTCTACACTCAAATAGAGAGAATAGAAGGGTACAGGGAACATGCTCAAGGAACAAGGGGGGCTCAATAATGTTTGTGAGTCCATTATGCACTCAAGGGAAGCTAGTGAGGATGCAAGGCTAAAAAACAATGAACAAGGAGGGTTGAGTGATGCTTGTCTATGCACTATGCACTCAAGAGGGAGAGGGATTCTTGCTAGGCACAGTTTCCAAGAGGAAGGGGTTTTTATTACTTCAGAGTATAATTTGAGGAGAGTCTTGGTCTTCAGGGTGAAATTTTCTGAGATACTAAGGCCTTAACCTCCAGAAGTGTGCTCTTGCTAGAGATGGCTTAAAATATGTTAAGTAAATTTGAGGAATAAGATAGAATCATAATAATATTGAGAGGAAGAATCTGCAAGTACTTATAGGCTCTTTTACAATTATGACCAGATGGTGAAAGGTCATGAAAGGTGAAGAGTCACAATAAAATCCACTTGTGAGATCAAGATGACACTTGTAATAGGAAGAATGGATGAAGACACCACTAAAGAAACTAAAATAGATCGAAATGCTAGCATGGAAAACAAAAGCAATAGAAAAAATAACAAAATCAACCAAGAAAAGAAACATAAAAATATTACTTGTGATCAAGATCTAAGAGAAGCTCCTTGATGCAAAGAAGTACACTCAACCTAGAGTTAGAATGATTGTGATAATGAATGATTAGCAAGAATGATTGTGATAAGAAATTTTATATGCAAGGCAAGTCCATGCATGCCCACCACTTGTTAATCAATGAGTGAGTTATCTAATTAGAGTGGAGTGGCCTCCCATTTTCTAGGAGTGCACTCACCATGCAACAATGGAAAGCACATGTAAGAAGGTAAGAGACTGCATCTCTTGACAATGAGGAGTGCACTAGGCTAGAGGGCATTGTCACTAAGCTGGAGGAATGTGCTCAAGATGGGACCACTAAGGTGCAATTATAGGTAAAAAGGAGTGTGCTCCTTACTGAAAGTTGTGAGTGTGATTACTGTGAGTTAGGAGTGCACTTTTGCTTAAGAAAGGGACAATTCCAACCAACAATGGCCTTTTGTGACTACTATGTTAGGAAAGTGTGCTTTTCTCAGAGAAATGGGTGCTTTATTGTTTTTTTGTGTGAAGCATGTCGAGTGAAAGCTAGTTACGAAGTCAAGAAAAGACATGCCTTTTCATATCTTCAAAAAGATGACACAAGAAGTCCAAAAGACAAGGTGATGACACTTAGAAAAATTTGACTTAGGAGGAAAAGTGACACTTAGGAATAGTGAAAGGTAGTCGACACTTAGAAAACATTAGAAAATAATAAGACGGTGTAAGATAGGTTGAAATGACAATTCATGTCGGATCCAAAATTAAATTAGGCAGTAATTTTGGAGGGTCGTTTTCGTAGTGACAACAGAAATGTACAAGTCATATTAGAATTTTTGCTATAAATTTTATTCTAGGATGTTTCGAACCATGAAAGTTTGAGGAGCTAGAGGCAACAACTTTGTGTACAATGGTTAAATTTCAAGAATTTCTTCTCTATACTTTTGAAGATATTCTCAAGGAAGTCAGGGTTCCTAAATACTCCTAAAATCTACTTCAAAGGGGTCATCTTGGAATTTTCTCTATAAATTTTCTTTTGGGATATTTTAGATCACGAAAAGTTGAAATAGAGGTGATATCATTATGTACATGTGTTAAAAATATCAGGAATTGGTTCACTATAATTTTTGAGATATGCTCTAAGGAAGTAATGATTCCTAAATGCTCTTGAAATTTGCTTCAAATAGAACAAATTAGATTTTTTTGCCATAAATTTTCTATTGAGATATTATAGAATGTGAAGTATGGAGAAAATATAGGCAATATATCTAGATAACTACGCTAAAATTTCATACTTTTGTTCACTATAATTTCACATATATGCCCTGTAGAAGTTAGGGTTTCTTAATAGTCCTAAAATAACTTCAAAGAAGTTAATTTTGAATTTTCACTATAACTTTTCTTTTGAGATGTTTTTGTTAGAAATATCAACAATACTGAGAAGGGAGAGGGGTGGTGAATCAATATCACACACCTTTAAAACATTTTACTTCATTAGTAGTCAATAAACTAGTATGCAAGATATCATCAACAAGAGTACATCAAATATACATGGAAAATGAATAATGAGAATATATTGATAAAACCATAAATAATTATAAATACATGAGGATATAAAAATCTCCAAATTTATGAGCACCAACTCAAAGGAGGATACAACCCCATGGGAATTTGTTAGTTGCAACTAACGGGGAGAACCAACTCCTTTGTATTTTATTTCTCCAAAAGGAATGACGCTACAACTGCATGAAACACAAGCTTCAACTTGTATGTGGTATACTTCAGGGCTGCTTTCAAACCTGCTCAAGTCAACCTTCAAGTATGCTCCAAATTAGACCTCAAGTTCTTATCTTAACCTTCTTCAAATTAGGATCCTTTATTTCATTGATCCTCTCTCCATATTCAACCAAATATTAGAGTAATATGATTATCATTGTAGTCCTTTGCTCACATGGTTTCCTTTAACATAAAAATATTCAATAGCCCTAGAAAATTTGCACAACCAAAATCTCGGTCTGTTGATAATACTTAGAAAAAATAATCAACCTCTTCACCATTGGTATCTACTCTTCATACCATTTAATTCACCTTCTATTAGTCTCGGTCTACTCCAACGAATTCTAAGTTTGTTACTTCCTTGAACATATTCCACGAAATTGTCCTTTTGAACTCCCACTACTAGGTTATGCATACACTTTTGAGTGAGGCATATTTCAATGTTTACTTGAACCTAAAAGCATAAAAACAAGAAGTGTTTGTTGTTGGAGTCGACTTGAAGTTGTTCTGGTATTAATTATCATTTTGACTTTAATCATGAAGATTTTATTTGTAATATAATATGACTTCTCAGTTATTTAAGAGACTACCATGATTATGTTTTGGACCATATTGACCTATTTTTGTCATGCATTTTACATGGGGTCAAACACATTCAATTTGTGGTGGGTTTATTGAACAAATTTCAAACTTGAATATCTCTACAACTAAGAGGACCCACAAATAATGAAACCTATCAAATGAAATAACATGATGAGGGAAACCAAATTACGATTGTATCACATCAAAATTCATGGCCTCTTTCACGTATAACGAAAAAATACAAGGGTTTATTCTAACTCATCAATGGCCCATTCACCCTTTGACATCAATGACAAATTTCTTCCAACAATTTTGGGCTACGAAACTTTTAGAGGCTGGTGGAGACATTAATACTAATTAGGTAAAAAATTTATAGTTGGTTCTCTATACTTTCGAAGATATACATTGTGGAAATTGGGTTTTTGAATGATGATTGAAATAGTTTCAAACAAATCAACTTGGAATTTTTGTTGTAACCTATTTTCTAGGACATTTTAGACTATGAATTTTTAGAGATCCTAGGAGACATACACAAGTGCCTTAGGTAATTTTTCATAATCATATTTACAAAATTGGATACATGGAATGTTATACAAGTTTTTTCCTAGGAAGAGGCCTAAAACAAGAAATTTTGGGAGAAGTAGACTAGGTGAAGGTATAAGCAGTTAGCGAACTTGGTGAAGGAAGAAGTACTAGCAAGTAGACTTAGTGAAGTAAGTTGGTGCCTACAAATATTTTCATTAGTGGGTAGGTGTCTACAGTAGGTTGGTCCCTACAAATTCTTAAAGCTGAGGGTGTTGGTGTATCCAATAGGTTGGTGCCTGCAAAATTTTGTAACAATAGGTTGGTTCCTATAAAGAATTTTTCACTCATGTCTTTTGTTCCATGTTCTGCATATGATATTATTTTCTTATGACTCATGAATGTTCAAATAAGTAAAAATTATCTTATATTGATTCATTCCCCCAGTTATAAGCATGAATTCAACAATTGGTATTAGAGCAAGATCCTTCAAAGCAAGTTTAACTACTAAAAGGAAGATCCCAAAAGCACATGTGGGTAGCCTTGAAGGATATTTAATAATAAAGGATCCATTATTCAATGTAAAAAGCTATTCCCTCTAGAGGATAAGGATGAGGACTTATCTAATGTCACTTGTCTTTGATATTTGGAAATATTTAGTGGATGATTATAAAACTCCACCAACTCCTCCATCTGATTTGAAAATAGCAAGAAGGCTTGTGTAAATAGTATAAAATCCATGAATCTCATGTTTTGTGGCCTATTAGAACCATAGTTTGTTGAAGTAATGCATTATGAGTCTACAAAAGACATTTGGGCAAAACTTCAAAATATTTGTGAAGTACATCAGAAGGAGAAGAAGGAAACGCTTCCAACTCAAAATGAATTTTGAAAGTTTAAAGATGAAAGATGAAGAAATATTGCAACCCACTAAATCCTTCATGTGGATAAAATTTCCAACACAATTATAAGACTTTGTGAGGACGTTAAAGAACCAACGGTTGTGCAAAATGTTCTAAGATAACCTCCTTCAGGATTTAATGCAAAGGTCTCAATTATTGAAAAAATGAAGGACTTAGAAAATTTGAAGATGGATGAGTTGTATGGAATCCTCACTTCATATGAAATGTGGATAGAAAAGGAAAATCCAATATTTAAGGAAGAAACCTTAAAATAATAAAAAATGATCAAAGAAAATAGATCTTATGATTATTCCTCTTCCTAGCAATGGATAAAAATACTATTGATGAAGAAAATGAAGAAAACAAATAAGATAAAATATATTAAGGAAAATAAGGTTTTGATGGGAAAGTAAATCTTGAACAAAAACTTGTTAGTTCCCTAGAAGAAATAAATATAATTAGGGGAAGTAATAAAAAGTAGAGGGAGTTATTAAAAAAATGTGAGAAGGATTGTAATCTTGATGAAATAGTAGTTACCATCATGAAGACACGACTAGAGGAAGAAAAGAATATAAAAGAAGTGGTGAGAAGTTAGTTTAAAGAAAAGGAAGAAACTTGTGGGAAGCTTGAAACAATGTTATTTACTTAAGAAATGAACTAAATAAAGAAAATATTTAGTTGAATCAAAGATTGAAGTTTGGAAAGAGTACTAAAATGTTAATATGATATTCTCAGTTTCCAAGGATCACTTTTCATCAAGACATGTCTTGGCTAGATTGACAATCATAAGATATCCTAGGGAGAGGCATGCATAAATCCATAAAAAAAGGATAATGAATAAAGACCGAAATTTATGGAAATGCTGTAAAAGGCTCTAAAGTAAATGAAATCAACACTAGGAAAGGACTTGATATCAATAGAGACCTATGTTTTCTTAAATAACGACAAGAATGAGTTAAGAAGAGTTTTTCCTCCAAGAAGGCATTTCACCACTCAATGCCAAGATATATTTCTTGACTATTGTTTTTCTTATAATAATTATGTCCATGAACAAATAAATTGCAGACATTATGGAAGAAGTGATTATATTAGAGATATGAATAGAGGATCTTATAAGAATGGTTATGTGGCAAACAAATTTAGAAGCCTTCAGGAGTTTGATAGAAATTACAATTTATTTTCTCCATTTCTTGATCATGCTAAATGTTATAAGTACAATAAAAATGGGCACAAATAAGGTGACTTTGGAAGCAACACAACAAATTTTCCTAAACAAAACAAGGAAGAATTTTTTTTTGCAAGGCGTTGACAAAAATACACAAAGGTATGGAAAATGCAAGAAAAGTAAGATAATGAAGCATGTGGACTTGCACTATATTCTTGAAGTATTGGAATCCAACGGTATATTGAAAGTGGATGTTCATAACACATGACAAGAGATTAGAGGAAATATCTCACTTTAAAATAAGAAAAAGGAGGCTATGTTATTATTTGGGATAATGCATCAACAAGGACAAGTGGAAAAGGAACAATTAGTCTTCATAATGGAAATAAGAAAACACAGAATTTCTTGTTCATTGAAGGTTTAAAACACAATATTTTAAGTGTCAATCAAATAAGTGATCAAGGATATGATCTCATATTTCATTCTAAAGGATGTGAGATAAGGAAAGCAAGATCAGGAATAGTGGAAAACGCAAACAAGACATCAAGTAATATATATGTCCCATATAAATTTAAAGGAGGAAAATGTTGTATGGTACAATTAGATGAATGCTTGTTATGGTATAAAAGGATGGGTCATATAAGTTTAACAATTTAGTAAAAATCAACAAGACACAAGCAGTAAGAGATATGCCAACATAACTCAACACCTACAAAAACTATTTGCAATACAAGTCGACATGGGAAGCAAACCAAATTTAGCTTCAATACAAAGGCATACTCATCATAAAATCAATTAGAGGTTTGTCCATATATATCTCTACAAGCTAGTAGGAAACAAACATTAAAAGGTGAGATTGATTTTATGTTGCTTAATGATGATTATACAAGGATGAGATGGGTTATATTTTAATAAAAAATATGAAGTAATTGAGAAGTTTAAAGCTTTTAAATCCTTGGTTGAAAAAGAAATTGATCTAAAATAAAGTGCTTAAGCTCAAACATAGAAGTTGAGTTTAACTCTAATGAATTTAATGAATTTAGTGAAAGTCGTGGGATTAAGAGACATTTTTCAAAGGAAACGACTCCACAACAAAAGGAGTTGTATAAAGGAAGAACATAACAATATAATAAATGCCTAGAACAATGTTGAAGCAGTCAAAAATGCAGTCTACATTGTGAATAGAGCATAGTTCAGAGTGAACAATAGTAAGGCTCCTTATGAATTATGAAAGACATACTAGTTTTATTCAAATACTTCAAAGTATTTAGAAGCAAGCATTATATAAAGATAAATGAAGAAAAATTAGGAATATTTGATTCCAAAATAGTTGAAGGTATATTTCTTGGGTATGAATATTAAAGCAAGGCCTAAAACATTTACAAAAAAAATACCATGCAAGGTGGTAGAAAGCATTGATGTAAGAGTTGATGAAGTAATACCTCAAAGGGGAAAATAAAAAACAAGTGGAGATCGAGAGGAGACAATGAATAGAGAGCAAGAGAAGGAAGAAGAAGAGGAAAATGAAGTAAAAAAAGAACAAGAAGAGGAGGAATAAGAAATATAACATCAAAATCCAAAGACTCTATCTAGATATGTTCAAAAGAATCATCCAAGAAACCAAATATTTCGTAATAAAACTATAGGAGTACAAACTAGAATAAAATTGACAAGTATGTTGGATTCAAAATTATACTAATATGGGGGGTGAATAAGTATAATAAAATTTTACTTACTCAAAGAAAAAATGCACCATAAAATATCAATATCATAAGATGAACATGAAACACATAATATATGTGTGAACTCTCTAAGGAGAAAACCACAAAAATTATTTTGGTTGATTGATGTTTGTAGGAACCAACCTATTGTTACAATATTTGTAGGCACTAAACTATAGGAGACACCAATCCCCTTTGAACTCTAATATGTAAATATTTTCTTCTCTAGTCCACTTATCTCTTCTCCAATTTTTGTATTCATCTCTTTCCCCTCCTTCATCAATATTTTTTTAAACAATGCACTTCGTTCAATACAAACTTCTGCAACCACATACTTCAATTATCTGTCCTTTTGAAATTGCATAATTCATTAACTAACTTTTTTGTTGCTTCACCTTTTAAAAAATACACTAAACCAAAATAACACCTTATAATTTGGCATTTCCTTCAAGTGTTTTTCATATCTATGCTTTACAAATCTGTGACATCTTTAATTTTCGTGCTTATACTAGCAACAAGGTTCCTTTATAAGATTTAATATATAGGTTATCCTTTGAATCCAACCTTTTCAAGGCTTAGTGTTTATGCTCCTTGGCACATCATCACATACCCATATACCATATCTAGGTTCTTTTATATTGGGATATCAGAGAAATCCCTGAACATTTTAACACTTGAAAAATCACTTACAAGGACAAATTTTTTCAAGGGACTTTAGCTTTGGGTGCAACAACTTAAGAACCCTACAATAAAGGGATAAAACCAAGACTTTTCTTCAAAATATTGATATGGCAAGGACTTTAGAACCTTATGTGCTAGGTGTGGTGAAGTAAAATTATAAGTGTGGACACGAACAAATTCCTCTAGCCCAATAATGGGTCTAGCCACAACAAATAGATTCTATGGAAGATTTCCTTATGTTAGAATCAATCAAGAGGGCCTACCTCTTGGTCACTTATCCTGCTTGATGATGTCCTTGCTTGCTCGCTCTAACAATCTCTCGCTTCCTTCTTCAAGCTCCTGAGACAAGTAAACAACAACAACACACAAACATAATAATAGACGAATTGCAATTCAACCTACTTAATGAGTCAAGAAGCATCAAGACATGAATATGTAATATTACAAAACATGTAGGAAATCGATCGATAGTTTCTATATTAATATCAAAGAGAGATTACAACCATTCGTCTTGATGTCGCAGTCTTCCTCTGACAAGACTAGGTTCCCACACACTTCTGCTAGCATTCCATGATGGCTTCAAACAACAGTAGTTTAAAGTCTCTTCCCTTTAGTCTTCACTCCAAACCAAACACACTTCTCCCTCACACAACTAGATGGCTACAACTAGTAATACCTTGCTTGTCTAGAATAGTATATTCACACTTAGCCAAAACTCTAACTCTGATTTTCACACTCACACTAGTTTGTGCTTGGGAAGAAGCGAGGTTTATATAGGAAATATGGATGGGAGATGGATCCTTTTCTCATGGGAGAAGGACTTATCCCTTGAGGTAGTTCCATCATTATAGGGGAAATGAGCCCAAACTGTCATCCTCGACCCCATCTGGCCAAACCATTTACCAGAATTGCGTTACGGAGCTTCTAGAGATGGAAGCTTCAACTCTAATTTAAAAAAATTTCCATAACATGACCGACACAACTGGAACAAAGCTCAGTCGCATCGATCAGCACAGAGAATAGTGCTAATCTCTACAAATCAACGTGGAGAAGACAAAGATCATTAGCACTGGTCTTGTAAATTAGGCAAAACAGAAGTTTTAGGGGAAATGGTGGAAAAGGGAAATGATCTGCTCATGAAGAGGGACATAATGGGGGTTTCTTCATGAAGTAAAAGAATGCAGGGTTCACTATAGAGGTCCTCCAGGATCAAGGAACGGGGAGTACAGGGACAATGACAAAATTTTGTGTAACAGATGCCCCCAAAGCGTGAAGGCCAAGCTGGAGTGAGGGATGAAATGATTTATAAATCAGTGTGGGGAACTGTAGTCTGCCATAGGAAAACCTGCAAGCAAGTACACATACATATACATAGACTGAGATCTCTATCAAATGATACATGAATCATGGCATGGATGTAGCCATCTAGAGAATGATCATGTAAATGGATCCAGGTATTGGTGCAACCATCCATCAAAGAGGATAATAACAAAACCAAGGTATGGTCGCAACCATCCAATAATGAGAAGGATCACATATGATAGATCATGGTCTGGTCGCAGCCAGCCATATGAAAGAGACATGCATATCACCATAAACCATGTCACACCACTTCGCAACCTGAATGGGTGTGATTTGAGTCCAGGGTCTTGTGCTCCAACATGACCCAGTCAAAGTACAAATTCTAACATGCAAATAGATGTGTTGACGTTGAACATGCTAAAAAGTCACTTGATTACCAGTCAATGATGTAAACTGTTAACAAGCGCGACAGAAACCACCAATAATGACAATGGCCCTCAAGGTACTATTAGCACAATTCACGGAATGTGAATACAAGAACTGAAGTCGAACACCCGTGAAATCACTTGATCAAAAGCCAATGATGTGAACTTGTCATCGAGTGCGAAGAACTTGCCATTAGGGCATGCAAGCTCTAAGGTACTAGAAGGGAGTCTCTCGATCAACTTTCTGGATAATGAGTTGATGTCGACAGAAAGTGACCATGTTGAAGGAGGTCCATAATGAATCCCACATCATCGATGCAAGACGAGAGGATGAAAAATGATTTTGGATGATACAGAGAAATAAAGGTAAGTGTAACTGTAGAAGGAAAACTCTTGAACATATCAGCGACACAACTGGAAGTTTGGCAGCTTTTGGATCCATGGGATCAGTGGTCATGATGACATAGCAAAGATCAGATGGAAGGAAAAAATTAATGTCCCAAACCTAGGAAGGACAATGATGTAAAGGAGAATGTCTCAACCCGACACGAAGAAAAGAGTGTCATGTTCAAGAGTGAGTTGCTGACATGACTCGATAGATTTCCAAAATTTCCCCCACCATTTCTGGCGAGTACCCCAAATGCTTTTTAATCGTAAGCTTGAAGGGGATACCATATGCTTGCACTATAAGTTCATCCTTCGGATGAATCCAACCTAGTAAGTTTAATGAGCCCTAGGAAGGAGAAGCTTGTGTTCGTCATGGTGATGAATCTGATGTCGTTTAATAGTTTAACGAGTCCGACAAAGGTGTAACTCGGTATCTTTTTCATGTTTAGAGAGTTTGAAAAAGACACGTAAAAGAAAACTCCACATGGTCCCTTTTCGTACATTTGTGTCTCTCGAGCCCGAAAAGATAGAAAACAATACTTGAGAGAACCACTTGATCATTTCAGTCAAGGAGTGCCTTTTTCATAAATAGTGCGTCCCAGCTCGAAAAAGGGGTAAACTTATACTGGGTGCACGATGTTTCGCATCCATTAACGAGTTTGAAACGATAAGGGCTTAGACATTTTTTCACTTTTAAAGGGTCAGAAAAGAGCTTGAAAGTGGACCCCCCCCATTTTATTCTCTTTTATGAGTCAAAAGGGAAAAATACTCGGCAATATTTTCATTTTGTACGAGTCAGAAAAGAGCTTAAAGGTGACTCGTCCTGGAGGAACGAGTGGTATAAAGGGTAGCATCTCGTTCCAGTAATGGTAGAACTTCTCAAAACATGTAATGGTCAAGAGGTTGGCTAATAAAACCACTCATCGCTACGGTTCCTCAGGAAAATAAAAACAACCAAGTGAAAGCATATGATCGGCCAAAGAGATGGTGGTGATGGAATGAAACAACCAAGGCTCATCTAGTAGAAATCAGTTGATAAAAATGGCAATCATGAGATGTAAATCGGGCATGGGTTCATTTTTACACAAGCTTAAAACATGGAGAACTCTGCTTGGATTTAGTTTCATGTTTACACAAGCTTGAAATGAAAAACTATGCTTTCTATAAGTTCGCATGCCCCTAGCATAATGACTCAAACAAGGTACATGCCCCCCAAGTTTCATGTCATTCAACTAGGTGAATGGAATGAAGGTTCACTTTAAAGATCCAGGAAAGACTCGACTGGAATTTTACGAGATCTTAATCAAAGACTCGATTTGGAATCAGCATTTGTTTCATTTTTTATTGAGGTTGACACAGTAAAAGGATTATCCTCATACATCTGTTTCATTTTTTAACGAGGTAGATATAGGAAAAACTATCCCCGGACACCTTGATTCATTTTTTAATGAGGTTCTCACAAGAAAAGGAACCATCCTCATGACTCCTTGTTTCATTTTTTAACGAGGTTTACACAAGACCAGAACTATCCTCACATCCCTTGTTTCATTTTTTAATGGGCTTGAGACAAGACAAGGAACTATGCTCGAGACCCTTGATTCATTTTTTAATGAGGTTGACACAAGACCAAGAACTCTCCTCATACATATGTTCATGAGCCATATGAGAACATGGCTCCAAAGAGGTCTTCACTAGATGGAAGAACCACGCTCTAGGAGGAATACATGTCAATTGGTACCTGTTGTGCTATACAACAACCCCCCCATTTCAAATTTTTCTTAATCTTATTCTTAGATGCTAAATAGGAAATAGGGTCCCTTTAGTTTGTAAAAAAAAAATAAAACCTTTACATAGAAATAAATTTCTTTGTTTCTTGCTTTTTAAATAAAAGTGCTTCAAAAAACCCTCTAAAAACAACACACATCACAAATCGCAATCGCTTAAGGTTAAGGGACATTCAATCTGAATAATTGTGTTGTGATGCAAAAGTCTCAATCATAGAGCCTCTTAAGCAAACCATTGACAAACTTGCAATGCGAAAAAGCGATCGCATATCACCAATCGCAGATTTCAAATTATAGGTTTAACGTTCCTTTGAAACTTTGCGATGCGATATGATTCTCACATTTCGCATATCGCCGATTCCAAATGATAGGTTTAATTAAACGTTCCATTGAAGCTTTGCGATGCAATTCTATTCTCACTTTTTGCATATCGCCGATAACCAAAATAAGCTAGCCCCGAAAACTTGCGATGCGATATACATTGATCGCATATCACAAACCTAGCAGAAACAAGTAATACTTACCTCAGGGATGCACGATGCGATGAGAAAATATAATAAAGTGGTTTAATAATAATAAAGGGAAAACACCATTCGGGCGAGTTAAATGAGGAATTACTCAACTCTATATGCGAGGTCATTACTTATCGCAATCGCGGAAATTCAAAATACTCTTGGAACATGACACCTATAACTCTCGACTTGTGATGTGCGATCGTTTTTACATATTAAAATAATATATTGAAATCAGTCCTCACAAAACTAGAAAGTTCATGGCACACATTCTAATAAGACCTTTGGAAATCTGCGATGCAATCTATTCATTGAGCATTAAAGTTTCACGTCACCAGGTTACGACAAAGCATTAAAAATAGTTATGACCACGGTCCTTTGAAGATTTCATCCTTCGTGTTAATATTAAGTTATAATATGAAATCTCTCGCATCAAATGCTCTTGTTCCTATTTTCGTCTGTACTTCTTTCAATACTATCTTTACAAGCATTTAGCTACTCTAAAAGTTTTTAGCCTATTACTGTCCTCTATTTCATTTTTACAGCTTGAATCTGGAAGTATGCAGCCAACCAAAATGTCAAAGAAAGCTCAAAAGACGAAAGCCCCCCCTGCAGTGGTGGAAGGACAGGAAAAAATTGTATTGATCTCTGGATACCACATGTCAAGATTGTGGGAAAATTGCATGGGAAGGCATATATGATATGTTGGAAAAGGAAAAGCCAAAGGTAATTGAAGGACATGCAACAACTGATGGACCTGCAGAGTCAGAGAACACACTTGGTGATTTAGCCGACTCTTTTCTTCATCGAATAGTGGCCTGCCCAAAGATTTTTCCATATAATGACATGGTAAAATGGGTAGATGAAGGCATAAATATAATGGAAAGGACGCTCTTCATAGCTGACAGAACAATGTTTGGATCCTTAAAGCTTGAAGACTTGAAGAAAATGTATCATTTGCTAGAACCTCAAAAGTACTGCAATAAATCATTCCTTGAAGCTTTCTCGAAGGAAAATGAAATAGAGTTGGACCCCATCAAACCATGGAGGTACTTCCCTAACAAACACAAGCATGAGTCATCCGGTATGTATTCTATGGACTCTATAGTGTCTCCATATTGTTATGCTGCCGCAATGATGTGTAGACTATTTGGAAGCCCCAATTCTACTAAGTTTTCCATTGAAATGGTTCCATTAATAGAAGCAACATTGAATTCTTTTGTGATGGATTGGGCTACTATCCTATCAGACAAAATGGCCATCCAAATACTTGATTATAGGAAAAATAGGTTTGTGACCACCAGAGTTTTTCCCCCATTCTATATGAGCGCCTATAGAGTCGATGCCATTTGTTTCAATTCTGATTTTCCCATCATGGGATGGAAATGGACTGTCCAGGACCCAACCCTTATCCATATTTACCATAAATGCCTATGGTAGAAACAATATACGAAGAATTTCTACAAAATTTTTCATTGCTTCATCCTACCCATTCATCAGGCCATATTTAATAGACCTGCTCCTCTGCTGTTCGAGGAAGCTAGTATCGATTTAACATTAATTGGCAGTTGGTTTGGGGAAGAGTTGTTCACATACATTAGGGTTTTTGGTAGCATTACCGACTCGCATGTCCTTCCTCTATATGTCCCAGATAAATTATTGGCTAGAGAAATAGCTTATCAGACGATTGAAAAAGGGCTTATAAAAAATCTCAAATATGCCAAGAAACAGTTATGGCCTGCCTTTCTGGTTCATTGTGGCATCTATTCCTTGCATGATTACAAGCACGCCCAAATTGAAGCTGAGAAAATAAAGTGTTTTAACCTAGCAGTTATTCCCAAAATACATAAAGTTGCTTATAATTTTACTACTCAGGTAAAGGTCAAACAATTCGTCCATGAAGAAAGATGAATTCAATGACTTCTTTAGATCAGCAGAGACATTCTCACAAGTGAGTCACCTAGAAAAGATCAAGCTAGAACCAGAGAAAATGGATCAATTCATCCAATACAGGACACAAAGGCTTCAGACAGTGCCACTGGAATTATTGAATATTGCACAAGTCATCTAGCAAATAGATCAAATCACAGAGCAGGACATAAAGAGAACTTCTGGTGCAGCTGAGACAAGCGAGAAGGCAAGTGAACAGATGGACACAGATGTTCACATTGATCCGATATTGATCAAAGAATGGGAATAGTTTGATCAACAGATTAAAGGTCAAAGTGATACCCAAAATGTTATCGCAATTGGATCCCTTTTAAGACAACAGCCCATAATTCATGGTCCTGTGATTGAAACACCATCTGACAAGCACTCAGGTCCAAAAGAAATTGAGGCAATCCCTAAGTATCCTTCATCAGAGATTACACTGAGCATAGATGAAATTCCACTGTTGGATGTGTTTCATACCCCAAAAACATAGAGCTATAGTCAAAAGGCAATGGAAAAAGAGGAAGATAGACCAAGCATCAGCAACAGTGCCTCAAGGAGAATCCATGAATGTCATCTGGAGAGACTTAGAAGTTAATCCCTCTGAGGACCTAACCAAATTATCTCAGTTTGCAGGGGCATACACAACTGCCACGATAGATAAAGCAACCGAAGTTAATCAATTGATCAAGGAACAAGATCAAAATATTAAACAACTTGAAGAATAGGTAAGGGTAGAAAAATAGAGGATTGATAAGCAGGCTATTGAAAGAAAACAATGGTTATCTAAAGAATTCGAACAGTTAAAACTGGCACATCATGAAGAGATTAAATCTAAGGACAGGCAAATAAAGTAGCTACAACTCTCAATAGAGAAATTCAAAGACAATCCCAAAGTTTAAGAGTTTATAAAGGAAGCCTTAGAAATAAATAATTTCCTTTCTCAACAGTTAACCCAACTCTGCCAAATGATATCTCTCATTCATCCACTATGTATCAAAACCAACACACTAATAGATCAAGCGGTCAATTCCAGGTTGGAATTCGAGGATGCAGATGACAAAATCACAGGTTATATCTCTTGGCAGAGCACAGAAAAGGGAAGGGCTACTAAATTGCCAGTAATTGAAGAATCTCATAAAGAGATACTATTTTCAGAATGGGAGACATAGCTGATCAAAGCATAAAGAGCAACTTCAAGGGCTAGGGAAGTGAGGAATAATATCATTGAGCTGATAAATGATAACTTACACAACGCCAATTTAATTTTTGAGTGTTCCCCAGAAAACCTTCCAAAAGCAAAAGTATTGGAAAAACAATGGAAGCAAGATTTGAATACCAGAGAGGAGCAACTCAAAAAATTAGAAAGCCTCAATTGGGATACATATTGGTTCTATTTAGTCAAACCACATAGCCAACAAATGACAATCAAATGTCTTGCTGATGCAGCAGATCACATGATGCCAGAACTCTCGGATGCGGTATACACAGGTCAATTGCATGCCAGGATGAGTCATCCACCAGAGATCCAAACTATGCTTGAGATTTGTAACTTGAAGCCGCAGGAGGAATGATAGATGCAATGCATCTTTTCAAGAGCTATCACAATTCTATTTTTAACATGAAATCCCATCTTTTGGGAAAGGCTATTCCAACCACTTTAAGCACTTTTTATGAACAATTTGTTTTTATTTTTACTATAAATACCCTTTCATGTCATTTGAGAAAGGGTCATGAAATTGTATTAAATTAGATTTAAGAAGATAGCATTTCTGCACTTCTAAATTTATTTTTGTAGAAGACAAGGATCAAGGTTCAAACTTGTTATAAAGGGGATTTCAAGAGGACTTGCATTTCTGTATCTTTTTGGAGTTTTTAGAAATAAGAAGAGTGAACCAGACTGTTATTTTCGTAAGAGGATTCAAATACATATGGTACTTTTATCAATGTCCTTTTGTTTCATGTTATGTAAATAAATAGTCTTTTTGATTCGATATTGTCGTTATATGTGAATTTTTCATACAAGTCTACATTATATCACTTTTGAGTAATTTGAAATTGATATTTTTGAGCACATGCACTGACAATTGATGTTATTATGATACGCGATATGTTTTATATCACTTTGTTCAAAGTGATCATCGTTCATGTTTAACTTTCTGTAGTCAAGTGATTGATCTTTATTAGCATTTGATTATTAGAAATCATTATAAATCACATTGATATTGGATTACCTGGGTTACATATATATATATATATATATATATATATATATAGATATATTTGTATATTTTCGTAAGTTTACAACTCAAACCATCTATCATCTTGTCATATATATTAAACACCCATTCATCAAAACACATTTTATTGGGAAACTGGTCCCATATTATCCAGTCGAAGCCACCATCCCAAACAGAAAAGGAACTGCATTAAGGGTTGGACCAGGTGGTTATCCCCAATGTTGGTGCAATGATTTTAGAAGCATCAACAATACCATAGATAGATTGGGTTGCAATTCCCCCGCTACATAATGTACTATACCATATGTGTGATCATCATCAAATGTGGAGATGGAACGGCTAGCCACATAATTTATCTATGGTAGGGAAGGTACTGATTGAAAACAAGAGCCTATAGGGGACGATGGTTGCAAAGGGGGTGCCTCGTGACTAATGAATGACAGTTTATTAATAATCACAATTCTACCTTCATGCAGAGAACAAACCACATGGAAAAGTGAAGAAACAAGAGCTCCCATGACATAAAATTAGTCACATCCAAGGAGAAGATTGAAATCTAATGGAACTTGGACTACCATCACGTCTATATAGACGATCTTTCCTCCCAAAGTAATAGGGAACTTTAGAGGGATCCCTAAGGGATGATTGGTTCCTCCGTTCAAAGCCAACAGATTCTGGGTGATAGGCACAAGCTGTGGGGAGCCCAAAGCTTGCCAAGTAGTAGAAGACATGATGCTAATAGATGCACCTTCATCTAATATAGTGCTAGAAACTACCATATTATATGCTTGTACTGTGATCTGGAAAGGCACATAAGATGGGAGGCAAAAAGCAGTCAATGGACCCCAATTGAAAGAGACGACAAAACTACTTGGTGGGGGTATCATATGATTGCCCCCATGTTTTGCAGGAATAGAAGAAGGACTCTCCTGAACAACTGGGATGGGAGGGTCACTCTTTGATTCATGAGAATCTGAGGAGACAAGAATAACATGAACAGTATGATCACTACCCTCTTCTGGAATAGAGTGAGAAACTGGTGGCAGAGCCAAGTCAACACTCTTTTCAACCAATGGTTGTTCAAGAACAGACACAAAAGAGTCTCGCTCAGGAAGAGAAGGACTGGCAAGAGATGAATCCAAGTCAATCTCTTTACCAACCGGGAGAGGGTCAGAAACAAGCCTCTGATAACCAAGAGGAAGTTGGGGTTTAGGAGCTGCAAGGTTTTCCAAAACTTTGGAAGCCTTATCCATAAGAGGACAAAGGCGAAGAAGATGCTCTCCTTCACATAAATTACAGGGGAATCTAATCTTCCCTTTCTTCTTACCATCGCTAACCAAGGGTGCAACATCGACATGATCTCCAAAGGTTGATGTGGATGGTCGATCCAGATTTTGAGACCATACCTCTAAGACTCTGGGAACGCCAGGATAGTCTCGAAGGAGATGGCCACTCTTACACAACTTGCAAGGGAATCTAACCTTCCGTGGAGGGTTAGAAGATTTGTCTACAGGAGGTGCATTTTGAGTAACAGCCACACGGTTGGCCTCTTGCTTATCTGACTTCTTCTTCTTCGTCGTCTTCTTCTTATTAGCCTCGTGGTTAGTAGATTTGAAACTTTCACAAGGTGAAGTATAGAGGAAGGTGAAGAAATAGGGGAAGAAGGCAAGGGGTCAACCTTGGAATCATCATGACATGATTCAAATGAAGGAGATGGTGGGGCAGGACTTGGGACACTCAGGATCATCAAGGTCGAAAATAACCAGACAGGTAAACCAATGGTTAACCCAGGGAGGGATAACGTTTTCATATAAGGAGCACTAGCATTTCCAAAAGAAGGAAAATTACCAGGATTCCCTTTTGAGGGGAAACCTTGACTATTGAATTTTGGAAATGTTGCCATTGGAATTGACTCTAAATAATTATTGAGGAAGATAACTTTTACCAGGAATATTTCGTAGGAAGTTAATTTTAGAACACTAAAACAAAACTTTGCATTTTCATGTTTTAAGAGTCGAGAAAAGGATGAAAGGTGACTCTATCACTTCCGATTGGAAACAAGATCGAAAGGACAAGTTCTAAAATGATCTTTTAAGTTTAATGAGTCAAAAAGATCAAATGATTGCTCTAGATGGTGTAGGTAAAAAGGATTACCAGGCAACGGTGAACTACAGAATACCTCCTGGCGAACCAAGAAGTACGGGCAGGAAATCTCCCTGAATGCTGTGTTCAGTGTATCATGTTTACAAGGTGGCAGAATCGACTTCCTATGGATAAAGGATTGCAGACCTATTGGGGTCTCCCTTTATATACACGACAGTACGAGGAGCACAAGTTCGTACTAGCATTGTCTAATGTCGAAGCGAATGACAACTGCTAGGTTTAAAGATGCCGGAACATGTCTCTAGCCTAGACCACTAAATTTGAGCGTTAAGTTTCAATGCTTCCTTAGGTTAATTCGATCAATTTTAACAGTTGATCTTGAATTAGGTTTCAATTACAAGGCCCTACCATTTTCATCTGAAAACTCATATATGCAGCTATATGAGAAAAGAGATCTTTGTCTTTGATGAAAGTTATCACTAATTGAGAGACAGAGAACACAAAATTAATGCAACAATCGAAGAATGAAATCTTTCACTAATAAATCTCCTTAATGCACTTAATCTTCCTATAACAACATAAGAAGTTTCATTTCATTTCCAATGTTTATGATGATGCAATTCTAGCTTCTCAATAATGCTACTAATGCAATATTTTCGCTTAAGTAAACTAGAATGATGTTCTCCTTTTCATAAAATGCAAAATGAATCTTTCACATAAAGCACTTTAAATGAAAATTTTCACAATTCCAAAAAAATAAGCATCAATCAAAACCAAAGCATGATAATGAAACTAAAAGCAACTTCTTCGCTGAATCGAACAAACCAAACACATAAATGCTTCAATCGAGAAACCAAGAAATGTAATCTATGCTTGGAAAGAGAAAAGAGACACTCGAAATAAGGGAGAAAATGAGACTCTTTCACTCATTCAATTGAAAACAAAGCATCCTAGTGACTTCTAGGAGGAAGAAGAGAGTCTGAGGGTCAAGACACACTAGCACTGGAATGGGAGAAATTCTAATTTTTTCTTACCCCTGAGACCGGAGTGAATTTTGGGCCAAACGTAGTGCCGATCGGCATGACTGACCAGTACTACCACTAGCGCTGATGGTTGATCGATGCCACTTTTTGGCCAAAAATATTATCGATCGAGGGATTCAAACAAAAATAAAAAGGAACTTCACATAGGGCCTATTAGAGTCAGTCTTTACATCCCTCTGTGAAAGATCATTTCTCTTATTGCATTTCATTTTAAGGTGTCTCGCTCGATTCACTCAGTTGCATTCCACTAGGGGCATTCCATAATCTGATAGGAGGGCCTTGTTATTCATTAGCCCTCATGCCTTATACCTACTGGCTCAGGTCTTTTAATCAAGCTTTTAAAGTCACTTACAGTCCTGTTTTAGTCTTTTGATCAGCAGAGTCATTTCAATCACTAGGTCTAGGGTTTCACAAATTGTGTCTTCAAAGTGTCCAATAATTCCATCAGGCCAGAGGAAGGTTTTATTTCACAAAATGTTATTTTCATATAGATGGATTATGACTTTTCTTCAAAACTTTGTTTTGAAGAAAATTCGTCATTTCATTTTGTAATAAATTGCCATGTAATTTTCAAAAAAAATTCAGTTTTTGAAATCTCCAGACACAGCCCTGGTCTTCCTTTGTCAAGACATGCCACTATCCCTGCAAAAATAGCCAAAAGATTCATTATTCAAGTCAGATAATCAAAGAATAAATAGAAGAACAGGGTTTGTATTAAAGTGAAAAAGTTCCAAAAGCTAAAACATTACAAAGATGGGTTTTTGAGAACCAAAAATCAAAGCCATGTCTTTACAAAGATATTTTTGTGTGTGTAATGTCATTTGTATCCAAAAAGATCAAGGAAAGTCGAAGTTAGTGGTGAGAAGGTGATTTTCAAAGCCAAGACTGTGTTTATTGGCTACGCAACGCATTAGAGGAGGTCGCGGCGCACATAGGCCGCGCGGCACATTGGGTGCAAATTCTCAGTGTAAAATTCCACTGTCACGGCGCATCCAGGAGGCACGGCACACTGGGTTTGTGCGCGGCGCACAAAGCCTACAGGCTAGTTTTATGCTGCTTTTGTCATCAAAACTCACAAAAACGCCATTTTTTCTGCTCCAAGTAAGTTCAACCGTGCTTCTATTGAATTTAACTTGAGTTGGGTGTTGTTTGGAGGGAGAATTCAAAGGTTTGAAAGTTTGAAAATATAAACCCTATGTATATATCAAAATATGCTCCTTTGGGGTTTTAAATTTGGTGTTTTGAAATTATGATGGTGGTGCCAACTCTCCTTTCCCACCTGTGATCTTTTCCCATGCCCTAACCGCCCAAACCACTCATATCCCAGCTTCCCATTTTCCCTATTCTACAATCATATCAGTCCCTATCATCATTCTCCCTCTCCTATATCATTTATCACTATATCATTCCCATATCATTCCCAAAATCCCTACATCCCTAAAAGTGACTGTCCCCACACTCCAATTTTCACTTGACAAAAGTCCATGGTACCCACTGTTCATAGTCCTTTTCTATTTGGCACACATTTGGAAATCAAAACAAGACACCAAACTCTTCATATTTACCTCAGACAACATGGATGAAGAAGGCACTGAGACGACGCAAAAAGGATGATAGGCTCTAAATATTGGCCAAAGCCTCTTTGGCTGAGCATGACACTCAATGATAAACCTTTAGTCCAAATTTCAAAAAATTTGGAGAAAATTTTGAAAATTTTGGTTCAAAACAGGTTTTCCTGCCCAACGCATAGCGCCACTTGGAACGCGCTTATAATTGGGAGATCTCTAGGAGGAAAACTTTAAATTTTTGGATTTTTCATCAAAATTTATGTATGCTCATGGATTACCTAAGGATTTCATCAAGTTCTGGATTGCCTAAAGGGTCAAAAACACCCTGAAATGACCTTTTTGCCACCTTTTGCACCCACAGGAAGCAGTCTTGGGAGATTGAAGTTTTGGAGGGGCAAATGACATCCAAATTCAGAAATTCCACCTGGGTTGGCAAGTGGACAAGCAGGGCTTTCCAACAAGTTATCTTGGGCTGAATTTTGACTTTGGGAAGTGCCTCAAACTCAGCTCGAAATTTGTGCTACGCATACAGGTTTCAAGCGCAGCACATAGAGGATTTTTGCCTATTTTTCACTCAGCAGCTCAGAAATTCGCTCAGTTTTGACTAGTTTTACTTTTTGACTTAATTATTGATCTATCTTGATGTTACTTGATGACTATGATGTAATTTTGGCACATATTTACTTGTTCTAGAAGATTCATTCACTAAAAAGTGAAAATTTAATGAATGAATCAGTTTCCTATCATATAGAGGCAAGTTGTTTGATTGCCTAGATTTCAGTGCTTTGTTTAGAATTGGTTGAAACAGCTCCTAGAATGATGAGCTTGACCCCTAAAGGCAAGGGAATGGGTTGGGATAGTCTATATCATGTATTTTCTGAGTCATTTTTCAGGGTTGGACACTTGGGATTGTTTGGCACATCATTGTACATTCTATCTCTGCATTTTTGGCTAAGGAAAGACCAGGGTTTTGCAGCACTTGTTGGGATCCATGTGGCTCTATGTTTTGATGGTGTTTTTCTCTATGTATTTGTAATTTCGCTAATGTTTATGTGTATCATTTTCCCTTCTCTTGTCTTCTGCAATTAAACAAATGAGTGATTAAGGTAGAATTCATTGGACTGCTATGCTCTGCCCTGATATTTTGTTTAATTCTACATGTTTTCATCTATTTGAGGAGGACTCTTGAGACCCTCTTGCCCTCCTTAGCTCCTCACCAGTCTGATCCATCCATACATTCAATCTAAAGCATCAAAACGATTGCCTTCCTTGCCCCAATCAGAACTCTGCAAAAATTTGGCCTCATCCCTGGACCCAAAATTTTCCTTTCCCTTTTTCCAACAAAACCCCCCAAGAAAAACTCAAATTAAATCCTTGCACTTCATACTTAGCCTAAGATTAGTTGTTAAATTGGTCATCTCAAGCCCCATCTGATTATCCTCTGTTGAGATTGACCCAGAGAGAGCCCTCTCCTATCCTCGTAGGGCTAGCTACGAGGCTGAGCGTGGTTTGATGTGGACCTAGAATTTTACCTTTTCAGCCTGAGGTAAATCTAGTCTCTAACATAGTGGTGACCATACTGGGGAAGAAAGTTTATTTTCATTGTTTGGCTTTGTAGACTACAGATGGAGCCTGAAGATTAGCCAGGTAGCCTTCGAAATGCTTTTGCTTTGCATTAGCGCAAGTAGATAAAAGTTGCGTCAGTCAATCTCCAGTCTAGTCTTATAAGTTGAACATCTAATCTAAATGAACACCCCAGTACATATATCAAGTTCAGATCTGATGGTTGATGGTGGACAACGATCAGACACCAAAAGGCTGAAATCATTCACCTAGTGACTCCTGTAAAGACTCCACTGGAGGAATAACTCTTTCTCTGAGAAAATGGAAGGATCTTACACAAAGTTTAGGTATCCAAAGTGGAATGGTATTCATGATTTGCTTTGCTTTCTTGTCAATTACTTCTTTGTTGTTCTTGAAGCTGTCCTGAAAGTTTTTCAGAATTTGTTGTATGATAAAAGTGATCAAAATCTTCAATCGACCTATTCAAAAAGAGTAAATACTGAGTTTCCCTTTGATCCTGGCCTCCTTACTTTTCCCACATCTTATGATGACTCTCTTCAGCGTGATGAGCCTAAAGAAAAAAAAACTGATCCCATAGCTCTTGTATATACTCCTACACCTTTTATAGTCCCAGATAGGTATAAGCCTCTTGTTTTACCTTCTGTTCTCCATGCTTTCCCAAAAAACTATGATCTATATTTGTCGAGATTTGACGGTGAATGTAAGAATGTCAATGCTGAGAAACATGTGCAGAATGTTGAGACTTTTATAGACCTTTTTGAAGTTGATGAAGAAGATGTCAGTATAAGGACTTTTGCTCTTTCTTTGCAAGGCAAAGTGAAGAGTTGCTTCAAAGCCCTGCCTGATGCGAGCATCTCAGATTTCCAGCAGTTTTTCAAAGTTTTCCTCGACAGGTAGGTGGTCGGACATAACCTTTTCTTGATTATAGAAGAGTATAACCAGCTGAAAAGATTGCCAGGGGAGACAGTACAACAATTTTCAGCCAGATTTAACCAAGTTTATTATTCGATACCAGTTAATATAAGACCTCCTCTTGGATCCGCTCTCTTGCACTACCCAGGTGCCTTTGATCTGGAAATGGTGTTTCAGGTGAGAGAAAGGAATCTTGCAACACTTGAAGAGATACAGAACAGTGCAGTAAATGTAGAGGCTCATCTACTGATCCGGAGGGCAAAGCTGAAGGAAGAAGAGACGAAAAATATAGATCCGGAGGAATCAACATCTCTAGAAGTAAAGCTTGACATTTTGGTAAGTGCAGTAGAAGAGATGATGCAGAAGATCACTACAAGGAATGACTATAATGTTCAAGCCCATGGCTCGTTGATTGAAGAAGAACAAGTTGCTGCTCCAAAACATCTTCTTTCTTACCCCAGTTGTCATAGATCTGAGAATGATTATTTTATAGATCATATTGGAGAAGAGAGATATGTTGATATGACATGTATGCTTGATGATGTGTTTTATACTGATGATTTTCCTCAGTTTGATCAGTATGATGATGATGATGATTATGTTCTCCAAACAGAAGCTAATCTTGCAGACAAATCAACAGCTAGTTTGTGGGAGGAAGAAGTTCATTTTCAGCAGTTCGAATATAGTAATCAACTGATGCATATCAACTATGGAAATGATGAGGAAAGTGCAGAAAATTTCAAAGTAAGTGAAGGATCTTTGCCTTTTTTTTTTCTTTGTTTCAGTTCATCAGAGACAACATTCATGCACTCAGAAATCAATTGTCGACAAGTTTTGATCTGGATCATCTTGAGGGCAATACAAACCTTGTTAAAGACTTCTCATATTTAGATTTACAACCCCCAAATGCCATTGATTGTCAAGTTTTACATGAATACATGGAAGCTAGCACATATGATCAAACGATACAAGATGACTCCCTACCTTTCTGCTTTGAATCATTTCAGTTTTTGAAGGGTAAATTGCACAGTAAATCTTCGAATGGGCGGCCTGTAGGAAATAAAAAATCTCTAGGTTTTAATGTTGAAGATGAAGATTAGATTATAGATGAAGGTGTGGAAGCTAAAATACATGATTTAATGATGCAATAGGATTCTGTGCCCTTTTGTTTCGAAGCATTTCAGTTTATAAGGCAGAATTTTCATAATATCTCTAAAGAAAAGGATGAACAGCCAGTAGGATGTCATACAGTGTTAATGGATACATCGTAGCAGTCTTCTCAAATTTTTGATGATCCTATTGCTCGTGTGTTGGATGATGTTTGCTGTAAAAGTTCTTCCCCATTAGCTAACCATGTGACAGAAGAGAATGTTGATAATAATCTGATTCAAAGGTCACCTTCATTGTCTTGTTTAGCAAATTTTTCATTACAAAGCTCAGATCAAAGTTTGCAGTCATATGAGGAGATTGATAAAGGAGACTTCTGTTCTGTTTAGAATCAGCAATAGAGTTTGGTTATTCATGAAATTCAAGACCCTTTTGACAGCCTGCTGTTGTCACCAAAGAAAGACAGCACCGATGTGAGGAATATCTTAATATCCAGCTATGAAGATTACTTGGACCAGAGCAGTAATGTGTTAATGGAAATCAATAGCGATGCTTATGAATATCCTTTCACAGTATTATTAAAGTCATCTAGTCAATGCATGCTTTGCAAGTTTATCAGCAGTCAACTTGATTCTGAATTTCCATGGGAGTTGCTTTTCAGTAGTTTTCTCTTGTTGTTCCTAAGCGAGCACTTGCAAAGAATTCAAATAGCAGCCAGGATGCTTACATGGTTGCATTGGTTGTTCCATTTCACTTGATCGGGTGATGAATGGAACGACTAGAGTAGGTTGTATTGAATAAGCTTCATATTGAGCATATTTTCTAGTTTGTCAGTTGTGTTTAAGTATCGAGTCAGTTTTTAGTTGAGTGAGAGTCAATTTGTGTCGTCAAGTCGTCAGTTTTCAATCATGCATTTCAGCTTGAGTTTTGACTCCATTGCCCAATGATGAAGGCACTATCTGCTTTCCAAAGATTTGTAGTTCTTGGCATCTCCAAGGAGCTACCATCCCCATTGGAGCCAATGTTAGAGTCAGTCTTTACATCCCTCCGTCAAAGATGATTTCTCTTATTGCATTTCATTTTTAGGTGTCTCGCTCGATTCACTCAGTTACATTCCGCTAGGGGCATGCCATAATCTAACAGGAGGGTCTTGTTATTCATTACCCCTCATGCCTTATACCTCCTGGCTCAGGTCTTTTAATCAAGCTTTTAAAGTCACTTACAGTCTTGTTTTAGTCTTTTGATCAACAGAGTCATTTCAATCACTAGGTCTAGGGTTTCACAAATTGTGTCTTCAAAGTGTCCAATAATGCCAGCAGGCCAGAGGGAGGTTTTATTTCACAAAATTTTATTGTCATATGGATGGATTATGACTTTTCTTCAAAACTCTGTTTTGAAGAAAATTCGTCATTTCGTTTTGTAATAAATTGCCATGTAATTTTCAAAAAAAATTCAGTTGTTGAAATCTCCAGGCGCAGCCCTAGTCTTCCTTTGTCAAGACATGCCACTATCCCTGCAAAAATAGCCAAAAGATTCATTATTCAAGTCAGATAATCAAAGAAGAAACAGAAGAACAGGGTTTGTATTAAAGTGAAAAAGTGTCGAAAGCTAAAACATTACAAAGATGGGTTTTTTAGAACCAAAAATCAAAACCATGTCTTTATAAAGATATTTCTGTGTGTGTAATGTCATTTGCATCCAAGAAGTCGAAGTTAGTGGTGAGAAGGCGATTTTCAAAGCCAAGACTGTGTTTATTGGCTGCGTGGCGCATTGGAAGAGGTTGCGGCGCACACAAGCCACGCGGCGCATTGGAGGAGGTCGCGGCGCACACAGGCCGCGCAACGCATTGGGCACAAATTCTCAGTGTAAAATTCCATTGTCGCGATGCATCCAGGAGGTGCGACACACTGGGTTTGTGTGCAGCGCATAGAGCCTACAGGCCAGTTTTATGTCGTTTCTATCATCAAAACTCACAAAAACACCATTTTTTTTGCTCCAAGTAAGTTCAAGCATGCTTCTATTGAATTTAACTTGTGTTGGGTGTTGTTTGGAGGGAGAATTCAAAGGTTTGAAAGTTTGAAAATATAAACCCTATGTGTATATCAAAAGCTGCTCCTTTGGGGTTTTAAATTTGGTGTTTTGAAATTATGATGGTGGTGCCAACTCTTGTTTCCCACCTGTGACCTTTTCCCATGCCCTAACCACCCAAACCACTCATATCCCAACTTCCCATTTGCCCTATTCTACAATCATATCAGTCCCTATCATCATTCTCCCTCTCCTATATCATTTATCACTATATCATTCCCATATCATTCCCCAAATCCCTACATCCCTAAAAGTGACTGTCCCCACACTCCAATTTTCACTTGAAAAAATTCCATGGTACCCACTGTTCACAGTCCTTTTCTATTTCGCACACATTTGGAAATCAAAACAAGACACCAAACTCTTCATATTTACCTCAGACAACATGGATGAAGAAGGCACTAAGACAACGCAAAAAGGATGATAGCCTCTAAATCTTGGCCGAAGCCTCTTTGGCTAAATATGACACTCAATGATAAACCTTCAATCCAAATTTCAAGAAATTTGGAGAAAATTTTGGTTCAAAACAGGTTTTCCTGCCCAACGCATAGCGCCACTTGGCACGCGCTTATAATTGGGAGATCTCTAGGAGGAAAACTTTACATTTTTGGATTTTTCATCAAAATTTATGTATGCTCATGGATTAACTAAGGATTTCATCAAGTTCTGGGTTGCCTAAAGGGTCAAAAACACCCTAAAAATGACCTTTCTGCCACCTTTTGCACCCACAGGAAGCAGTCTTGGGAGATTGAAGTTTTGGAGGGGAAAATGACATCCAAATTCAGAAATTCCACTTGGGTTGGAAAGTGGACAGGCAAGGTTTTCCAACGAGCTATATTGGGCTCAATTTGGACTTCAAGAAGTGCCCCAAATTCATCTCCAAAGTTGTGCTACGAATACAGGTTTCAGGCGCAGCGCATAGAGGATTTTTGCCTATTTTTCACTCAGCAGCTCAGAAATTCACCCAGTTTTGACTAGTTTTACTTTTTGATGTAATTATTGATCTATCTCGATGTAACTTGATGAATATGATGTAATTTTGGCACATATTTACTTGTTTTATAAGATTCATTCACTAAAAAGTGAAAATTTAATGAATGAATCAGTTTCCTATCATATAGAGGCAAGTTGTTTGATTGCCTAGATTTAGTGCTTTGTTTAGAATTGGTTGAAATAGCTCCTAGAATGATGAGCTCGACCCATAAAATCAAGGGAATGGGTTGGTCTAGTCTATATCATGTATTTTCTGAGTCATTTTTCAGGGTTGGACACTTGGGATTGTTTGGCACATCATTGTACATTCTATCTCTGCATTTTTGGCTAAGGAAAGACCAGGGTTTTGCAGCACTTGTTGGGATCCATGTGGCTCTATGTTTTGATGGTGTTTTTCTCTATGTATTTTTAAGTTCACTGATGTTTATGTGTATGATTTTCCTTTCTCTTGTCTTCTGCAATTCAACAAATGAGTGATTAAGGTAGAATTCATTGGACTGCTATGCTCTGCCTTGATATTTTGTTTAATTCTACATGTTTTCATCTGTTTGAGGAGGAATATTGAGACCATCTTGCCCTCCTTAGCTCCTCACCGGTCTGATCCATCCATAAATTCAGTCTAAAGCATCAAAATGATTGCCTTCCTTGCCCCAATCAGAACTCTGTAAAAATCTGGCCTCATCCCTAGACCCAAAATTTGCCTTTCCCTTTTTCCAACAAAACCCCCAAAAAAAACTCAAATTAAATCCTTGCACTTCATACCTAGCCTAAGATGAAATTGGTCATCTCAAGCCCCATTTGATTATCCTCTGCTGAGATTGACCCAAAGAGAGCCCTCTCCTGTCCTCATAGGGCTATCTACGAGGCTGAGCGTGGTTTGATGTGGACCTAGAATCTTACCTTTTCAGCCTAAGGTAAATCTAGGCTTTAATAGGGCCAGACTTAACACATCAGAGGGTGGGCTAAAACAATCAAGCATACAAAGCAAGATAAATGAAGCTTTCTAGTCAGGGAGAAAACGGTCTAAAAGGCTTACGGGGTCAAAGTCACAAGAGAAAAACACACTGGCCAAGATTAGGATAAGGCTCTAATCTTCACTTACGGGCATTGGCACGACTGCCTAACTGATCACAAGTGCCAGAGGCTAGTCAACGCAACTGTTCCTCAGCAATTTGCACTAGTCAGCGTGACTGTCAGTGGATTAAGTGCACTAGCCGAGGTAACTAAGGAAAAATTAAAAAAAATTCAAAATAGGGACCAGATCTACTACTATGAATTTTAGACTTAGAACAGTAAGCAGGATAAAATAAAGAGAACCAAAGGGAAAACATGAAACTAGAAAAGTTCTCACGAAATCATCAAATCCAAAACAAACAAAAGGATTGGGATCCCCAGCAGAGTCGCCAATTTATGGTGAAGTAAAATTATAAGTGCGGACATGAATGAATTCCTCTAGCCCGATAATGGGTATAGCAAGAACAAATACATTCTATGGAAGATTTCCTTAGGTTAGAATCAATCAAGATGGCCTACCTCTTGATTGCTTATCCTGCTTGATGATGTCCTCGCTTGCTCGCTCCAGCAATCTCTCGCTTCCTTCTTCAAGCTCCTAAAACAAGTGAACAACAACAACACACAAACATAATAATAGAAAAATTGCAATTCAACCTACTTAATGAGTCAAGAAGCATCAAGACATGAATATGTAATATTACAAAACATGTAGGAAATCAATTGATAGTTTCATATATTAATATCAAAGAGAGATTACAACCATTCGTCTTGATGTCGCAGTCTTCCTCTGACAAGACCAGGTTCCCACACACTTCTGCTAGCATTCCATGATGGCTTCAAACAACAATAGTTTAAAGTCTCTTCCCTTTAGACTTCACTCCAAACCAAACACACTTCTCCTTCACACAACTAGATGGCTACTGTTACACAAAATATTGTCACCATGACTATTTGCAGTTAGTATGGGTCTATCATCACTTATACTGTCCTCCTAAGCAAGTCTCAGACCTCAGCTCTTCATGTCAAGCTTTGAAAATGACAGAAAGACCTTTGAAAATCAATAAAGTTCTGGTTCTGCACTTTCTCTCACTGTTTCCTGTGGACTCGCACCCCCTGTTCATATTACCTGCGGACCTACCTGCTCTGTCTCTAAAGGAGTGGGTGCGGACCCCTGTGAAAGTAAAAAAGGCACAAGTTTATTCTAAAAAACTCACTTTGGGTTAATTCTAGATGATTCTAGAAGGAATTTTGACGTGGATGGTTCGCTCTTAGGTGGTTCGTGCATCCCAAAAGAGAAGGAGCTAATCCCTTGATGAGAGGAGCTATCCCTTTGAAGGAGGGCTTTATCCCTTTGAAGGAGGACCTAGTAACTTCCCTCCATTGCACTATAAATTAAGGCATTGGGCTGGTTGCTAGAGAAGTTAGAAGCTGAACATTTGAGGGTAAATGCTGGTGGAATTGAGACATCCTAGTTAAGCTTGAGAGGAGAGATCTCATACCTTTTGGCTTCATTGGGAGGAGAGTGAAACTTGTCAAAGCAGAGGAGACTTCTTGTTGGACCCTGGGAGGACCTTGTACAGCATCAAGGCACAGGTTGTAAAGTTCTTCTTTGATTTGAATTAATACAATCAGATTCATTTTTCTCAACAAATTGTCTTATGTCATTTGTTTCATGAATTCCTTAATCATCATGTTAAGTATGCTTTATTACATTGGCTTTTTAGGTGCTATTTAATTTGTTTTCTTGTTTGTGTTTGTAGATTCGCAACAAGGGAGCTCATTTGGATCAAAGGAGCGAGGCTTCCAAAAAATTGCATTGGACCCAAGGTAGGCCTAAAACACTTGTTTGCCTTTGTTTATAAATTTCATATTTAGAGAAAGATAGTTTTTGATTGGCTTGCTTGTCACTAGATATCGTTAGATACTAGGGAGGTCAATATTATCCGCAAGATCGACTCATTCCGTGTGACAAAATGGCGACTCTGTTGGGGACTTGATTTTTTCCTTGTTTTTACTTTAACCTGAGAAACTGTGTTTTTGTTTTTGTTTTTGGCTTGTTTTGTGTGGAATTGGGTGGATTTAGTAGATCTAGGATTATTTTTTGTTTTTCATAACTTTGGGAGAGGACCGCACCCTCGGCTTGCAACACAGTGCGGACCTATCCGCACTTTTTCTTTTCTCACAAAGCGGTACCGCACCTGTGTGAACTGTGGGCCTGCGGACCCTGCTAAAATTTTGAAAAACTTAAGATTTTCTCTTTTAGTCAGCTTAGTTTTTGTTTAGATGTTGGTATCCCCTGCCTAGACCTGCATATGACTTGTTAGGAACTTTCCTTAGGTTAATTCTATTGGTGTTAAGGTTTTAGGTGAAACTCCTAGAAGTTTTGGTTATCGGGCTTGATTTTCATTTTGGTCTTGTAGTAGCTCAGAGCTTAGAAGCTGTAGAAGCCTTAGATCACCTTGGTTTTTACTGGCCTTCTTATGAGTCTGACCATTTGCAAAATCTACCTTTGTTGAGGAATTCATCTTGTGTTTTCTCTTTACGAAACTTCGAAAAGACTTGTGTTAAAAGTTTGGATTTCATTTTTAGAAAAGAAAACAAAAATTGGTTGTTTTTTGACTGATTTGTGATTCTGGACAAATTAGTCCTTAGTTTGCTTATAGCTAAGTAAAACATCCTTGAAAAGACATCTTGTAAGCTTTTACTTCAAATAGTTTTTTATAGTTTATAGATCTCAAGATTAGTTATTTCCATAGTTTTGAGTGTTTTATAAAAATAAAAAAATCTCTTTTGGAAAAAGTTTGTTTTTGTAGTATTTGAGTGTTTGAAAGAAAAGGGAAATTTTTGTGAATATAACTAGTTGTCTCGTTTTGAGTGCATTGGAAAAGACAAAAAGATCTTCTTTTGATTTGTTTGTTAAGGAAAAGATTTGTGTTTACAAGTATTTGCATTCTCAAACTCTTTCCTAGCTAGAAATTCATTAAAGGGAAAAGATTGCTTATCATCTTAAGTGAATTTTTTAGTGATTTCAAGTCGAGTCTTCACACCATAAGTTTTGTTTCCACACCTCTTGAATTAAACAAAAACCAATAAAAATAACGCTTAAAGTAAAATCTATCTAGTAATCTTTTTATTTCTAGGGCTCTATTACACCAACATAGCTTAGGCTAGTGTCTTCGAGTAGGGAGTAATTAACTCTCCAAGACAGTAAAACAAACAAGTAGTTGTATCTTGCGGTAGGAGAAAAATCCAATTGTTGCATCTATGCTTTGGGAAAGCTCCTCTTAAAGGAGAAGCACGAGATCGTGTCCGAACCAGTGTGGGAATCAATCCTTCCTCATTGGGAACAACGCCAGATATTCACGTATTAAAAACGGTAAACCTCGGATTAACCATTGTCGAGGAGCCTGGGGTCACTTGTTGGTAAACCTTGGATTATGTCAAGGAGCCTTCAAGGGGATTGAGCTTGTTACACTGCCCTTGCATGCGTATCAGATCGTAGACTGTTCCCCCAGGTATATTTGTTTCCGTTGGTAAGCATAGTGACCATATTCTATAGGATTCTTCCTAAGGTGAAGGTGGAGGGAAGATCCCACTGTACCTGGAGCAGACATCGGCTAGACTCACTTGGATTTTCTGGGGGGTTCTCTTCACTCGAGACGGTTTAGTGGAGAAACTTGTGCCAGTCTATTCATTAAGCAGGTTGCCAGGGTAACTGTTCCAACCGCCATTTCTGTATTGAACTCTGTGACGTTGGATTTCATCACCAACTAGTGTTTTCAGTACGGAAAGTTACTGTTTGTGTGTGGTTTGATCTCCTAGATTCTTTAGGCGTGTGATTCAAATTTGTTTGGTTCTTTAGAGGCTTTAGGTGGTTTTCGTTGAGATTTTACTTTGTTTGCGTGTGAAGTAGTTAAAATATTTAATCGTGGCTGAATTACTGAGGAAGTCCCGTAGACTTCGGGGCCAACCTCTTGAGTTTTCACCGAGCCAGCCTGAAGGGTTAAGAGCCCTTGTAACTCCTAGAGACAGTAGAGTTGGGTCACCTAAAGAAGGAGAGTCCTCTTTAGTGGTACATCCTGATTATCAAGCTTTAGTAGCAGATTATAATCCACAGTCTGTGTCTGTTTCCGAAGTTACTGGTAGCTTTTCATCTACAAGTGATTTAGGTGAGGAACCTGAAACTGAATTTGCTGCTACTCCAACATCGGGATTTACCTCTCCAACTTCTAGTGGTCCTAGTTCACCCAGGGTAGAAAGAATAATTACCCAAAATCTTCCTTCTGGACTAATAGCTATTGAAGAACTTGCTACTCCGGAAGAAGAAGAAGGCATCCCTATCCCTGAAAATCAACCTGTTATAGAACTTAGGGAGCATGAATCAATCTTTTACAGTCCGCCTAGGAGCAGTGCTTGGTATCTTTCATTGATCAATTTTTTGGAAAACCCGGGACTAAGTTTTTCACCACCTGGTATTCCTTTTCACCCAACACCTAGGGGTTACTATCCTCCGTTAAATATGTCAAGACAGTCGTCCATGTTTTCTCAATCTCCAAAAACCTTTTTGTATGGCGGTCCTTCTGTTCCCTCTGGGTATCAGTCACTTTCTGGTACTTTTTCGGGAGCATCTCCTCAACCTATTGAACAAGGGTTATTAACTGGAAATAATGGAACTAAGACGTTGAGTGTAGAAGATATTCTCATGATGTCAAGTACTATTCCTAATCCTCAACCTCAAGGTGGCCAGTTACCGCCTGGGGGGAAACCTCAAAGTCCTCAATTATCGCATGGGGGGCAACCTCAAGGTACCCAATTTGTGCCTGGGGGGCAACCTCAAGGACAGTACATACCTACAGGACAATACCTTCCTCAAGGTCAACCCCAGACTCAATATGTACCTCAGGGTCAACCCCAGTATTAATATGTACCTCAAGGTCAACCCCAATATCAGTACATGCCTCAAGGTTATCAACCTCAAGGTCAGTACCCAACCCAAGGTTTCCAACCACCTTATGGTCAATCATATGTTCAAGGAACTGGAAATGTACCTCTGAATTATCAACCCTACCCTCAACCCGGTTATGGTCCTCAATATTCTCAACCTGTTATGGGTCCGTAACCCGGAATGAACTTAGTGTGGGATTCATCACAAAATCAATAGGTCTTGCAACCAAATGTACAGTTTTCATCTAAAACTGGACAACCCTTGGTTTCTGGTTCACCCCAGCAACCTGTCCAGTCTACTATTCAAACTTCTGCACCTTCTGTAGTTTCTCAGCCTGGGCCTAGTATGCCTCGTACTCCGCCTCAAACGGCTACTACAACTGCTGCAACATCTGTTCAATCTACCCCACCTACTTTTGGAGTATCGACAGCTCCGGTTTCTACTGTTCCTGTAACAACTCCTCAGACATCTTTGCCTCAGTCTGGATCCACAATCCAAACTTCGGTTCAAATGCCTGTAGGACAACCTAGTTCAAGTACAGTTGTCACAAGTCAACCTCAATTTACTTATCAACTGTACCAGGGACAGTATCAATTCGGTCCTGATGTGCAGCAGCCAGTCTATCAGTATCAACCGTACCCTAGGTATACATATCAACAACCTCAACAACCCCAGTACGGTCCGGTTAATCCTGTTTTTCCGGGAGGATATAATATCCCAAATGCAATTCCAATTCCTAGTTATCCTGGATATCCTCCTCCTAGGGCTGGTCTCATGACCCAGAGTTTTAGGGACCCTAATCATCAATTACCATTTATCGCAACTTTGGACTTGCCTGACTTGTCGCGCCTTATGAACGATCCCATTAACTATCTTTTATTTTGGTCGCCAATGCCGAATAAGTTTCCTAGTGATATTCCTAAGTTTGAAGGAAAATCAGGAGAGGACCCGTCGAACCATGTGATGACTTATCACCTCTAGTGTGCGTCTAATTCCATTTCAGATGATTTGATCCGTTTAAGGCTTTTCCAACGCACTCTAATTGGTCTTGCAACCAAGTGGTACATTGAGTTACCGTGAGCCACTTTTTATAACTTTAATCAGTTAGCTACTTCATTTTTAACTCATTTTCAGTTGCCAGTCAGATATGACAATGGCACGGAATTATTAACGTCATTAAATCAATCAACATCCACTTACATTTCAGATCACATTCATGAATGGAGACGTCGACGACATTTATTGAAGGTTTTTATTCCGGATCAAATCTTAGTTGAATGGTTTGTAAAATCTTTATTGCCAAAGATCACTGAGGATGTAGCTAAGGCCGGAGTCATTACTGAGGAGCAAGTAATTGCTCAAGCACAGTACCTTGACTTAGTTTATACGCAGTCAAGTACGTTACATGAGAAAATCCCCGATCTTCCTAAACAAAATCAAATCATTGCAGCTCCTTCAGGGTGTCATGCCGCTGATGGTATGATTGGTACGGTTAATACCAAAGTACGAAGAAATCTTCCAAGAATTCTTCTCCTATCATAACCTTGCCAGATTCCCCAACAGGAGATTCTTCCGCGGAAATTTCCGCCGATATTCATGTTGTAGAGTCATCTACAGCTAAATCAAAATCCGACGGTAAGAAGAAAGGGATGAAGAAAAATAAAACAGACAAAAATTCGAAAGAGAAACCAGAAAAAGCGGGATCAACTGATGAGAAACGCAAACCTCGTTATCCTTGTCTCATTTGTGATGAAGAGCATTTTACAAGAGACTGCCCTCATCATGCAGAGGTTGCGAAAATTGTCGAAGGTTCCCAAACGCCTGCTGTTTTGAAGGATCCTTTTCCAAGTCAAGACAATAAGATGATAGGTTCTTCCTCAAATGCCTCCGAAGAACCCATAATGATGATGTCCCATGTTAGGATTGCGACTCGATCGCATGATTATGGTAGTAAAAGTCCTATTGATGGTAAAGAAGCAGAATCTTCTCATTCGAACCCATCAACTTTAGCTCCCGGTTCCGATCCACTATAGGTCGAGAAACCTAACCTAGACTTAGTAATCAAACCACCCGCCAAGGGTATACTTCGAAAGTCAGCTTTCAATCCACATGCGAGAGCAGCTCATAACTATAACATTGTTGAAGATTTAGCTGTTTCACCTTCAGCAATGTCGGCTTTGGAAGTGCTGCAATCATGCCCAGCACAGCGTAAATTAATCTTGTTGGCTATAGGAGTTGTTGACATTCAGGACTCGAACCTTATAATTTTCAATCTAGAAAATAGTACACCGCGCTTACCTCATCAAATGGCTTTCTAGATCCTAGTGTTAGTCAAAAACAGACCTGTTCATAGGACTGTAATTGATGAGGGAGCCTCAACGTGTATTATGTTGATACAGTGTTGGAGATCGCTTGGTTCTCCTTCGCTAAATCAATCCCTGACGATTCTAAAGGCCTTTTATGGCCGTGGGTTTCATCCTTTTGGCATTCTACAGGATTTACCTATAGGGGTAGAAGGAAAAACTGTTAATCTAGATGTGGAGGTGGTTGATGCCCCTCTAGATTACAACCTTCTCTTGGGTCGTAGTTGGTATTACGCTATGACAGCTGTCGTTTCATTGGTCTTTCGGCTTATAAAGTTCCCTCATAATGGAAAGATCGTAACTATAGACCAGCTGACTTACTTTTCATTCGACCCAGCCTCTTCTGAAAGTATTCAGCATGTCGGCAAAACGACTATCCCGTATAAGGATGTTGGAGTAGGACTAGTTAAAGATGCTGGTTTACTGGAAACTTTTCCTTTTCCTCCTATCAACACATCGTCTTCTACTGCAACCATTCATATGATTTCGTCAGACACCATTGTTTTTGATGATCCTTGTATTGTACCTTCTGAATCTGAGATAGACTCATTTGGTGATGTTATGCATTTGAGTCCATATGAAATTGCGTATCAGGCCGTGCAGTCACTTTTCGACCCATCTTCAACCAAAATTGACTTAATGAATGTGGTCCATGAGGAATCACTTTCAACATCAAACTCAGATTCAACAACGTTTTCTGAACTTTTTCACGCTGATGAGCAAATTCGTGAAATCCTATGTGTCGATGATTTACCATGGGAAGATCTTCATCATAGATCTTCGTTTTTACCCGAGAGTGATCGTTTTGAAAATGATTTTTCATCAATTTTTATGACTGATATGTCAAGGAACCTCAGAATCCAATGAACAATCCTGATACAGAGTTAAATTTGGGAAACATTTCTCAAACTATTCCTATTGATATTTCGGTTAAGTCCGGAATTTTTGAAAACATTCATATAGGTGCCTCTTGTACGGAAGATGAATTTCAAACATATAAGGCCCTATTTCAAGAATTCCATGACGTGTTTGCCTGGTCATATGAGGAAATGCCAGGAATTGACCCCGCAATTGTTGTTCATGAAATCAAAACTTACACTGATGTTAAACCCATCTGGAAACATTTGCATCAGATCCACCCAGGAAAAGTTGCTGCTATTAAAGCAGAAGTTGAAAAATTACTCAAAGCAAGTTTCATTTATCTGATTCCGTTAACAGATTGGGTATCGAATATTGTTCCTGTTAACAAAAAGCAAGGGACAATAATAATATGTATTGATTATAGGGACATTAATCGAGCCTGTCCAAAAGACAATTACCCAACTCCCTATATCGATCAAATCATTGATGATTGTGCCAGCAGTGAAATATTTTCCTTCATGGATGGTTTTTCCGGATACAATCAAATCAATATTCTACCTGCTGATCAACCAAAAACAGCTTTCATTTGTCCATCGGGGACATTTGCTTATTGCAAATTACCTTTTGGGCTCAAGAACGCCGGGGCAACTTTTCAACGGGCCATGTCTTACGTGTTTCATGACATCAAGCACAGTGTGCAACCCTATCTCGATGATTTGCCTGCTCATTCATTACATCGAGCTGATCATCTCATCCATTTACGAGCAATATTTATGAGGTGTAGGCATTATCGGATTAGGTTGAATCCACACAAGTGCGTTTTCTGTATAGAAACGGGTCAGTTACTGGGGTTTGTTGTTTCGAAAGTCGGCATTTGCGTCGATCCCTCAATGGTTGAAGCTATTGTCAAATTGCCTCCTCCTTCGAGTCTTCGCCAACTCCAAAGTTTGTAAGGGAAAGCAAACTTTTTACGTCGATTCATTCCTAACTACGTCAAGATCAAAAACGGTTTTACCCGATTGTTGAAACAGAATACTCCATTATTTTGGGATGAGATAGCTGATAAATCTTTTGATGCACTAAAACACATGTTGACCCATGCACCGTTATTGCATCATCCCAACTACAACCAGGACTACTTCTTGTATCTCGCCGCCTCCCATTCCACCATCGGAATGGTGTTAGTTCAGGAAGATGAATTCGGTACTGAACATGTGATATATTACCTTAGTCGAACTTTAAATCCAATTGAGCTAAAATACTCACATGTGGAGAAATTGGCATTGGCAGCTGTTCAAGCTGTCCAACGTTTTCGTCATTACAATTTACTACGTAAAACTACAGTAATTTCTGATTGCAACCCCATGATCTATATGTTGACCAAGAAATTGCTAGGGGGCAAGTACTCCAAATGGATTGTGATCCTGCAGGAGTTCGACTTGGAATTTGAAAAGTCTAAGTCGAAGAAATATTTAGTTTTTGTGGAGTTAATGTGTGATTTCCCACGTGCTGACACGGAAACTGTGGCAGAGGAGCCCATTGCAGACGAATCCTTGTTTCTAATTAGCACTTTAGATCCGTGGTATGGGGATATCATCGTTTATCTCCAGACCCAATCCTTTCGGCCAGAAATTTCAAGGTCAGAACATCAAAAAATACGATTCCAGTCCCAACAATTCAGAATTATTGGAGATACTCTTTATCGTTGTGGGGCAGACTCTGTTTTTCAACGTTGTTTAACTCATGAGGAAGCTGAAAGGGTTCTGAATGACTGTCACTCTGGAGTATGTGGTGGTCATATGTCTGGGTATGCCACAGCCCAAAAGATATTGCGTGCTGGCTACTTCTTGCCGTCTATGTTTAAAGATTGTATTAACACGATCCAAAAATGCCACAACTGCCAAATATTTGATCAAAAGATGCGCGCTCCACCTGCTCCTCTCCACCCCATAATTGTCGTTGGTCCTTTTGCCAAATGGGGTATCGACTTTATTACATGTAACCCTCACTCGGCCAAGGGGCATGCGTATATCATCCTTGCGGTAGATTATTTTACCAAGTGGGCCGAGGCGATGCCTACATTTGAGGCAGACGGAAAAACAACTGCGATTTTCGTGTTCAATCATATAATTGCTAGGTTTCGTGTTCCACAAGTGATTATCACTGATCATGGGCGTCATTTTCGAAACGTTATGATGACTGAACTTACAGAGTAGCTTGGCTTGCATCACGATAGTGCAACTCCGTATTATCCACAGGCTAATGGTCTGGTTGAAGCCATCAACAAAGTTCTAGTCATCATGATCCGACGAATCATTGGGATTCATAGGTCAAATTGGCATAACATGTTATTTTCAGTGCTTTGGGCGTATCGAACCTCAGTACAAACGTCAACAGGGTTCACTCCTTTCCAACTAGTTTATGGTCTGGAAGCTATGTTACCCATTGAATGCGAAATCCCATCATTGCAAATGGCCATCGAGTTACTTCCAGCCACTTCCGAAGAGGAAAGACGTTTGTTATACTTGGCTCAGCTAGATGAGAATTGACGCGATGCTGCATTAATGATCGAAACTCATGCAAAACGTATTAAAGCTCAGTATGATCGAATTGTGACCCCTCGAAATTTTTTGGAAGGAGACCTAGTCTTATTGTATGATCAAGCAAATGATAAATTAGGCGCTGGAAAATTCGTGTCTATGTGGCATGGTCCTTATGTTGTTAAGTGAAAGCTAGCAAAAGGGGCCTATGAATTGGTAGACTTTGACGGGGTCTCTTTAGGTAAACCCATAAATGGTCTTTACCTGAAGAGGTCTTATGCTTAAAAATGGGTGTGGAGATTTTTAGTTAGGTTAGTTTTCTTTCTAGCTGGTGTGTTTTAGTTTAAAAAGTGTGCTTAGCTTAGAGAGTGTTTTTCGTCATTATTCCTGCTTATCTTGGTTTTACTCTTGATATTGTAGATGTCGACGCCTCTCCAAACATACATTGGTTTTGCTGATGGTGCTTGTCATAATACACAGAACATCTCTTCTGCAGCTTGGGTTATCTATTCGCCCTCTGACGAGTTGGTATCTATGCATGGGGTAAGCCTCGGTCAAACAACGAACAACATTGCCGAGTATAGTGCAGTGATTGAGTTATTATCTGAATCTATTTCATTTGGGATTCGGAGTTTGATAGTGAGGTTAGATTTTGAACTCGTTGTATTACAGCTTAATAGAGTATATGCCATTAGAAATCTAGTGTTATTGAGATTATTTTTGAAAGTGCGTCTCTTGGAACGTGAATTTGATTATATTTAATATCAGCATATTCCGAGATATTTAAATACATTAGCAGATGCAATTGCTTCTCGAATGTTAAGTAGACATTTGCAATAATCATACAGGTAAATTTAAAAACATTCCATAACATGTTTTACAAGATAAGCCGGTAATAGTGATATAGTATAATATAGGAGTGTGTCAAAATATACATTATCCTCGATCATAGGTTGAAAAACACCTTATGATCGGCAAAAATGATAGTACAAAAGCAAAAATGTCATATGTGTCTACAATAGGCGATCATCCTATCACTGGTGATGATCTCGATAAGAAACCACTGTACGGGCCACCTTATAAAGGAACCTACTGAAAGGTCCTGGGACCCCAATCACATAGCGCTGTAGTCGAAGAGGAATGTCATCTATGCTGGTCTCCGGAATGTCTCCTGTCAAATGCTCTAGATGGCTCTCCCATTCGGCCAAGATCTCTGCTGATTCGTCCAGTGGGGCTGGTGCCACTGCAGCTGGTTGTTTCCTCTCATAGGACCAGAGAGCGGTTGGTCGCCGTGGACCTACATATGCATTTGAAACTTTTACTATCAATTTTGGGATGAGATAAAAACAAAAAAATTAATTAAATTAGGAAAATGTTGAAAATGATTTTACATGAGTCATCCCATTGCTCTCCTGGTGGAAGAGCCATGTCTGGGTCACCGTGAAAATCTACCCCAGCATAAGGAAAGTCCTGAATAGCAAAAACCTAGTTTTCCAACCAATGGAAATACTCAGGTTTGAATCGAACGACCTCCATCCCCTCATCAGGATGACGGGCCATAACTACAACCCATTGCATTAGTTTGGGCTCTCGAGGAAGTCCAGCTCCAATAGTGAGGTGCTGTGGGACCAACGTTGGGACCCTCTCCAAACCAAAGCTCACGACTAAAGCACCATATCCAAAGGTCTTCAGTTGTCCGTTCTTGGCTCTAGTCAGTTGGCCTTTTACATTAGCCAACACAACATCGCATCAGTTGAAGATGGTGCCTCGAAAGCAGTCAACTGCCATCCGCATCTGGGATCCAGTGGCTACATGTAGTGCGGTGCTCCCACAGAGCCTGGTAACAGTAAACGCGATTACCATGAGTTCAGGAAGGGATATGGTTTTGATGTCTATCCCTTTGTCTCTAGTCTGGTTGTTGCAGAACTCTAGCCGAAGGCTATCGACAGATTGGCCACCTGGACTAGTCCCGAATAGAGTCAAGTGTTCACCTCTCTTAGGCAAACCAGTCAAAAAGTATATGTCTGCCGGCTCCATTTCGAGCTGGTGGACACCAATGAAGAAACACTGGTCCTGTATGCTCCACCTGTCTACCAACCACTGTAAGAAGTCCACCTGGGCCCTCATGCCAGGTATGGCCCAAAATTTGTATAAGCCGCATGCCTTCAATGCATCGATCGAAGGTTGATGATTTATCATTGCGAGATCTACATCCTCATGCTTCCGTTCTCGCCAATCAAGCATGATGTTTACCCTACATTCAGCAAAAAGGCAAGTTAGAATATCTAAAAGCAATTTTTTTGGGTGAAATTTGAGTTTGTTAGGTTTAGAAAACCTTTGCGTGGGGTATGCACCTTCTCTATTAGAGACAGTGCGTGGGTCCGCACATTGCCTTAAGGGCAGGTGTGGACCCCCGACATTTTTCCTTGTGCGAAAAAGTCGGGGTCTGCGGGTCCCCTGTGTTATACCTGCGGACCTCTACGCGCAGGTTTTTTGACCTAAAAGCTCCCAAAAAATGAAATGAAACCCTAAAAATCAATTTGAAATGGATGAAATTAAAAGAGTAGGATGATGTAGATTACCTGGAGGAGACGGCGCTCGACTCCAACAGACGGATTTTCCGCAATCTTCACGGGAAGTTTCTGACCAAAAGCTCTATTTTCTCACCCAAAACTCAAACGGTAAAAATGAATTGACGAAAGCCCTTTTTATAAGTTTTTTTAATAAATGAATTGTTAATTTGTTTATGTTTCACTTTAGAAAGGTAAGTTTTGCAGCGTTTTTATCCATTTTAAACAGGTATGAGTAATATTTGAGTTTTTGTTCAGGATAATGGATTTTTCAGGCGAAATCGGTCATTTTCGACGAAAAAAACATTAGAGTCACCTTTAAGCTCTTTTCTGACTCCTAAAACATGAAAAGATCGCCGAGTTTTTCTTTTTAAACTCGTTAAAACGGAACTAAAAAGACGGTCCACTTACAGCTCTTTTTCTGACTGTAAAAACATGAAAAGATTGTCGGATTTTTGTCATTTCAAATTTGATATTGGTTATAAAATGACATGTCATTGATCACTTTTTTACTTTTTCGGATCAGAGGCACTAATTACGAAAAGTACTCCTGGGTCGTAAAGATCAAGCGGTTCTCTCAAGTATTATTTTATACTTTTTCGAGCTTGGGAGACACAAATTTACGAAAAAGGTCAACCATGGAGTCTTCTTAAGTTTTTTCAGACTCTCTAAAATTGAAAAACACCGAGTTTCTCCTATTATAATACTGGACTCATTAAAATTTAACAGTAAAGGACCTATTCAATTACAAACAGGAACAAACCACTCCTTCTTAGGGTTCGAATTTAAACTAAGTTATACTCATCCGAAGGATGAGCTTATAATCAAGCAAATATTATCCTCCTCAAGCTTGTCAAAAATAAAGAGGTACTTGCCAGAAATGGTGGGGGGAAAAGAGAGAAAAATGAGCCTATTTGTCATACTTTGTAACCACTCTTGAACACGACACTTTTATTCACCTGGGTTGGGAAATACTTTGCCTAACAGTTGATCAAACCACATTGAAAGTCTTCAGCCGGTTTCTGGGTATTAACTTTGGGTCAATTGTCACCAAACCATCTGCTATGTCGTTATGTGTTCAAGAGGTCAGTGCAAATAAGCCATTCATCTGCAAAATATCTGTCATCCATCTTGACCATCCCTGAGTCCGTCCTTGCAACTAAATTTCTTCAAACTTGATCTATGATTTTGTGTTGTGGGCTTGCCTACGACGGATCGCTTTCTATTGACTTCAGCTCATTATCTAGAAAGATGATCTAGAAATCGTCAGTACCTTGGGATCTGCATGCCTCAATGGCAGGTTTCTCACCTTCGACGATAGGTTGCATCATTGACCTTCGATCAAAGGATTTCGTGACATGTTCGACATCAACACATCTATTCACATCTCATGGATTGTACTGAGTACTTTGAGAGCCATTGACATTACTGGTGGTTTCTCTCACACTTGTTAATAGTTTACATCATTAACTGGTAATCAAGTGGTTTCTACCATGTTCGACTTCAACACATTCATTCGCATGGATAGAATCATACTATTTCAGGAAGTAGAAATGAAGACCCTGGATCTAGTTTCCGCCATCCAGGCTGCAAGGAATTTTATATTCATTATACTGTGGACTATTCATAAACAGATGGCTGCGTCCATACTATGTCTACATGTGTCTATACTTGTGATGTATTACAAGATCATTCCTATATCAGAGGAGTAATTAGTTTTCTAGTCAGTTTTGATCTGAGTATGGGAATGCCTACCTTAGCGATGATATGATCTCATATATATATTTTGCATTGAATGTTTTTACAGGTTCCAACCGGGCTCTCCACAAGATGATCCTCGAAATGATAAAGTACTTCACTCTTCCTAGATAATAAATGAAATCCTCATCTACTATAGACTTTGTACTTTAGGGGGCAATCTGTTACACAAAATATTGTCACCATGACTATTTGTAGTCAGTATGGGTCTATCATCACTTATACTATCCTCCTAAGCAAGTCTCAGACCTTAGCTCTTCATGTCAAGCTTTGAAAATGAGAGAAAGACGTTTGAAAATCAATAAAGTTCTGGTTCCGCACTTTCTCTCACTGTTTCCTGTGGACCCGCACCCCCTGTTCATATTACCTGCGGGCCTGCCCACTCTGTCTCTAAAGGAGTGGGTATGGACTCCTGTGAAAGTAAAAAAGGTGCAAGTTTATTCTAAAAAACACACTTTGGGTTAATTCTATATGATTCCAGAAGGAATTTTGACGTGGATGGTTCGCTCTTAGGTGGTTCATGCATCCCAAAAGAGAAGGAGCTAATCCCTTGATGAGAGGAGCTATCCCTTTGAAGGAGGGCTTTATCCCTTTGAAGGAGGGCCTAGTAACTTCCCTCCATTGCACTATAAATTAAGGCATTAGGCTGGTTGCTAGAGAAGTTAGAAGCAGAACATTTTTTAGGGTAAATGCTGGTGGAATTGAGACTTCCTAGTTAAGCTTGAGAGGAGAGATCACATACCTTTTGGCTTCATTGGGAAGAGAGTGAAACTTGTCAAAGTAGAGGAGACTTCTTGTTGGACCCTGGGAGGAGCTTGTACAGCATCAAGGCACAGGTTGTAAAGTTCTTCTCTGATTTGAATTAATACAATCAGATTCATTTTTCTCAACAAATTGTCTTATGTCATTTGTTTCATGAATTCCTTGATCATCATGTTAAGTATACTTTATTACATTGGCTTTTCAGGTGCTATTTAATTTGTTTGCTTATTTGTGTTTGCAGATTCGCAACAAGGGAGCTCATTTGGATCAGAGGAGCGAGGCTTCCACAAACTTGCATTGGACCCAAGGTAGGCCTAAAACACTTGTTTGCCTTTGTTTATAAATTGCATATTTAGAGAAAGATAGTTTTTGATTGGCTTGCTTGTCACTAGATATCATTAGATACTAGGGAGGTCAATCTTTTTCGCAAGATCGACTCATTCCGTGTGACAACTACAACTAGTAATACCTTTCTTATCTAGAATAGTATATTCACACTCAGCCAAAACTCGAACTCTGATTTTCACACTCACACTAGTCTGTGCTTGGGAAGAAGGGATATTTATATAGGAAATATGGATGGGAGATGAATCCTCTTCTCATGGGAGAAGGACTTATTCCTTGAGATAGTTCCATCATTATAGGGGAAAGGAGTCCAAATTGTCATCCTCGACCCCATCTGGCCAAAACATTTACTAGACTTCTGTTATGGAGCTTCTAGAGATGGAAGCTTCATCTCTAATTTAAAAAACTTTCCATAATAGGATCATCGTTACTGGAAAACAGCTCAGTCATACTGATTGGAGCGAGGAATAGTGCTAATCTCTGCACATTAACACGAGGAAGGCAAAGGTCATTAGCGCCGATCTAGTAAATTGGGAAAAACAAAAGTTTTAGGGGAAATGGTGCAAAAGGGAATGATCTGCTCATGAAGAAGGACATAATGGGGGTTTCTTCATGAAGGCAAAGCATGTAGGGTTCACTATAGAGGTCCTCCAGGATCAAGGAATGGTGAGTAGAGGGACAGTGACAAAATGTTGTGTAACACTAGGTTTTATAATCACATACCTCTATGACTAAGTGCTAAAACAAGGAGGAGAATGTTGAACCTCAAAATTTTACCTTGTATACCGAAATATTAGAAATCGAAAAAAAAATTAACATGGGAAATCCTTGAAAAACACCTAACTTTGGAGTACCGATGATGGGAAATATATTCATCATTTTTTGTCAAATTTCCTATTAGATGATGAATTCTAGGCATTAGGATACTGGAATATCAATTGATTTCGACAATGTGGACCATAAAAAACTCTTGCTATTGATATCTTGATGGCTATAAGGCCTTAGAGTTGGAGATAGTCTCTTCCATTACCAAGAGAATCTATATTGAAATATCAAGAAAATCCCCATGCCTTCACTTTTTTGATATAATGAAAATATGTTGAAATGTCAAGGGCATGTATCCCTAAGAAGCTACACATTAACACCCTTGTTATTAGTGGTTATGAATAAGAGCTACATGAGTTGGGAATAATTTAAAATATTCCATCTTAAATATCTTGAAATAACACCAATCTAGTAGTATGCTAAGCTTGGTTAACCTTGAGGATCTACATCTGATCTTCTTATGATTGGGGGTTGTGAAAAGGAGCTTCTCTATACTAGGATATCAAAAAATCTTCAAGCTAACACTTTTTAGTATAATGCTAATATGGTGATATTCCTAGGATACTTATCACTTAGATGTTAAACCTTAAGAACCCTGTGACCATGAGCCTCTCCTTACCAAGCTATTAGTGAATTTGTGAAGCTTCGCCTTCATAAAAGTATTGATATGTCAAGGGTCTAGTAGATGGGTCATTCACTACTTGTGAATTTCATGTTCCCTTAACTAACAAAAGAGATTCGAAAACTTTGGGTTTTGTGGACCTTTCATGTTATAATTTTTTTTTAGGTTTCATCAAAATTTCAAGGTTTATTCAAAATTGAGGTTTCTTCAAAATTTTAAGGTTTCTTTAATATTCCTTTTGTTGTAGCCTTTGATCACACTCTTTACTTATATCAAAACTTTGGGCCTCCCCTAAATTTGATGTCACTGAGAACATTATTAAAAAATACCCCCCTTTCATATTGATGGACACTCTTAGATGAATTTAGAAAAGTGTATAGCATCTCCCACTAATTGTAAACTCCTTCTGTCTACAACTTCTTGTTTGAAACCCCCCCTATCTACATTTTTTTTAATGCAATTTATCCCCCTTTGAAATAAATGAAAAACAATTTCTCCCCCTAAATTGATGCATCTTCTCAACTACAATTCTCCCCCATTTTCAATCTACTCCCCCTAAGGTTATAAATTATGACTTTGTAGATCCAAATCCTTTTCTCTGCATATTTTCTAGTAATATCAATTGATAATGAGTAAGTCCCTATTTTGTTTCCCATGTAGTTAAATTAGTTTCAATTGTTTCTAATCATTATTCTCCTACACTTCACTCTCAAAACTTCCATCTCCTTGATGTGATATCGATTACTACAGTCTCTCATTTTTTCTTATATTGTTCTTTAAAAGAACATTATCACTCCCAACTTCTGTCTTAGATATTCAAATGTATATTTAGGAAGGTGTTTGGTAATGATATTTGAAATATCCTTTCTAGTAGCGATGTATTCCAAATTAACATTACAATCAATGAATTTTTTTCTAAGGGAATGAGATTTGACAGGAATATATTTTTTTGTTGAATTCATAGCAATGTTCTTTGAGATATTGATTAGACTAGTATTATCATAGATAATTAATATAGGTTGATCATAATTGACATTGATGTCCTTTAGAATCTACTTCATCTAGGGAAGTTGAATGCAACATGTTATTTCTGCAATATATTCTACTTCAGTGTGGATGGAGAGATTGAATTTTATTTCTTGCTCAACCACGATACTAGACAAATTTCCAAAAAGAATGCTCTATTATTAGTGTTTCTCTTCCCATTAACACTTCCTAGTGAATCAATATCTACATATGCTATTAAGATGAAATATTTTATTCTTGAGTACAATGATCAAAAGCCTATAATCCCCTTCAAATATTTAAAAAATATTTTCCTTGCTTGCACATTTGTCTCCTTTGGTGATGATTGAAACCTTGCAATCAATCCTATAACTTACATGATACTAGGTCTTGATGTTATCAATCATAATAATTTATCAATCATAGAAATACACAAAGTCTTACTTACATTTGGAGAGTTATCATCTTTTCTTAATTTTCACCTTGTGACCATGGTAGTGCTAATAGATGTACAATTTTCCATTCCAAACTTCTCCAACATATCCTTATTTCATATTTGGTTAAAGATATGGATATATCTTTACATAATTGAACAAAATGCAATATTATGAACACTACAAGAAAAAAGGACATTGGTGAGGGGTGAAAAATGTCACCATAAGCTCATTGGTGACGGTCAAAAGAGAATTCGTCACCAAAGGTGGCATCGCCAAAAGTATAGGTGCTATAGTGACATACAAATTTTGTCACCAAAAGTGGCATCGCCAAAAGTATAGGTGTTGTAGTGACATTCAAAGTTCGTCACCAATAATGGTTTATAATGATGGATAGTGACCATCACCATTGCATATGAGAAATTGTGATGGACGATAGCGTCGGTCCCCAAAAACTAAACGTCACCAAAGGTGGCGTTGCCAAAAGTATAGGTGTTATGGTTACATTCAAGTTCCATCACAAATATTGATTATAATGACGGATAGCGATTGACACCATTTCATATGAACAATAATGATTTATTGTGATGGATATTTAATGGTCATCACTATTGGTGCATATATATGGTGACATTCATTGACTGTCACGAAAAGCCACATTGATAGAAGTATAGGTGTTGTGGTGACATTCAATGTCCATCACGAATAATGAATATAATGAAGGACAATGACCATCACCATTTCATATTTTTGGTGAGGGTCTAAAAATGTCACCAAAGCTCATTGGTGATGGTAAAAAGAGCCTCTGTCACCAAAAATTGGTCATCGCCATTCCATATGGATGTTAGGGCACGATGGAATCAAACCACCAACCTCTTGCTTGTAAAGCAAGTTCTCTTCCATTAAGCTAGCACCCTTTAAAGAATTATATTTTTTAAAATTAGACATTGAAACTTCAAAAATTCTAAATTCTACAACTTTCAATAAATTAAAGTCTCAACAATATTTTACTAAACAAGCAAAGAAACATCGAAGATGTAGGTCCCTACCTAATGGTTATTGAAGTTATGAAAATTAGGTGGAGGGAAAAATAGTTATGTATAAGAGAATCAATATGTTTAGTTGAATACTCAATTAGAAGTGAAAATATGAAGACATTTATAACCTATAAATGACCTATAACTATCAAATGCACCAAATATTGCAAAGGAAATGCCATAAGTGGATATCATATGGAAGAAGAGGAGGCAGGGACTTGGAACCCTTTTACATCTTGGCATACCTTAGCACTTGGCACATCTTAGCTTGTTTGACATGTCTTCGTACTATCTGGCACATCTTAGCATGCCCTAGCATTCCCTAACACAACTTGGCAGTCATGACCTCACAACTAGCATTGCATTTTTCCATGACTTAGGAACCTTACATTCACTAGAACACCTTGGCACTCCCTAATTTTCATTCCCTCTGTTATCCTCCATAATGTTCCAGGCTAATGAAGAGATCAATGGAGGTAACCACAGACCAAGCTTTTAGTTTAGTAGCGAGCTCTACCAAACTAGAGAGGGCTCTCTCTATCAAATCACAGCCAAGAGATGACTAGAATGTAAAGGATTTTATGCTAGATAGCTAGGGTCAGGTGGATTTTTGGAAAATTTAGGAACTTGGAACTCTATCCACCGTTGTCTTTTCTAGCAGGGACTTTATAAAGGAGGCAAGGACTTGGAACTCTGTCAAGGATAAATCACCTAACATGCATGAAAAAATCTCCCTAGAATAGAGTACCTTCTACCTAGAAGAGTGTCCCCTGCTCAAAATATCTCCACTGTGCACTTTTCTTAGAGATAAATCTGTGCATAAAATAGTACTAAGAAAAACATTTAATTTAAGAAAAGTGAGCATCTAAGTCAAACCATAAAAGTATAATAAATATGGCTCTGTATAAGTTTGGGAAACACTAGACAAGCATGCTTTCATACAACAACAATAAGATGCCTAAAATCGATGTGATTCTTTCATCGTTTCTATACCCTCAGAAAAACTGGAATCTATAGCATGTACCCCAAGGTTTTATGAATTTGTTGAAGGTGTAGATTGAAAGGATCCGCTGAGATGAAGTACTATTGAAGGAGAAACACCTTCAAAACAATAGATAAAGTCTATTGTGAATTCAACCCATTTGCACACAGACCAATGCTGCTACTGGGTACACCTCTGCTGAATGGAAACTACAATTTATTGTAGTGTTGTTGAAGGAAAAACACCTTTAGTGCAACACGGATAAAACTCTAATAGATATTGTCACTATGGCCTTAGTTTTCGATGATCTCATCAATATAGGTAACAACTTCGATAATTGAAAAACCAAAAGGTGAGATGAATAGATCATTTGAAATGACAGATTTGGGCATACTTTATTATTGTTTAGGAGTGTTAGCATAGAAAATTCAAGGTAACTTGTTGCGTCTTTATGTCATAGGCAAAGGATGCGAAGAAATACATAAAATATTAAATAGCATGGTATAAGTTGATTGCAGGTTATTTTTGAAACGGGAATGAAATTCTCCTTGTGCAGATTCTAATCTAGTGGGTATAACTTTAAATAAGAAACTGATAGTTATGCGGTTTAAATTGTCTCACAATTCATGAAAAGTCCCAAATTTGTTCACTAGAAAGAAGTAGAGCAAGTCATCAGGTTTATGGAAGGAAACACCCTATTCGTAGGAAGATAACCTAAAATTAGTTGGGCATATTATTTCTCGTCTTCTTGTAAGTGTGTGCTTTGAAAACATAACCACATCCAAAGACTCAATAGCAACTTTGGTAAAGTATATATATGTGAAGCACTTTTGAGAAAACCCATCGCTTAATGACAATTGAGCGAGGAATATGTTGAAGGATTCAATCTTGCACTCAGTCATAAAAAGGAAGTTGGGGTATCCAACATCTTGCCAGCAAATCGACTCCAACCATAACGTGAAAGGCAGGTTAACTACGAAACCTCTTTCCCACTTTATAGTATTTTTCCCTCTTGAATTCCAATAGGTATCTGGCTGCTTAGATCCACAAAACATGTGCTAGGTAAACTCTACATGATACAATTGTGACGTGAAAGCTTGACACAGACTCTAGTTTCCCTCTAAAAGAGGGTAAGTCAAAATATTATGACAATCTTAACTGTAATTTGATCATACAATATTGAGGTATTGCATGGAACAAACAATATACTATCAATGCACTAATGAAGAACTCAAAATAAACAAATTTCTTATTGCTACAATAGCGGCTCTTGGGATTCTCAGATAAAGAACCTAACTTGCATGGCAAAAGCTTCCTAGAATAGAGTACCTCCTACCTAGAAGTGTGTCCCCTGCTCAAAATATAGAACCCTTCTCTACTGTGCACTTTTCTTAAAGATAAATCTGTGCATAAAACAGAACTAAGAAAAACACCTAAATTAAGAAAAGTGAGCATCTATGTCAAACTATAAAAGCATACTAAATATGGTTGTATACAATATTGAGGTATTGTATGGAATAAGAAATATACTATCAATTCACTAATGAAGAACTCAAAATAAACAAATTTCTTATTGCTATAATAGTGCCTCTTGGAATTCTCGGATAAAGCACCTAACCTACATAGAAAAAGCTTCCTAGAATAGAGTACCTCCTACCTAGAAGTGTGTCCCCTGCTCAAAATATAGAACCCTTCTCTACTATGCACTTTTCTTAAAGATAAATCTATGCATAAAATAGAACTAAGAAAAACACCTAAATTAAGAAAAGTGAGCATCTAAGTCAAACTATAAAAGCATACTAAATATGCCTAAAATTGATGGACTTCTCTCATCGATACTACAACCTCATAGGAAAACTATAATCTATAACATGTATCCCAAGGCTGCATGCATCTACTAAAGGTGTAGACTGAAAGTATCTACTAAGATGAAGTATTGTTGAAGGCGAAACACCTTCAAAACAACATATAGAGTCTAATGTGCATTCAACCCATCTGCACACAGGCCAAGGTTGCTACTGGGTACCCTTCTCCCCTAAATGGAAACTACAGTGTATTGCTAATCTACTGAAGGAGAAACACCTTCAAAGAAACATGGATAAAACTATAACATATATTGTCACTGTGGTATCGGTTGTAGAAGTTCTCATCAATATAGGTAACAACTTCGATAATTGAAAAAACAAAAGGTGAGCTACATAGATCATTTGAAATGATAGATTTGGGCATACTTTATTATTTTTTAGGAGCATTAGTATAGAAAATTCAAGGTAGCATGTTGCATATTTATGTCACAGAGAAAGGATGCAAATAAATACAGAATATTCTAATCTATTGGGTATAGATTTAAATAAAAAATTTATAGTTATGGGGTTGGAATTGTCTCACGATTCATGGCAAGCCCCAAAGTTGTTCACTAGAAATAGGTAGAGCGAGTCGTCAGGTTTATGAATGGGAACACCCTATTCACAGGTAGATAACTTCAAATTAGCCAAGCATATTATTTCTCCTCTTCTTGTACGTGTGTGCTTTGAAAAGCTAACCACCTCCGAAGACTCAAGAACAACTCTAGTAAAGTTTATAGGTGTGCAACACTTCTAAGAAAACCCATCACTTGATGACAAATGAGTGAGGAATATGTCGAAGGATTTAATCTTGCACTCAGTCATAAAAAGGAAGTTGGGGTATCTAGCATCTTGCCAAAAAACCGACTCCAACCATGATGTGAAATCCAGGTTAACTGTGAAACCTCTTTCCCACTTTGTAGTTTTGTTGCCTCTTGAATATCAACAGGTATCCTGCTGCTTAGATCCACAAAACTTGTCCTAGTTAAACTTTGCATGATACAATTGTGATGTGGAAGCTTGACACGCACTCTAGTTTCCCTCTAAAAGAGGGTAAGTCAAAATATTATGACAGGCTTAACTGTAATTTGATCATACACTGTTGAGGTATTGTATGGAATAACAATATCAGGGAAAATTTTAAGAACCCCCCCTAAATTTATAAATATAATAAATGGGCGAATCTCCATGGTATATAGGAAAAATGAAAGGTGATTTTATCAATAATATAATATGTATATATAATTTTTTGGCGAATCTCTCACGAGGCATGGCGAATATTTTACTCAATTATAAAATCTTGTAAGATCTTGGCGAGTCTTTCACTAAATAATAAAACTTTGTAAAGTCCTAGTGAATCTTAGCATAGGCTACATGCTGGTTTAATTCCCCCATTTAAATAGGCTACATTCCAGGTGAATACCATGGGTCAATACCATGTGCCATTTTGGTGAATACCATGGGTCAATACCATGTGCCATTTTTATTTTTATTAATTCTAATATTAGGGTTAATAATGGTTTTTTGCATGGTATTAATAACAATCTAGTCCATGGTATTTGTCCCATAGTATTTTGGCCATAGGTTTCACCTAAATATAACCCATTTTTTGAGTGTTCATAAATATAAGGTGACTTATGGAGTAAATATAAAAAAATGTTTTATTTGTTTACCATACCTCTCGTTTATTTATATTTTTATTAATTTACCATACCTCTTTTACAAATATGGTATTTGGCCCATAGGATTCACTTAAATAAAACCTCTTTCTTGAGCCTTCATAAATAGAACGAGGGTTATGGACTAAATATAAAAAGAGGTTTTATTTATTTACGATACGTCTAGTTTATTTATATTTTTATTTATTTACCATACCTTTTGAGTAAGTATAAAAAGACGTTTTATTTATTTACCATACCTCCACTTTACTTATATTTTTATTTGTTTACACCCTTACATGTATATAAGGTGACTTATGGAGTAAATATAAAAAATGTTTTATTTATTTACCATACCTCTCATTTATTTATATTTTTATTAATTTACCATACCTCTTTTAGAAATATGGTATTTGGCCCTTAGGATTCACTTAAATAAAACCTATTCTTGAAAATGGGCGAATGGATTCACTTAAATAAAACCTATTCTTAAAAATGGGCGAATGGAAGGTTGTAAGTCCTAATTTCAAGGGCTAAATTTACCTTTTTTACCCTCTCCCTTAAAATAAGGTGGGCTATTTGAGGTGATTTGTAAAAATGTACTATGATACAAAATAATTTAAAACCCCTTAATTTCGCCAAAGGGCGAACATTCGCCCCTAAAATTATCCTTGAACAATATATTATCAATGCACTAATGAAGAACTCAAAATAAACGAATTTCTTGTTGCTACAATAGCGCCACTCTTGGGATTCTCCAAGGAGCCACTAATTTATACACATTTGGAATCTTTACTTGGTTTGCAGAAAGATTAAGCAATGGTAGTGATCACTCTTTTCCCTCCCATGGAATTTCTATATAGGGTCAGCAACAAATTGATTTAAAAGTGAGGTATATGCCTAAAAAATAGGAGTCTGACTCTTCAAATCTAATTTAGTGGCAAGGAAATATTCAACTGTAAATGCTTGATCTTCTACAATGTAAATTTCTAGATAAATGGTTAGCGTAAATCTATCCATTGTCCACATATCCCAAAAAACCATGTATGTCTAGACTTTAGTTGTGTGTAAGAGAGGGGAGATCACATAAATAATCCATTGTCAAAAGAAAAAGTTATAGCACAAAATTCTATGGAGATTTTTTTTTTAAATTTTATTACATACCTTAGAAAGTTTGAAAGGACATAACTGAAGCTTCCTCTCCTTCCACACTTCATTAAATAATCCCCTTTTCCAATGCAGATGTGGCCTACAAAATCACAATCAGCAAATAGAATATGAAAAGTAAGTTTAATGAATTAAAGTAGCTTTGTTATACCTCAAGCAAATGGACTATGAGAAATTGGATTCATTCTCTACAAAAGATGATATAGCAAGATCTAAATACATTTTTAACTGAAACAAAGGTAAATTGGATTCATGCTCTGTAATAGATGATATAATGAGATCTAATGACATTTTAAACTCAAACAAAGGTAAGTTGAGTAAGCTCAAGCTCCAAAATGGTGGCATCCAACTTTTGAGTTGCAGTTACTATATATATCTAGCTAGAGGCTATAACATAAAGATATTTGTTATATGTGAAGATAAAAAAATGAAAGGAATGTGAAATTTTGACCATCAACTATAAGTTCCTTTCAAGGACTAGATCAAACCATAACATTGTTATCAATATAATCAACTCACCCATTCTAGTATGCTTCTAGTAGTTTCATGGTTAAACTCAAACTCAATAAACCTCAAACAACATAAATTAACCAACAATATGTCTGAGGTTGGTTACCTAAGGATTATATCATACTAAATTTCCTTTTGCATCTAACATTTAAAATCACAGTGAAATAAATGAAGACAAATCAATGATTATGATGGATGCATGTGATTAAATAAAATAAAAAATGACCTTTCTTCTTATTGCTCATGAGCCTTCTAGGGGGTTCTTGGATGAAGTTGATCCTGATCTCCTTTCTGAAATCAAAGAGACACTTTCTAGCTACTCTAATTTGACAGATAACAACCCTAATGCTTATGAAAATGAATATGGAAAGCAATAACCATCGATGAACCTAGTCTTGAAGAAGGTGTTTGAAAGTCTAATATGGATAGTATTTTAAATTTCTACAGCTAGCAGAGGGTTTTCCTCATTGGGTTCCCTAGAAAATTTTGTTGTTTTTGCTATAGTGTGACTGTGTTTTATTTCTATTCTATTTCACTACAAATTGGTAGAGATATTTTTTGTCTTCATGCAACAATTAGTTTTAGATTTATTCATTCAAGTAGTAGTAGAATTTCAAGGAAATTCTACACAAGGGACAATTAATCTATATTTTCACTTATATATTTTGCAAGTAAAATTCACAACTAAATTTTCATCCAAATTGTTTAGGTTACTAGCAAGTCATATCACAGCGTATCTCAACATTGCAAGGCATAAATAATACTATTAAATAAGGTTGAGACTTGAGATAAAAAAATATTCCCAAGTTATGCAAGCAAGAAAACTGCTGATTTTTAGTTCTAAATCTATCCAACTAGAACAAAATTATGCCATTTTCAACACCCTCTAATCAAAGTTATTCCTGGCCTCATTCAACTCAATTAAGAATATGTCAATCTCGTTGAGATTTCTTCTTCATTCCATGCTTCTAAGTTATGTATTTATGCAACCTAATATATTATTTATGTTAAGTGATTATTCATTAAAAATTATTTAGTCTGTCCAATGCATCTACCTAATTTTCTTATCAGTTTCTGGGAAGAATCTATTAGACATTTGAAGCAGAAAATAGAAGACTGTTTTAGTACCTAGTGTTATAAAACTCTAATCTGGAAAAAGTATTTTGGGTTGTTTCCCTACAAATATTTACACAATTTTCAATTCCAAAGCCATTTTAGGGAGAATTTTAGTCAGGGATAAATTTAGTATTATTTTTGGAAAATTTGAATGCAACTAAAAGAAATTCTTCTGGTTTGCTCAAAAGATTCTAGCACCAAATATGTGTGAATTCACAGAACTTAAGATTTAGAAATAATTAAATTTCACTTTGCTTTTCCAGGACCATATATGAGTGAATTCACAAAACATGAGATTTGGATTCTAGAAACACTTAAATTTCACCTCATTTACTAGGATTGAAAGTTCTCTGAGATACAAACATGTAGCATTAAGGATCTACTTTGCTTGTTTAAGGAAAATGTTCAGTTTATAAATAGTGATAAAAGAATCCTTGTATAGATGCCTGACACAGTTCTTTGGTCACAAATAATGAAACTGAACTCCATCAATACATAACAAACAAGGTAGAATGTAAGAGAGCATCTACTTTTCAACATTTACTCGACAAAAATAAGCATCTATATAGTCATATAAAGTTGTCACCACACCAAAGAAGGAATTAAAAACCAAAATAAAAATAGGAATAGGCTTGGATTGTTATGGTTACTCTAACAAAATGTTAAATAGGATCAATATGTTAATATGGAAAATAGTGTAGTTGATTATGATTTATTGAGCCCAAGGGGTTAGCCCAACCTAATTTCATTAATGTTACTGGGTATTTGGCTAGTTTTTTTCTGGCAGGTGCCCTGTTTGAAATCCATAGGGTAAGGTGCACTAGTCAATGCCAATGGGTTTACCAGGGATGCCATCCATGAATGTGGGGAAACATCCATTGGGATTCCCCAGAGAGTTTTTCTTGGAAATAATAAAAATAGGATTTCCTAAAGGGAAATTTTGAGATGCATACAGTGTACACCCAATAAAATCAACTCTATAGAGACAAACCATAAAATAAGGAAAAATACATATGCATTTACCTATGTTCCCTTGTTTTCCCTCTTGCCCTGTGAAAAGTGAAAATATGCTACTCTTAAACTTAAAAGAAAGGATGAAAAAACTAGTGAATTTTGAATTTTTCCTCCTTGTGTGGAAGAATACTAAAAGTGGGGTGGAAATGTAGCGAGGTTAGAAATGAAACATACCTGGGCACCATTAATGGATTGTGTTAGACTCCGTCTTATGTCGGTGTGAGATTGATTCTTCTTCAAAACCCTGTTTTGAAGAAGAAATCATTAAATGTGTTGTTTTAGAATATGTAATTTATTCTCCCGCTCTTCAAATGGCAGAAGTTTCCTCAGCTCCTATCTCTGCAAAAGCACAAACAAAAGAAAACAAAACATCATCAGCAATCATGTCCATTTATCTGATCTGGTCTAGAAGCTGTCTTCAGTTGTCATTTGGTTATACAGCTCTCCATACATTTGGTTGCTCAGATCTGGTTACTTAGCCAAGGAATCGCTAGAATGAAAAGCATACTTTAATCTCTTGACAAGCATATGCCTGCGGCCTTGTTGCATAAGATAAATAAGAAAGCGCGATGGCAGAACTGGGGAGGCTTCTTATCTATGAGGCATCAAGGGGATTGGTTGCCCATTGTTAGCGGTGAGATCCAAACACCACTAGGAGTTGCATTTGTTGAGTTCATTGATCCAAGAGAGCCCGTGATGATAGTGCTAGTTTTCAGAGCTGGTCTTGTATTGGTGGAGCATGCTGCATCTATTTTGCCTGCAACAAAAACATATCATGTTGGCTATTATAGAGATGAGAATACACTTCAAACAACCTTATATTTGAACAAACTGCCAGAAAGATTTCCAGAGGGTTCTCGTGTGCTTGTAGCTGATCCAATGCTTGCAACTGGTGGGACAATTGTTGCCACAATTAATCTACTGAAGGACAGGGGAATTGATCCCAAAGATATACGGGTGGTTTCGGCTATGGCTACTTCCCCTGCACTTAAAAAATTAAGTGATAAATTTCCTGGGCTTCATGTCTATACTGGAACTATTGATCTTGGTATGGGTGAAAACGGTTTTATTGTTCCAGGTCTTGGGGACGCAGGAGACCGTAGTTATGGCACTTAAGATACTTTCATTTGGTTTTGATGCTTATTGGCGTGAAGGACAAAACCTTATTCCCAGTTTAACACCATATCTTGCCATCATCTTTTGCGTAATGTGTCTCTATTGCTCCCTCGGTTTACAGTTATTTGGTGGCCTTGTCTATGCAAACAATCCTAAACTGGAAGGGAACGAAACATTGAAGCTTTCGCAGTTGGGATATTTATTCTACACCGTGGTTCAAGTGGGCGCTCCCAACGTAACATTACTTGTAGCACTTGACACGGGCAGTGATGTGTTCTGGGTGCCTTGTGATTGCCAAGCGTGCACTCCTGTTTCTGCAGCTAGCTATGGATTAAATGGTATCATTTTTGAGACTTACAATCCATCAGCCTCGCAGACAAGCAAGTCAGTTGCTTGTAGTAATACTCTCTGTCAATTAAAAAATGAATGCTCCAAAACTAGTGATCAATGCCCATACAGCGTTCAATATCTTTCTGCAAATACATCCACTGTAGGAACTTTAGTGGAGGATATTCTTTATCTGACTCTTGGAGATGGGTCACAAGAAGGAACGGTGAAGGCACCTATCACGTTTGGGTGTGGAAGTGTACAAACAGGCACATTTCTAGAAGGTGCGGCTCCTGATGGTCTACTTGGGCTTGGCATTGATAATATCTCTGTCCCAAGCATTTTGTACAATTCAGGCCTTGTATCAAATTCTTTCTCTATGTGTTTCCCACGCGATTCAATTGTTGGAAGGTTTGCCTTTGGAGATAAAGGGAGTTCAGACCAAAGCAAAACTCCTTTTTATAATACATTACTTTTACGTGGGAAATGCCAATGTCAAAATAGACTTTCAGGCCCTTTTTGACACTGGCACCTCATTTACACAGTTGGCTAATCAACGAGCAGGCAGAGCTGGAAGGACACGTCCTAGAAAATGTTATAGGCTCTATCCATTATCTGTGTATGAGCATGAATTGCTTGAGGCAACGATTCCTGAAATTCAACGTTCATCGCTTGCTACTGTCGTGCTTCATTTAAAGTCATTGGACCTTACAGATGTAGATGTTCTTAACTTTGATTTTCTTGACCAGCCATCACGTAAGGATCATGCGACTTTCCATGTGAGTCCTTGGAGGATGCTTTAAAGCAACTGTACCTAATTGATGCGATTGATGAGGGTGGATTGATAACTAAAATTGGAAGGCAAATGGCAGAGCTTCCATTGGAACCTTCACTTGCAAGGGCTCTGATAGCAGCAAATGAGATGGGCTACTTATCTTAAACTTTGACGGTCGCAGCAATGTTATCATGTGAAAATGTATTCTCCTCGACAAACAGGTGAGATCTATGATGTTTTCCAAAGATGTGAGGCAGCAACTCTCGGCCATAATGCATAAAATAACAAATGAATATCTAGATGTGCGGCCAAAAGAAAATTCACGAGAAAATGGGGGCATTAGTAAAAACTTGAGGAAATCTTTATGCATTGGTTTTGCGAATCGACTTGCACAGCGAATGGAACGCCAGGAATGTGATGTGCGCAATTGACCCTCAACATGGGCGTTACCTGATAGCCTCTAATTAAATAGTGGCTGCTCTGTTTAGTGCCTGATTTTCGTGATGTTTTCTCTTATCAATGAGAATGCCAAGTCAAAATACGCCTAAAACAAAACAAAGACACCTGTCATAGCAGAGAAATAGGGACCGATGATCTATTTTTTGACTGCAGTTGCAAAGTGGCATTCAAAGGTCGATTGCCTATTTCTGTCTTTAGTTAGTCTACGCTCCAGGATTAGTTTTCATGGGTCATTGAAACTGGAATAATGGAAGGCTTTTCTATCTTTAGAGATTCTTTTCTATTTTTGTAGCTTCAGGTGAAACAACGCCCCTGTTTTGGGGTCGATTTGTTTTCCCCTAGAAAAGATTATTTAATGTATTAAAAAATCATTTGTAAAAGTTAGTGGGAGAGAGAATTCTGAGTGCTGAGAGGTGTGTGTAACAGAGCTTCATTGTACAGTTCTTGACAGAGATTTTTAATGAAATTACACAGCTCTAACTTCTGAGATTCCTGTGGTATGAAAGTTAGCATAAGTTTTTCTTCTGTTTCATATGTAAACTGTTATGTTTCATTTCACTTCATGAACAAATGAAGTGTTAAGGTAGAATTCATCATTTGTATGCTCTGCCTTTAAGTTTGTTCAATATTTAATGTTTTCTTCTGTTTGACAAGGATTCATCTTCTATGCCCTTGTCAGCTCCTCACCAGCCTTGCCATTCCATTTAATCTCAATTTGATGTTAAATTTCTTGCCTACCTTGCCTCAGGGGATAATCTGTGTTCTTGATTACGTTTCTCTGCTCAAGCTGTTACTTTGCCCATGCAGCCCAGAAAAACCCCGTTATTTTATTAAAAACCCCTTTTTATCAGTTTACTAGCCTAAAATCAGTGTTACCCTATTGGTTATCTCGCCCATTGAAGATTTTGACCAAGATAAACCGGAGAGAGCCCTCTCCTGCCCCGTAGGGCTAGCTACGAGGCTAAGTGGTTTGATGTTGCCTTGAGGTTTACCTTTCTCAGCCTGAGGTGAAATTTCAAGAACTAACATATTGGCGACCATACTGGGGAGAACATTCGACTTGTTGATTGTCTTGTCCCAGTACATGCAATCGAGGTGCAGATCTGATGCTGATGGTGGACAACAGTCAGACACTTATGCAGGCTGAACCATTCACCTGGCGACTCCAATTCGACCCAGACATTCCAACGCTCACTGATCCATTCATGCAATGGTAGGGTATGTGGCAAACCTTACCCTGTGTGAAGCTGTAGAAAAAATAAGAAAGGAGTTAGCAGATACTGAATTTGATGAAGATGTTTTCAGTGCCTTGCTTCAATGCTTGAAATCTTCAAAGGTCTTCAAAACTAAATTTTGTGAGTTAATTGTTGAAAGAATCAAAAAGGAGATTCAAGAATTAGATGAGAAAATTCAGTCATATGATTTCCAAGACCCTAAAAAGTTCTTGGAAATCCTTCCTCATTCGAAACAAGATATCATAGAATCGCCTACAGATGTTTACATTGACAGTGTGCAGCTAGAAGTATGTGTTGCAGAGTTGGGGCAGCCAACAGAGTCTGGCTTCCGTGATCCTATTGCGGCATATATGGACGTGTTTTTCAGTTTGATTGATAGATCAGGCTGTCTTTTCCATGACCAGGGTCATTACTTGCACGAAGGGCTACCAACAATTACATTTGTGTCCTGGCGGAAGCATGCTCGAGCGGCATCATTCTCAGGTTTACTTGAATGGCTAATCTGGCATTTCAGTATTACCTGATCTATTGTTTGTACAACAGATTAGAGTAGATTTTGTAAATAAATAAGCAGCCATAAGGGCAGCATCTTGTTTTAGTTTGCTTGAAGATTGTTAAGTCGTTTTTCAGTCATTTCAGTCTTGAGATCAAATCAGTTTGAGTTCAGTTTCAGTTGTGTCGATGATGACTCCATTGCCCAATGGGTGGAAGCACTGTCTGCTCTCCCAAAGTTCTGCGGTTCTTGGAACCTCCACGAGGCGGCAGCTGCCATCCCAAGTGGAGCCGATGTTAGACTCCGTCTTATGTCGGTGTGAGATTGATTCTTCTTCAAAACCCTGTTTTGAAGAAGAAATCATTAAATGTGTTGTTTTAGAATATGTAATTTATTCTCCCGCTCTTCAAATGGCAGCAGTTTCCTCAGCTCCTATCTCTGCAAAAGCACAAACAAAAGAAAACAAAACATCATCAGCAATCATGTCCATTTGTCTGATCTGGTCTAGAAGCTGTCTTCAGTTGTCATTTGGTTATACAACTCTCCATACATTTGGTTGCTCAGATCTGGTTACTTAGCCAAGGAATCGCTGGAATGAAAAGCATACTTTAATCTCTTGACAAGCATATGCCTGCGGCCTTGTTGCATAAGATAAATAAGAAAGCGCGATGGCAGAACTGGGGAGGCTTCTTATCTATGAGGCATCAAGGGGATTGGTTGCCCATTGTTAGCGGTGAGATCCAAACACCACTAGGAGTTGCATATGTTGAGTTTATTGATCCAAGAGAGCCCGTGATGATAGTGCCAGTTTTGAGAGCTGGTCTTGTATTGGTGGAGCATGCTGCATCTATTTTGCCTGCAACAAAAACATATCATTTTGGCTATTATAGAGATGAGAATACACTTCAAACAACCTTATATTTGAAAAAACTGCCAGAAAGATTTCCAGAGGGTTCTCGTGTGCTTGTAGCTGATCCAATGCTTGCAACTGGTGGGACAATTGTTGCCAAAATTAATCTACTGAAGGACAGGGGAATTGATCCCAAAGATATACGGGTGGTTTCGGCTGTGGCTGCTTCCCCTGCACTTAAAAAATTAAGTGATAAATTTCCTGGGCTTCATGTCTATACTGGAACTATTGATCTTGGTCTGGGTGAAAACGGTTTTATTGTTCCAGGTCTTGGGGACGCAGGAGACCGCAGTTATGGCACTTAAGATACTTTCATTTGGTTTTGATGCTTATTGGCGTGAAGGACAAAACCTTATTCCCAGTTTAACACCATATCTTGCCATCATCTTTTGCGTAATGTGTCTCTATTGCTCCCTCGGTTTACAGTTATTTGGTGGCCTTGTCTATGCAAACAATCCTAAACTGGAAGGGAATGAAACATTGAAGCTTTCACAGTTGGGATATTTATTCTACACCATGGTTCAAGTGGGTGCTCCCAACGTAACATTACTTGTAGCACTTGACACGGGCAGTGATGTGTTCTGGGTGCCTTGTGATTGCCAAGTGTGCGCTCCTGTTTCTGCAGCTAGCTATGGATTAAATGGTATCATTTTTGAGACTTACAGTCCATCAGCCTCGCAGACAAGCAAGTCAGTTGCTTGTAGTAATACTCTCTGTCAATTAAAAAATGAATGCTCCAAAACTAGTGATCAATGCCCATACATCGTTCAATATCTTTCTGCAAATACATCCACTGTAGGAACTTTAGTGGAGGATATTCTTTATCTGAATCTTGGAGATGGGTCACAAGAAGGAACGGTGAAGGCACCTATCATGTTTGGGTGTGGAAGTGTACAAACAGGCACATTTCTAGAAGGTGCGGCTCCTGATGGTCTACTTGGGCTTGGCATTGATAATATCTCTGTCCCGAGCATTTTGTACAATTCAGGCCTTGTATCAAATTCTTTCTCTATGTGTTTCCCACGCGATTCAATTGTTGGAAGGTTTGCCTTTGGAGATAAAGGGAGTTCAGACCAAAGCAAAACTCCTTTTTATAATACATTACTTTTACGTGGGAAATTCCAATGTCAAAATAGACTTTCAGGCCCTTTTTGACACTGGCACCTCATTTACACAGTTGGCTAATCAACGAGCAGGCAGAGCTGGAAGGACACGTCCTGGAAAATGTTATAGGCTCTATCCATTATCTGTGTATGAGCATGAATTGCTTGAGGCAACGATTCCTGAAATTCAACGTTCATCGCTTGCTACTGCCGTGCTTCATTTAAAGTCATTGGACCTTACAGATGTAGATGTTCTTAACTTTGATTTTCTTGACCAGCCATCATGTAAGGATCATGCGACTTTCCATGTGAGTCCTTGGAGGATGCTTTAAAGCAACTGTACCTAATTGATGCGATTGATGAGGGTGGATTGATAACTAAAATTGGAAGGCAAATGGCAGAGCTTCCATTGGAACCTTCACTTGCAAGGGCTCTGATAGCAGCAAATGAGATGGGCTGCTTATCTCAAACTTTGACGGTCGCAGCAATGTTATCATGTGAAAATGTATTCTCCTCGACAAACAGGTGAGATCTATGATGTTTTCCAAAGATGTGAGGCAGCAACTCTCGGCCATAATGCATAAAATAACAAATGAATCTCTAGATGTGCGGCCAAAAGAAAATTCACGAGAAAATGGGGGCATTAGTAAAAACTTGAGGAAAGCTTTATGCATTGGTTTTGCGAATCGACTTGCACAGCGAATGGAACGCCAGGAACGTGATGTGCGCAATTGACCCTCGACATGGGCGTTACCTGATAGCCTCTAATTAAATAGTGGCTGCTCTGTTTAGTGCCTGATTTTCGTGATGTTTTCTCTTATCAATGAGAATGCCAAGTCAAAATACGCCTAAAGCAAAACAAAGACACCTGTCATAGCAGAGAAACAGGGACCGATGATCTATTTTTTGACTGCAGTTGCAAAGTGGCATTCAAAGGCCGATTGCCTATTTCTGTCTTTAGTTAGTATACGCTCCGGGATTAGTTTTCATGGGTCATTGAAACTGGAATAATGGAAGGCTTTTCTATCTTTAGAGATTCTTTTCTATTTTTGTAGCTTCAGGTGAAACAACGCCCCTGTTTTGGGGTCGATTTGTTTTCCCCTAGAAAAGATTATTTAATGTATTAAAAAATCATTTGTAAAAGTTAGTGGGAGAGAGAATTCTGAGTGCTGAGAGGTGTGTGTAACAGAGCTTCATTGTACAGTTCTTGACAGAGATTTTTAATGAAATTACACAGCTCTGACTTCTGAGATTCCTGTGGTATGAAAGTTAGCATAAGTTTTTCTTCTGTTTCATATGTAAACTGTTATGTTTCATTTCACTTCATGAACAAATGAAGTGTTAAGGTAGAATTCATCATTTGTATGCTCTGCCTTTAAGTTTGTTCAATATTTAATGTTTTCTTCTGTTTGACAAGGATTCATCTTCTATGCCCTTGTCAGCTCCTCACCAGTCTTGCCATTCCATTTAATCTCAATTTGATGTTAAATTTCTTGCCTACCTTGCCTCAGGGGATAATTTGTGTTCTTGATTACATTTCTCTGCTCAAGATGTTACTTTGCCCATGCAGCCCAGAAAAACCCCGTTATTTTATTAAAAACCCCTTTTTATCAGTTTACTAGCCTAAAATCAGTGTTACCCTATTGGTTATCTCGCCCATTGAAGATTTTGACCGAGATAAACCAGAGAGAGCCCTCTCCTGCCCCATAGGGCTAGCTACGAGGCTAAGTGGTTTGATGTTGCCTTGAGGTTTACCTTTCTCAGCCTGAGGTGAAATTTCAAGCGCTAACAGATTGAAGAGGTAAAACCTTAACTCACAACTCTCTTCCATCTCGTTTTCCCTTCTGCCCTATGAAAAGTGAAAGTATGCTACTAGTAAACTTAAAAGCAAGGATGAAAAAAATAGTGAATTTTGAACCAGAGATCTAAGGTGTGTGTACTCCTCCCTGTGTGGAAGAAGATTAAAAGTGGGGTGTAAATGTAGCTAAGTTAGAAATGAAGCATACCTAGGCACCATTAATAGATTGAAGATCTAATGGTGGGGGATCTGAGGTGTGTGTACTCCTCCCTGTGTGGAAGAATACTAAAAGTGGGGTGGAAATGTAGCGAGGTTAGAAATGAAACATACCTGGGGCCATTAATGGATTGAAGATCCAATGGTGAGGTTCGATATCTGCTACTAGTAAAACCTTAATTCACAACACTCTTCTTCCCTCGCCCTGTGAAAAGTGAAAATATGCTACTCTTAAACTTAAAGGATAGGATGTAAAAAATAGTGAATTTTGAACCAGTCCTCCTTGTGTGGAAGAAGACTAAAAGTGGGGTAGAAATGCAGCCAGGTTAGAAATGAAACATACCTGGGTGCCATTAATGGATTGAAGATCCAATGGTGGGGTTCAATATTAGTTTGCTATTGGTAAAAACTTAATTCACAACTCTCTTCAATCTCGTTTTCCCTCTCGCCTTGTGAAAAGTGAAAATAGTGAATTTTGAACCAGAGATCTGAGGTGTGTGTACTCCTCCCTGTGTGGAAGAAGACTAAAAGTGGGGTGTAAATGCAGGGAGGTTAGAAATGAAACATACTTGGGCGTCATTAATGGATTGAAGATCTAATGGTGGGGCTTGATATCAATATGCTAGTGGTGAAACCTTAATTCACAACTCTCTTCAATCTCGTTTTTCCTCCCTGTGAAAAGTGAAAATATGTTACTAGTTTTCCCTCCCTCCCTGTGAAAAGTGAAAATATCTACTAGTTTTCCCTCCGCCCTATGAAAATTGAAAATATACTACTTGTTTTAGAAAGTAAGGTTGGAATTAGGAGGGCTTTGTTACATCAAAATTAAGGCTGAATTTTCTCAAAAATGTTAAAATTTCCCTCCCTAAAAAACAATAAATACAATATTTATAGAGTACAGAGTAGATGTGTAGGTGTAATGTAAGTATGTAAACAATTCTAAATATGAGCTTAATTAAAGAATAATAGTAATAATAATAATAAAAGTCAAAAGTATGGGGATGAGTGCAAAAATCTAAATGTTGGCTCAATTAATAATAAAAATAATAAAATTCAAATTGTTATATTTTGATTTTGTTATTAACTTGTGGATAGATTTATTTACAATACCATGAGCCAATACAATGGCTTATCAATACCTCAAGCCCAAAAACCATAACTTATTTCACAACCAAAATATTTTATAACAATATGACAAGATTCTTAACCATGGATATTCACCCCCCACTTTATAGTGGATATTATTAACTTGTAAAAAAATGGTTTTGTTATAATACCATGTGCCAATACTATGGCCTATCAATACCACATGCTCTAAAAACATAACTTATTTCACAATCAAAATATTTTATAACAATATGAAAATATTATTAACCATGGATATTCATTCTCACTTTACCAGAGATATTATTAACTTGGAAATAGACTTTGTTACAATACCATGGCTTATCAATATCACATTCCCAAAAAAAATAACTTATTTCAAAATCAAAATATGTTATAAGAATATGACAGGATTCTTAATTATGGATATTCACCCCCACTTTGTCATTGATATTATTAACTTGTGAATAGGCTTTGTTACAATAGAATGGGCTAATACCATGGCTTATTAATACCACATGCCAAAAAATCATATCTTATTACACAATCTAAATATTTTATAACAATATGACAAGATTCTTAACCATCGATATTCACCCCCACTTTACCATGGATATTATTAACTTGTAAATAGGCTTTGCTACAATACCATGGGCCAATATCATGCCTTATCAATACCACATGCCAAAAAAACATAACTTATTTCACAATAAAAATATTTTAATTTAATTTAATTTTATAACATTTTTTATTTTTAGCTAATAGGAAAAGGGTGGTAATTAGTTTTGAGATATATATAAACCCTCTATCGGAGTACTAAAATTATTCCCATATAAATTAAAATAAGGTTTTAATAAAATAAAAAATGAGAATAATTTTGTATTTAAAGATGTGAAATTTATATAATACAAATATTAGTAAGAACCAACATAGAGCTATCTTAACTAAGGATCCAAGTGATGATAGCAAGCAAAGTGAAGGGAATAGAGGGGAGGGAGATAGTTACAAAGATGGAGGGTGGAGAGAGAGAGAGAGAGAGAGAGAGAGAGAGAGAGAGAGAGAGGAGGTAGGAAGAGAGAGAGGGGAGAGAGAGAAGAAGAGAGTGGGGGAGAGAGATATGGAGTTGGAGGGGGAGAGAGAGGGAGGAAAGAACTAAGGCATAGGGAGATAGAGGTGGAGAGAGAGGGAGGAAATAACTAAGGCATAGGGAGATAGAGGTGGAGAGAGAGAGGGAGTGACAAGGGATAGATGGATAGAGGGAGGGAGAGAATAGAGGAGGGGAGAGAGAGAATAGGCGGGGATAAAGATAGGGAGAGAAGGGAAAGAAAGAGAGAGGGAGTCACAAAGATGGAAGGGGGAGAGAGAGAGAGAGAGTGATGGGGGGATAGAGGGAGGTGAGAGAGAAAGGGAGAGAGAGTACTAGGAGAGAGGAGAGGGAGATGAAGTTAGAGGGGGAGAAAGAGGGAAGGAAGAAGAGAGACATAGAGGGATAAAGGTAGAGAGAGAGAGAGGGAATGAAAAGGGAGCAATGGAGAGAGGAGAGATAGAGGGAAGAGAGAGAGGTGGAGAGGAAGAGGGAGGGAGAAAGAGATGAGAGAGTGTGTATGTTTGGGGGGTGAGATAGAGAGAGGGAATAAGAAAGAGACACATAGATACAAATATATATATTATATAGTATTATATAACCAACCTAGATCCATCTTAACCTGGGTCTATCAAGCGCCAAAAAAGAGGTTTTCACATTGAGAGTTTGGATCCCTCTCGGAACTTGATAGATCCGGGTTAAGATGGATCTAGGCTGGCTTAATACGTTTGTAGTTGTATTTGATAAAATAACACTTCTTTAATGGTTGTGTTTGAAAACAATTTTTCCATATTTGGTGTATTTATCATAATAATAATAATCTAATTTTAATTTAATTTTAAGCTTACCTTTTTTATGCAATGATTTTGTTGTTAGTTTATAGAGATATACATGTTATACTTTTGGAATTTGAAAAGGAAACATGTGCTCTTAACTTGGTTGTATTGAAAACATTTAAGTGTAAGAAAGAAACATGCCCTCTTGACTTGGTTGTATTAAAAACATAAGTGTTCTTGTATACTAGGTGGGTGCAAACAAGAGAGAGTATATGGTAAGTGGATTAAATAGTTAAAAACAAATGTTAGTTAAGGAGAAAGTTACAAAAATCTAACAAATAGGCTAGGGTTAGGATATTACTGTTTTGGGACATCTAAAGTTGAAGGTACATTTTATGGAGGTGTAATATAAGCCCTTGGGTGTAGGGCACATATTATGGGTATCTTGGACTTTTGGTGTGTGTTAGTAGTGTCAAATAGTGGTGGAGTGTCCAACCAATGAGTAGGAAAGTTTTTCATTTACAAGGTTGGCATCAATCAAGTATTATCCCTCTCTACCCAACTCTAAGATGAGGAGTGTGAATAATGGAATTATTATTGTAAAAAATTGCAAATATTTGATTATCTTTAAGTTCAAGGGCTTGAAGTGGTTGCCTCAACCTACAAATCTTTAAAGGAACTATGTGTTTTTCAATTAAACCCTTGTGGTCAAGGAGTTGCAAAAGAGGAAGGGCTTATGGCTATTTTTAACGGGTTGTAATGAACCTTGGCTTGTGGTAAATATGTACATATGATGCTAATGGTCCTGATCTTAGTACATTCACGTATATAATGTAAATATTTTCCTATCACCTTGCATTGTGTAAAGATGATAAATATTTTGTGGTTACCCTGATGTAATGTTGAAGTTCCACTTGCATGATTATGGGAAACACTTCTCAGTTACCATTGTGTACATGGGGAAGATCATAATTGCTCTATGCGATAAAAACACCTAGTAATATTTTCACACTAAACACTATACAATAAACTTTATCCTAATATCTTAGTGAAGAAAAAGTAACTAGCTAGACTCTGGAAAGGTTTTTGGATTGACTGTTAGTGAAACTCATTGCAGTTAGGTGTGCCAATGTGTCGTGAGTGTTAGTGAGTGCTAGGGAAACAAAAGGGAGCACTAGGTCAAAATGCATGGAAATGAATGAATAAGAGTGTGTGACAGGGAGTGTCAATGAGTTTGAGGTGTGGTAAGAGGGCAGTGACATGGTATGTTAAGTAGCGCTAAGTCATTCTGGCATGCTAGAGCGACATGCAGCCAATGTGTGCTAGGTGCCAAGGTGTGCCAAATAGTGCTAGGAAGTGTTAGGGGGCATTAGGGAACACAAGGGAGCACTAGGTGAAAATAATGCATGCAAATGAATGATTAAGAGTTTGTGATAGGAAGTGTCAGTGATTTTAGGGTGTGCTAAGGAGGGAGTGACAAGGTATGATAGGTAGTGCTAAGGAATTCTAGAGGCTAGGGAAACATCATAAGATGTGCTAGGTGCTAAGGTGTGCCAATGCATGCTAGGGAGAGTTATCGAGTGTCGGGGAGAAACAAGGGAGCACTAGTTTCATATGCATGGAAATGAATGAATAAGAGTGTGTGACAGGGATTGTCAGTGAATTCTAGGTGTGCTAAGGAGGAAGTGACAAGGTATGCTAGGTAGTTCCAAGGAATGCTAGAGTGCCAGGGAAACATGCCAAGATGTGCCAAGTCCTAGGGTGTGGAAATGTGTGTCAGGGAGTGCCATGAGAACACAAGGGAGAACTAGTTCAAATTGCATGGAAATGAATAGATAAGAGTGTGTGATAGGGAGTGTCAGCAAGTTCCAATTGTGTTAATGAGGGAGTGACAAGCGTAAATGCTAGGTAATGCCAAGGCATGCTAAAGTGTTAGGGCATGTTAGGGAGTGGTAGGGTCTGTTAGGGAGTGGAAAATCATTCCAAGGAATGCAGAGAATGATAATGTGTGCCATGTAGTGCCAATGGATTGTTATACGTGCCAGATGTTATGGCATGTGAAGATGTAAACCATGTTTCTTAGTTGTTTTATGGGCACTGTTTGATGTGAGCCTTGACTCAGTAACTTGTTAAGTGGGATGAGTTAATATTGGACATGAGAAGCCTAAGATGATTTGTAGTCCATTAGGGGAACAAGGCATAGTCTAGTTGTAGTAAATGTAACTTGGTAAAGTTGTTGTAGTCAAGGCAGGACTTGGTTAGGTTCCTAAGTCTAAAATAAAATAAGGGTAGTTATGAGGGAATGATAATTAAGGAGTGCCATGGCATGCCAAGGAATGAAAAGGCATGCTGACATATGCCAGATAGTGTCAATTCATGTCAAGGAGTGTTTGGGAGTGTCAGGGAATCATAAGGGAGAACTAGGTCAAAGTGCATGGAATGAATGAATAAGAGATTATGCAAGGGAGTGTTAGTGAATTCTAGGTCTCTCATGGATGAAGTGTGTTAGGAGAATTTCATATTAGGACTTGTAGGAGGAAAGCCTACGATTGTGAAAAGAGGATGGAAAAATAATTTTGAGACAAAGGGAGACTTTGGTCTAGGCACAACACTATGTTTTCAATGGCTTGGTTGGGTTCCCAAGTCACAAAAAAGTAAGGTTATCTATGAGGGCATGAAAACTAGGGAGTGCCAAGGTCTGGAGGGAATTTCAGGAAGTGCTAACACATGTTATAAAGTTCCAAGGAATGCTAGGCATGTCAAGACATGCCAAGTGCTAAGGCATGCCAATGTGTGCTAGGTTCTAGGATGTGGCGCCAACACATGCTAGGGATTGCCAAGGAAACACAAGGGAGGGCTTGTTTCAATTACATGTTACTGAATGAATGTGCATGTGTGATAGGGAGTGTTAACAAGTTATATGTGTGCTAAGGAGGGAGTGACAACATATGATAAGCAGTGCCAATAGACGATAGAGTGCTAGGAAATCCTTCTAAGATGTGACAAGTTCCATGGTGTGCCAATGTGTGCCAAAGAGTGTTAGGGAGTGTTAGGGAAACACAAGGGAGAACTAGGTCATAATGCTTGGAATGAAGGAATAAGAGTGTGTGGCATGGAGTGTTAGTGAGTTCCAAGTGTGTTAAGGAGGAGTTACAAGACATGCTTGGCAATGCTAAGGAATGCTAGAGTTCTAGGGCAACGTGCGGCCAAGATGTGCCAACGCATGTACAAAAGTGTTAGCTGGGAGTACCAGGGAAACACAAGGGAGAACTATGTCAAAATGAATGGAAATGAAAAAATAAGAGTTTGTGATTACAAGTTTCAGTGAGTTCTAGGTGTGCTAAGGACAAATTGACAAGGTATGCTAGGTAGTGTTAGGGCATGCTAGAGGCTAGGGTGACATGCCAAGATGTCATAGGTGCTAGGTGTAACAACATGTGTCAAAGAGTGATAAGGATTTCCAGGGAAACACAAGGGAGAACTACCTAAAAATGCATGGAAATGAATGAATAAGAGTTTGTGACCAAGAGTGTCAGCGATGTCTAGGTGTGCTAAGGAGAGAGTGACAAGGTATACTATGCAGTGCCAAGGAATGCTAGAGTATTAAGGTGATAGGCCAAGATGTGTCAGGTGCTAGGGTGAGCTAGGGAGTGTTAGGGGGTGTCAAGGAAACATAAGGAAGCACTAGTTCAAAATGCATGGAAATTAACGAATAAGAGTGTGTGAGAGGGAGTTTCAATGAGTTCTAGGTGTGTTAAGGAAAGAGTGACAAGGTTATATGCTAGGCAATGCCAAGGTATGCTAAACTACCAAGGCATGTCAAGGAGTGCCACAGTGTACTAGGGAGTGTCAAAACATGCCAAGGAATGTATGGGATGTTAACACATGCCACATAGTAGATTGATGAGCCTTGTCTTGGTAACTTGTTAAGTGGGATGAGTGATATTGTACATGAGTATGCTAAGATGCGTTACAAGTAGTTCTTAGGTGAACAAGGCATATGTTGAATTTCCATGACACATGAGAATCCAGGTTTAGCCTTAGAATTTTTTATGCGAACACACTCAAGTGCCACAACACATCTACTATGCAAAACAAAATCTTCCATGAAATAAAATGTAATGGATTGAATGCACATAGTTTAGGGTCTTCACATCTTCATATGTTAATGCTTATTATTGTGATATACAATAGCCATTTATATGTCTAGTGTAAGACTCCTCTGGAGATTTCTATCCAACAACAACATCTTTGTGGTAAAAGGTGTACTTTTAGAGGTTGCTCCATCAAAAATAGCAACCAAAAGGCACCTCACTATGCACATAGATGAAGAATTAAGAATATTGTTATCTATGAGTGTTGATGTGGAGTTATGGGACAAAATTACATAGGAAACGAACCTTTTTGTTCAACCAATCAAGATCTAAAAAGGAAAATGTGTGATTATATATTCATGTGTGATAGTATTTGGAGAAATTCCAACCTAACCCACAAATTTGTTGACATTTTGTTGGAGCTGACCTATAATTGTTCCTAAATTTAATAAACATGTAAAATAGGACTGAATTTTCAATACAAAATATAAATTGATAAGAACATGGCCAAATTGTGAAAGTGTAAAAATTGGTATGGTTTAAAGGAACTGATCCCTTTGAAAAGTCTTAAATGTGGTAACGAATGTTGAGCCTCGTTCTAGAACCTCTTTGAGCATCCATCTTAGGAATTGGTGTAGGATGCAACACTTCTGAATAATTTTTGTAGTAGTGATGTCAACACTTGTATAGTGACATGGGGTTGGAGTTGGCCTGTCAAAGCTCATTGGTCTACTTTGGAACTTCTCTAGGGTGATGCCTTAGATGATTTGGAGTACAAGGGCATGATCTTATATTTAGTTTGCATTGAAGAAGCTTTGGAGGCTAGATATTGCAGAAAAACCCCTTGTTCTGAACAGGGAAGCACATGCCACTGAAGAAAGTAGCATCAAGTACACAAATTTGAAACTCAAATCACATCACTATTTATTACTCTTTGAAACAAGAAATAACTAAAAATTTCAAACACTACTATTCACTTTTCCTTTAGTCTGGAAGGTACAATGAATCTGGAAACATGTACAACAATGTCTCAACTTTTTTAACTCCTAATCCTAATGCACCTTCCTTGCATGGATAGACAAGACAATTAAAGTCTATCGCTAGTGAATATGATATGATATATGCAAACATGCTTCCTTAGCTAAGGCTGAGAATTAATAACTAGGGAAGTGCTCCTTTTAACTATGCATGCAAAAAGTAAATAAGGCATAGAGTTTCACTCCTTCAGGTGCCAGAAACGAATCCACTGCCTAAGGTAAGTGCTTTTCCCAGAACAAGGTATTAAGGACTCAAAAACTTTGTTGCTTCCTTTAAGAGAGTTGTATGCTAAACAGAACTAAGCTATCATGCACTATCTTCAAAATTCATTCACCTTTAACAAAAATCTTGTGCCCAGAAAAAGATAAGAGACCAATATCCAACAAAATTCGCAGACCAGCCAATGACCCTTGTACTCAAACAACAAGATAATAAGGGAATGTCAACTAGGGTGGAATATTTCACAACCGAAATTGACAAGAGATAGAGGGGGTCAAAAACTATTAGACCTAATGCTCAAGAACAAATGAATTAATCCACACTTGGTGATCCAAAATGAATTCAGCCCTTCTTTATTTATATATTTTCCAAAGGGGTTTCATATTCTTAAGTGATTGAGTAGACCTTACCCCAAACCCCAAGTTTGGGTTTTTTAAGCCTAGTTTCCCCAAAAATTGCCCAACAATGGGTATTTTGGGGTTTTTTACTCTTTATGGAGGACTATAGTCTACGAGGATGGATAGGATATTACGTCCCATTCGTCCTCAATTTTTAGAGGACGTTACATGGCACCTAATAAAAGAAACAATGCTTTAGTTTAGGAGGTAATAACTAAATCCTTATTTCTTTCCACATAGGACATACATCTTGCAAAAATGATCATGGGATACAAATACTACAAAAGGTCTAAATCTTACTAGCATTGTCATAGTCCAAGAATAAAAACCCTTTCAGGTGAAACAAGGTCAGTACCACATACTACAATCACAAATAAAAAATTCAAAAACAATATACTTATTCAATGAAAGAATGATGAATCATATTCGTGCACTTTAAATTTAATAGCTCTTGAGTTGCAGTGTCAATCAAAATTTCTCAGGATGGATCATAATTAAGTACTCAATGTTGTTTTGGGTCCAATTTAGGGAAAATGAGGACCTCTTGGTGACAATGGGATGATTAGTCTTTTCCGAAGGGAGTTCTGCTATATTTTTCAACATACAAGCCATTCATTCTAGTGGAGGAGATATACAGAAGCCTTTAATAAGGACCTTTCCAAGACCAATTTGGAGGAAAATCCATTTTCAAAGCTTAAACATAGTTCTAGATTCAAACAAGAGTATTCATTTATCAAAACAATTACTAATTCCCAAGAAATTGGAGCGAAGCTAACATGTTGACCATTAATTCTTCTACTGGACAAGGAAGCATTTATGAAAATTCCTTTGCCCTTTGATCTAGTATTTGATGTAAATCTCTTGATTAGAAATGTAATAAGAGATGCAATTTATATTAAGGAAAAGGGAAATGTAGAGGGTTAGTTAATAATTATCTCTAAAAAACTCTCAATAGAATCCTAACATATTTGAAATGGAAAAGGATAACTCCATGGTTATTTTTTGCTTTAGAAACTTTGCTAATTTCCATGATTGAAGAATGTGTTCATGCCTTGAAAGAAGCTCACAAATGCTTTTGATATTCGTTGAAGAAAAGAAAATGTGCAAAGTTACACTCACATAGAGGTATGGAAAAAACGTATGTGGATCTTGTTGTCCCAGACTCCAAACAAAGAATGGACAAAAGGTGAAAAAACCAAGTCGAAAGGTATGTGTAGCTTTTGTTATGCAGAGGTAGGTGTTAACTCCACACTCTATAGCAAAGGCTTTGCAGCGCAAGTGACACAAAGGTTTGCATGCAGAAATTTGGATTAAAAGGAGTGGACCTTGATGCTACATGTCCACTATTACCTCACTTTCTGTATGAGTTATAGGAGATAAACATAATGAGATATGGGAGATACATAGTAGATACTATTGTTATTCAAATTTAATAAAAAATATTACTATGTCTTCCTCGACATAAAAGAAACATCTTCCATAAAATATTTTCTCCGTGAACCTGATTTAAAATGAATCTCTTCCGTTGACACACCCAGCTGTAAATAGAAACAATGCTTATGGGTCAATTTCTATTTAGAAAATTCACAATTAGTTTCAATTGTAAGATCTCCTATTTCCAGTTCAGATTTTAGTTACAAGCAGTGATGAGGACTTGCCGATCAATCATGATTAATCACAAGTCAGAATCTGCTCACTCTCCAAATGATCCGATCTAAATATTTGCGAGTCAAACTCACGTTGACTAAGTTTAACTCATGGTCAATGTAAGTTTGACTTGAGACTTTCCAATTAAAGCATATTCCTGCAATTGATTTCAATTTATTCGATTTTCAGCCTTGACTTGATGAGCACGAGTTTTTCAAGTTTAGGTATGCAGCATTGCTAAAAACTAAATGTCTGTCATTCCAAAATTTATTTCTCACTTCTCAGGGCAAAAACTCATACGTCGAGACCTTCAGCAATCAATCACTGCTCACTATTACACAGTCCAGACTCAATATCAGGGAACCGCCAAGGTGAGCCTAAGTCCAGACTCCATATCGAGCAGTTGCCAATGTGTGCTCTATCCATACTCCATATCGACCCTCGGGCAATCACACATCACCTTCATCCTGTGTTACCTTTAGGCTTATCTGCTTCACTATTCAAAAATCGAGGTACATTGGCACTTGGCTTAAATAATAGGTATATTACTATATTGAAGTTTCAATGTGATTTTAAATGGCAAGTTTCAAGTTTCACTGTTCATCAATTGAATGTTCGGTGTATTCCTTTGGTTATGCCTTTTCAACTGTATAAATGGGGCTTAAATAGATTTTTAAAATGCACTAAGAAATAGTTTCATACCAACCATCGACCAAGTCATCAAGCATTCCTTCCTTGGTTAGTGTCTTGTTGACTTCAAAGTCTTTAACCATGCATTCACAACTTTGGGTATTTTTGTTCTTCCAGAATCTATTATTGATGTATTGGTTTAGTTGTCTTATGCTAAACGAACTTGCAAATTCAAGATTACAATGCAATATATGTTGATAATATTTCATTTAGGTAGCATTTTCTCATATATACCTAATTGTGTTTCAAGGTCATAATGATATATTAGGTCGAAATGTGCTTGCATTGCTGGACAAACTCCTCTCTAATCCTTAACAAAACCCCATATCCTTTAAAACCAACCCTCTTTTTTGCGAAGTTATATATGGCATTTTTAATTTTAATTTTTTATGGCATTTTGCAGGAGCCAAATTAAATAGAAGGCACAAATCCAAATCTAAATAGAGGCCGCAATTTAAACACAAGTCCAAAACAACAACAATGCCGAGGGAGAAGGACTTTGCTTGGGCTTATTGTGACAAGATTCTTGGAGACCCTAATTTCCTTTGTAAATTTTGAAAAGTGAAATGTAGTGGAGGAATTTATAGATTCAAGTACCACCTTGCACAAATACCCGGCCATGATATAGGTCTTTGCAAAAACATTGATGAAAATGTCAAACACCAAGCAACCTTGGCCATTGATATGTTGAGTCAGCATAATGCAAAGAAAGAAAAGCAAAAAAAATAATTAGGAATTCCTGGAGTTGAAAATTTTTCTTCCACTAACCCATTGTCATCTCCCTCTGTTGAATCCTTAATGTAGTTCTCAAGTTTCCCACACATGCCTCCAAGTCCAAGTCAAACTCAAGGCCAAATGAATCGTCCTACATTCAACATTGGAGGTGGAAACATAAACACCTTTTTTTCTCCCCGCACAAAACCTGATTCCCAACATACCTTGGATACCACTGGTTGGAAAAAATATATCCATAGTCAGGAAAAGAAGGCCATTGCTAAATTTTGGTACTATTATGACATACCTTTCCACTGTGCCATAAATCCTTATTGGCAAGCTATGATTGATGTAGTTGTTGTTGCAGGTCCAGGGTTCAAACCTCCTTCATTAGAGAGAATTAAGACAAATTTGCTATTAGAAAATGTTGAAGATGACATGCTTGTGCTATCTGAGTTTCACTCATCATGGGTAGAAACAGGGTGCACGATCATGAGTGATGGATGGATAGATCAGAGGAATAGAACTTTAATAAATATCCTTGTATCTTGTCCAATAGGTACAGTGTTTCTCAAATCAGTGGATGCCTCAGACAAGGTTAAGACTACACAAGTTATTTGTGAAATGATGGAGGAATTCGTTCAAGAAGTGGGAGAAGAACATGTTTTACAAATTGTCACCGACAATGCAGCTAATTATATGGCTGCTACTAGACTTTTTGAGATTAGGCACCCCACTATTTTTTGGACCTATTATGTTGCCCAGTGTATAGATTTAATGCTTGAGGACATTAGTAAGCTTCATTGGATACATGAGGTTGTAGAGAAGGAAAAATCCATAACCAAATACATTTATGGCCACATTATTGTCCTAAACACCATGAGAAAATACACTGAAGGTAAAGAAATTGTTCGACCTGCAGTGACTAGATTTGCAACAAATTTCATATCTTTGCAATTTGCGGTTGAGCAAAAGATAAATCTGAAGAGGATGTCCTTGGGACTTGAGTGGATGGCATCTAAACATTCCAATACCCTTGAAGGCATTGAAGTTGTTGCACTTGTGTTTAATGATGGTTTCTGGAAATATGTCGAAGAGATTATTGCTGCGATGGAATCCCTTGTTAGAGTTCTCAGGTACTTCAAGTATTTTAACTTTTTCATGTTTTAAATTTCATTTCAAGCTTCTTTTATTTTCAATGTTTCATATTAATTTAAATTTGAAAGCTTGAACTTTCAGGATGGTTGATGGTGACAAACTCACTATGGGTTACATTTATGAGGCGATGGATCTCACAAAGGAGGCCTGTTATAGACATTTTTGGGCACTACAACCCCAAGCATGAAATGTCCATAAACCAAGGGCTCCTAAGTCCCTAAGAGTGTTGTTCTAACCCCTAAAGGAACAAGGTCAACAAATTACAGCTTCTCCCAGAAGTTCTCCATGAAAAACTGCTCAGAATTGGTCAAAACAGGATCATTTCAGCTGCTCCACTGGCCAGGTGCATTGCATCTCACCTAAATACACTGTGTGGGTGCGTTGCATTTCAAAAATCCCTTCTATGGGGTGCGATGGGCGAGAAATGACAAATGGCGGTGTCATTCCGCGAGGTGGAGAGGCAATGGAAGCTTCCAGAAACTTCTCCTGTGACACTTGCCTCTCTGAATTCGACCAAGGATGAGTAAGAGATCATCAATCTCCAAGTGGAAGCAAGAACTATCAGAGGGAAGACACTAATCAAATCATAAGCTGACTCATCTCCATTACAGATATCTATATATGGATCCCTCATCCCAGAGATCCAGAGGCTGGAATTTTGCATATTGTAAGGAATTGTTGTTGGTTTCTTGAGACAAACATCAGATTGTTGGGTGATCTAAGCTTTGTATGAGGTGAAGAGGGGCTTCTTTGCTGAGAGGTTGATGCTGGGTCAGAACAACTGGTTGTAACTCCTCTTGGCTCTTTCTTGTTTATCAATAAAAGTTATTCTAGTTTTCCTCCATACTCTTGTGTCACTGATATTTGTTGCATTTGTATGGTCAATTTACATCTGATCCTAGATTGTTTATGATTATAGATCCATGTCTTTGTATAGTGCTATGCTACTGTGATCTTACAGGTACTTTGTGAAGTTGGGTGTGCAAGGGAGCAAGTAGCGAAAGACTATCAAAGAAGAGAGGAATCAAATTAGGAGATTAGCGCAAGATAGAGGTTGGTCTTCTTGTTCCTCTCTATTTATAATTCATAAAGGAAAAACAAAAGTAGCTTTACTTTGTTTGTTTCTAAGGCAGCTGTCACACCTTAGTGGGATAGAGAAGTTCTATATAGACACTTTTCCCTGTAACAAAATGGCGACTCCACTGGGGACAAATTAGTTTGTTTGTTTATCATTCCTTGTTGTCTATTTCATAAACTTACAGGTAGCATTCGAACTGCATTTGCCATAGCAAATGCAAAGTAGATAACTGCTACTTCAGTCCATCTACTGGATCTGTTTATGATTTAAACAACTGATTCACAAACTCTCTGATTGCCCTTGTGATAGCTCTTAGATCCTCCTTAGATCTACCCCTGATTGTTGAGTTACTGATTACCTTTTGCTCGGCCAAAACCCATGAGCTGAACTACAAACTGTGACCCGGAACCTGAACAGAGTCTCGTTTCTGGCCCAGTGCAGGTACTGTTCAGAGAATCTGAACTTCAGCGCACTTCCCGAGTGGAGAAGGTGCGCTGCATTTCAAATTCTCCATGTTGCAGGTGTGCTGATCAGACTAGGCTTTGTGCAGTGTTGGTTTCTGTGATTCATTCTTTCCAGTTCTATTCCTGAATTTTGCTGCCAGTGATCAGTATATGTTTGTTTGAAACCCCTTTTCCTTGCTGTTATTCCGCCTCCTTTGTACAAAAGAACTGTAAATGTTTTTGTGTGTTTGTTGAGTCATTTTCAGTTCTCCTTTGCAAAAGTAGCATAATCGTACTGTCGTCCTTTGATTTGAAACTGTCGCAAGTGTCGATTTCAATCATAGGAAAGAGTTTGATTGCTGTTGATGGTCGATTATCCTGTTACTATTGTTTTTGGTCTGAATTTGTAATTTTTCAGTGTCGAAAACGAGTATTCATTTCAAAATCGTAAAGTGTTGTGATCGTCTCCATTTTTTTATTTCGAAAGGAAACTTGTTGATATTTGTCGCTTGAAAAGAAATTCAGATTTGTGCATCAACTTTCTTCTTATCATTCATATACTAAGAAAGTCGAAAACAAATACATGCATGTGCATTTGCATATAGACAGTCTGATTGGTTTGATTTAGGAAAGTGCATTTAGAGTGTGCTCTTTGTGAAAAGATTCTGTCTTTCTTTCCTTAGTAGCTAGGATTTTCATTGCACAAAGAAGATAAAAAGATTGTTTATCATCTTAGATTGCATTTTAGGAATTACATCTACATCTCGCAGTGAACCTGAAAGGCAAACTTCATAAACAAGATCAACTATAAAATAAATTCAATGAATCTAACAACGCTTTGGAACTTAACGCACAACATTTAGAAGTCTAGGCTAGAGACGTATTCCGGTGTCGTAAAGCCTGGTAACTATTGTTCTCACTGATGGTTGGGTGATTCCTCCACTTTGAGACGATAAGTGCCAGTACGGACTTGTGCTCCCATGTACCGTTGAGTATATTTTGGGAGACCCCAATAGGCTTAATCCTTTATCCATAGGAAGTCGTGTCTGTCGCCCTATCGATCGCAATGCACTGAACACAGCATTCGGGAAGATTGACTGTCGTACCGTAAAAAGTATTATGCAGTTTTGCGATTGGTTTGGTAATCCCTCTACCTGGATTTCCAGAGCAGTCCCTTTCGTTCTTTTTCAGATTCTTTAACATAAAAGGTCCATCTGAGCACTTGTCTCTTCAGGCTCATTAAAAATCGAAGGAGACTAGAGTCATCTTTTGTTTTTTCTCGACTCTTAAAAATTGAAAAACAAGTTGTGTCAAAGCGTCTAAAATTCATTTAATTCGGAAACATACTTCCCCTTTATTTTTAGTTGATCGAGTAATCCACAATCGTGGAAGAAAGTCAATTGAAACCCATCGTTCGTGGAGGCTTACGAGTCAACCGTCTTTGTATCCGAAATCGAAGCTAGTACGGACAAAGGGAACTCGTTTAACCGGTTCCAAATCTCCTGTTAAAGTTAGAACAAGTGTTCCAACAACATCAGAGACTCCGGTTACTCCAAACATTTCTGGAATCCCTGCCTCTACAGAAGAAGTTCAGCAGCCAGAGAAGGACAATAGTACTGATCCTAGTTTGAGGGTAAGCACTTGTGTTACCGAACCAGTTCCATTTACAACCGGTTCGGAGAGTCTTGCTCCTCAAACATCTGTCGTTGGCGATTCCATACCTTCTTCGACACCAGAAATATTCTACGGACCCGACGGTCTACCCCTTCCACCTGGTCTGATTGCCATAGAAGAGATTGTGGAAGATCATTCAATTAGTACTCCATCGCAATTTGGAGTCGGGATCACTCTGTATCCTTCTTCATCAGAAGTTAGTCTACCGCCAACGAAAGCTCCTGTAGAATCGCTAGGTAATATTTTGGATAGACTAGAAATGTCTGAACAACCGTCAACATCTAGGACTGTGTCGTCTGACACAGCGACGACAGAACTCCCTGCTATCACTCCAACAATGTTCACCGGTATACCATTTGTCCCAACTAGCTCTCAACCACTAGAAGGAGCCCACTCAGGGGCCATTTCGACAGTATGGTATGTTCTTGTTTGTTCATCCGGAATAATATCCGGAAACTCTTATGTTGAGTCTCAACAAATTGATCCATTTGGAGGTCAATTTGGGCAGTCCGGCCCTCAAGGACAAACCATTCCCTTGAGTTCTGGATTACCACCGTATGGGGGGCAGTATACCCTTTCATTATCCCCTCCAAGAGGATATCTGTACGGGAGTTCACAACAACATTCGGGTTATACTGGAATTACCTCAAGCGGTTGGGTACTGATACTACCTCAACAACCAAGAGTTGTATATTCGATGCAACAATGCTTACCTATGTCAAATATACCAACTACGCCAGCTATTGTGACGGTGTCGCAAGTTCAAGCGCTGCCTGTTGTATGCCAACCTCAGGTTTCTCAGGTTGTAATGAAACAACCCCTTGACCGTGCAACTCAACCACAACCACCGACTGGTGGAATGACACAGGTTCAGACGGGTACAATTACCCCTCATCTTGGTCAAACTGTTAGTATCGGGCAACAACACATGGCTTCACAACCATGGCTAGTAAAATACCAACAACCGCAATTCCAACAAGTATACCAAGGTTCTGAGCAACAAATATTTGCAAATAGTGGACAACCGTATATTCAAAACGGTCAAAATCAACCATTTTACAATGGTCATGCCCACCAACCTTACCAAAGTTACCAGCATCAAATGCATTATGCCGGTATGCAAAGACCAATTGCTCAGGCAATCCCATCTTATCCTGGGTATGCTTCACCTAACCTGAATCAACAGTTACCCTTCGTGGCAACTTTAGAGTTACCTAATTTAAATTGGTTAACAAACGATCCAATCGCTTACGCCCCTTGGTGGCCAGCGATTCCGCATAAACTTCCATCAGATATTCCTAAATTTAATGGAAATACGGGTGAAGATCCGTTGATTCATGTGATGACCTTTCATCTGTGGTGTTCATCAAACACCCTAAATGATGATTCGATTAGGCTTCGCCTTTTTCAGAGGACGTTAACTGGTCTGGCAGCAAAATGGTACATCGAATTGCCTAGAGCTTCATTCGAAAACTTCAGTACCTTAGCCACAACCTTTTTAACCCATTTTCAATTACCAATAAGGTATGAAACGGGAACAGAACTCCTTACCAACTTCAAACAGACAACGGCCACTCACATATCTGATCATATACATAAGTGGCGACATCGTCGTAGAATGGTAAAATCCCGATCAGCTCTTAGCTGAATGGCTTATCAAGTCATTACTACGTTCCATCACAGAAGATGTGGCAAAAGGGGGAGTCGTAACAAAAGAGCAAGTTATCGCTCGTGCACAATATTTGGACTTGATTTACACTCAGTCTGGCACACTCTACGATAAAATACCTGACGCCCCTAGACCGGAATTCTCAGTTCCTCCTCCTCCTAAATCAAACAATGACTCTCATGCCGGCGATGGCGTGATTGGCACAACAGACACGAAATCGACAAAGGATACATCCAAAAAGGCCTGTAAGATTTCAGGTCAAAATGCAAAAGATGAACTTCTTGCCCCGAAAGTAAATGTCATATCGATAGATAAAGGCAAAGAAACCAATCAACCAGGGGGCAAGAAGAAAGGCAAAGGGAAGAAGAAGAAAAAGGAAGAATCATCACCTAAAAAATCTTCTGCAAACCCTCCTGGAAATAGGAAACTAAAATTTCCGTGCATGATATGCGATGAGGATCATCGAACCGCAGATTGTCCACACAGAGCTGAGCTTAAAACATTCTTCAAGAATTCAAAAACCTCTGCAGTGTTAACTGATCCGTTTCCAAATCCAGGAACAAATCTAGTTGAAAGTGGAAATGCTTCCCCGTCTCAAGTGCTAATGTTGTCGGTTTCAAAACAGCAAAATGATGCTTTGAGATCGACAAGGAACAAAGATTATGAGAATCCACAGCTGTTGAACAACAAGGATAAAGGTCAACCTAGTAGTTCGACAACAACTTCGACAGAAGTTGTGCCACCCATCATTCTTGAATTGACAATAAAACTGCCAAAGGGAGTAGTACACAAGTCGACGTTTAATCCTTGCGCTAGAGCAGCACAACATTATAATATAGTGGAAGATTTGGCCCAATCACCATCTGCTATGTCGACTCTTGAAGTACTACAAAATTTCCCATCCCAAAAGCAGGCTTTATTATCAGCCATTGGTGGGATAGACCCAAAGGATTCCAATCTTGTATCCTTCGATCATAAAGGATACGATCCTCAATTACCAGCTCAACTAGCTTTCCTTGTTCAAGTGAAAGCCCTCAACAAAACTATTCATTGAACAATTATTGAGGAGGGGGCATCTACATGCATTATGTCAATGAGTTGCTGGAAAACTTTAGGATCTCCAACCTTGTCGCGATCTTCGATGACATTAAAAGCATTCGACGGAAGGACATATACCCCATATGGTATTTTAAGTAACTTGAAGGTTGAACTAGGAGGGAAAACAATAGAAATAGATGTTGAAGTAATCGATGGAAATCTCGATTACAACATCCTACTAGGAAGACCATGGATATATGCTATGGCTGCTGTTGTGTTGACCTATTTTAGGAAGATTGCATTTCCCTTCCAAGGAGGGATTACAATCGTCGATCAACAAAACTTCCTCCCCAATGGTTCTCAAGTTACGAGAAGCATTCCTATGATCCATGGAAGCCCCCATTCCCTTAAAAATATCGGAGGCCTACTAAAAGATCCTATATTAATGGGAACTTTCACCCTTCCACCTCCAATCAATCTGGCGGAAGTAGCGTCGGTAGGAACCTGCAATATGATATCTTCTAAAAAGATCTCAGAAAACGATATCGACATGGATCATGTAATGGTTTTGCCTCCAAGCCCAATGGAAATATTATAGCAATCAATGTTCTTAGCATGGGAGGCAAACCCAAATCAACGCTCATCAAGCGTTTGGATAGACAGGTCTGAGGAATATGGTACCCCTTCAGATCCTTGGTCGCGAGTGCATATCACCGACGAAGGAATTGTTCAACCGATGGTAATTGAAGGAGCACCATGGAATGATTCCCACCATCATTCCCTTCTTCTGGATTGTGGATAAGATACCCCGGATGACCTTTATCATCCTTCAGTTTTTTGATTTTCTATCAAATACTGTAAACACGGTGGATTCCGAGTGAAACTTGTCCAACATTGAAGAGACTATCGCCATAAATATCTCGACCAAAATAGATGTTGTAGAGAATATTTATGTTGGCAAATGTTGTTCTCCTTCAGAACTGGAAATATATAACGCTCTTTTTCGCGAATTCAGAGATGTCTTTGCTTGGTCATATAGTGAAATGCTAGGCATTGACTCGAGTATCGTTGAACACGAAATTAAGATGTATCCAGATGTCAAACCAGTACGACAACGGCTACGGCAAGTGCACCCCAAGAAAGCCGCTGCCATTAAGGCAGAAGTTGAGAAACTTCTCCATGCTGGTTTCATTTACCCGGTTCCTCTAACCGATTGGGTATCGAATATTGTCCCTATTATGAAAAAACAAGGAACAATTAGAGTGTGTGTTGATTATAGGGATGTAAATCAAGCTTGTCCAAAAGACAACTACCCTACACCCTTCATCGACCAGATAATTGATGAATGCGCCGGATGCGAAATCTTTTCATTCATGGATGGATTCTTCGGGTATAATCAAATAAATATCCGCCCACAGGACCAGTCGAAGACTGCATTTATTTGTCCATGGGGCACATTCGCATATCGAAAATTACCCTTTGGTTTAAAGAATGCAGGGGCAACGTTTCAGAGGGCAATGAATTATGCCTTCCATGACATCAAAAACATCATTCAACCATACCTCGACGACCTTCCGGCTCATTCGCGAAAGCGGACTGATCACCCGCAGCATTTAAGAGCGATATTTCTACGTTGCCGACACTACAAGATACGACTCAATCCACACAAATGTGTATTTTGCGTCAGTTCTGGTCGTTTACTTAGCTTTGTAGTCTCAAAGGACGGGATTCGTCTCGACCCATGTAAGGTTTAGGCAATCATAAATTTGCCTCCACCTTCAGATTTGCTTCAGATTCAGAAACTCCAAGGGAAAGCAAAATTTCTAAGGAGGTTCATTCCAAATTACGCCAAACTTGCTAAAGGATATACGCTTCTTTTGAAAAAGGAAGTACCCTTTGTCTGGGATCAGGTTGCGCAAGCTTCCTTTGATGCTTTAAAAGATTCCCTAATGAAAGCATCATTAATGTATGCCCCCGATTATCAAAAAGACTTTAACCTGTATCTAGCTGCAACGGATACGACCATCACAATGGTTTTAGTTCAAGAAGACGATGGAATCGAACATCCTATATATTATTTAAGTAAAAACTTAAATTATACAGAAAGAAAATATTCTTATGTTGAAAAGCTAGCGCTCGCAGCTGTTCAAGCGATACAGAGGTTTCGACACTATGTCTTCTTTCGAAAAACTACCATTCTGTCAGATTGCAACCCCATGACTTATATATTGTCGCGACAGTTGCTGGGGGGAAAATATTCAAAATGGATAGCAATCCTACAAGAGTTTGATCTGGAATTTGTAAAATCCAAGTCAAAGAAAGCTCTGGTTTTTGCAGAATTATTATGCGATCTCCCATCGTCGTCCAACGATGAAACATCCGAAGAAACGATCGTGGACGAAAATTTGTTTCTGATATCTTCAAGCAATCAGTGGTATGGGGATATAATAATTTATCTCCAAACCCAAAAATATAGGCCAAATACCTCTCGCTCCGAACAAAAACATATTCGATACCAAGCAAAAGACTACATGATCGTCGGTGATACACTTTACCGTCGCGGTATCGATACAGTTCTGAGAAGGTGCCTCACCCATGAGGAGGCCGAAAAAGTCCTGAATGATTGCCATTCAGGTGCGTGTGGGGGGCATCAATCCGGTTATGCTACAGCACAAAAAATCTTACGAGCAGGATACTTCTGGCCAACAATGTTCAAAGATTGCATAACCGCAGTCAGAAGTTGCCATGCTTGTCAAATTTTCGATAGCAAAACCAGAAGACCACCCGCACCTCTGCAGCCAATAGTTGTTGTCGGGCCATTCGCCAAATGGGGCATCGATTTCATGACATGTAACCCCACCTTGACCAGGGGGCATGGGTATATCATAGTCGCAGTTGACTATTTTACCAAATGGGCCGAGGCGATGCCTGCATTAGATAATACTGGTGAAACAGCTGCCCTATTCTTTTTCAATCATGTAGTCGCCAGATTCAGCATACCACAAGCTATAGTCACAGATCATGGATCACATTTTCACAATCACATGATGGTTGAATTAGCTGCCAAACTAGGGTTGTCTCACGACAGCTCTACTCCATATTACCCGCAAGCCAACGGACAAGTTGAATCAATCAACAAGGTCCTGAAACGCATGCTGCAAAGGATGATTGGAGTTCACAAAAGAATATGGCACCTAATCCTGTACTCATCTTTGTGGGCTTACCGAACATCGGTAAGGAATGCAACCAGGTTTACACCTTTCCAACTGGTATATGGCCTGCAAGCAGTCTTACCAATCCAGTGCGAAATCTCGTCTCTCAAACTCGCAATTGATCTCCTCCCCGGAACTTCAGAAGAAGAAGCTCGTTTCTTGGAACTAATCCAATTGGATGAAACCCATCGTGATGCCGCTTTGGCTAACGAAGCCCATAAGAAACAAGTCAAAGCGCAGTTCGACAAAAATGTCAAACCCCGTGTCTTCTCAGAAGGTGACTTGGTCTTGCTTTATGACCAAGAATCCGATAAATTGGGAGCAGGTAAATTTAAGTCTTTATGGATGGACCCCTATTGTTAAACGAGTGTTAGCAAAAGGAGCCTACGAGTTAATGGATTATGATGGAATTCCACTGGCGCAACCTCGTAATGGGTTGTACCTCAAGCGTTACTATGCGTAATGGTAACCTGTATGCTTTTGTTATGTTTTTGTTTTCGCTAAAGTGTTTATTTTGGTCAAGTAATCCACTTTTTACATTTATTGCAGATGTCAAACCTATTGGAGTCATGTGTTGGATATGCCGACGGAGCAAGTCGTAGTTCGCGGAACCTATCTTCCGCGGCCTAGGACATTTTTGATCCAAGCGGCGATTTAGTAAGTTTCAGAGGGGTATGTATTGGTCGATCAATAAATAACATCGCTGAATATAGTGCGTTGATAGAACTTCTCTCTGATGCCATCACACATGGTATACGCCGACTGATTGTCAGGCTAGACTCACAACTCGTCATACTACAACTCACTGGTATCTATTCTGTCCGAAATCCAACTATTTATCGCATGTTCCTAAGGGTTAAGATTTTAGAAAGACAATTTGATTTTATTCAATATCAACATATTTCCAGAAACTTAAACACATTAACTGACTCATTGGCAAATTATGTGTTAAATAGACATTTGCAACATTTATAAAAAGAAGCATACCATCAATGTTTGCATTTGGATCATGTAACTTAACCAAAATAAAACTCCGAAAATCAAAAATATATATAACTGTTTATGGTTTACACATAATGTTCTGTAGCCAAGACAAAATCTGTCAAGTGACCAAAAACTCAAAATGCTAGGGGGCACCCTAGTCTAATGATGCTCATGATAGCAAGTCACAGCCTGTGAGATCATGCGTAAGAGACGAGTCCATCATCTTGGCACACCAGTAGTATGCCCTTGCAACCTCAAGGGCAGCTCGTCAGTCCTCACATCTGGAATACCAAGAGTGAGGCCCTCAACCTGCTCCTGTAACACTGTGAGAGTCTCGGCCACATCGAGGTCACGAAGGATAGCCCTTCCAAAAGCCTCTCCTGTTGGGGCGGCAACTGGCACTCTCAGGCGTACTACTGGCCGAACAGGACCAACATCTGCATGAACACATGAGTTTGACTAAAGTCTTGATAGAATAGAGCACATGTTCCCCTAGAGTTTAAGCTCATTAAAAAATGAACCAATTTCCAGTAAATAACCATCGTGAATGTAATACTTCAGCCTTTAAAGCCTTGGTCGTGTTTGCACCGTCACCTCCACTTTTGCATTGGCTGATCATTCACCTCCATTTGATTGTTTACCCATTTTGAGGAACATCTGCGAAGAGTGATCTCACTAGCCATCCTTGTAACACTGCCGTGATTGGAAAATTCCAAACCTTACCTTGAATCAGTTGCTACCCATTTTATCACTCGTTCCTCAAAAGACAAGTCTCCTTTAAGCTCTTTTCAACTCACTCGTAAAATATGAAAAGGTTGCCGAGCCATTGGCCTCTCCAGCTCGTTAAAGGGACCGGAAGTGCTATCCCTCCTCTAAATTTTAATCTTTTTGGACCTGAGGGATTATTACACAAAAAGATCGAGCGCTTGTTTTGTTCGGCTCGTTAAAACTATCGAAAATTCATCCCTTCTGTATTGTTTTATACTTTTTTAGACTTAAGGGATTAGATGACGAAAAAGGAATTTTGGAGTTTCCTTTACGTTCCTTTTTAGACTCTCTAAAATTGAAAAGGATCGAGTTATCTTTGTCGTTAAACTCGTTAAAATTTTAATAGCGACAAACTTGTCTATAGACGAGAACGAGTTTCACTGTCGCTAGGCTCGTTAAAACATAGCGATGGGTTTTCCCGAAGGGAAAATTATAGAACAAGCATATGTTATCCTCCTCAAGCTTGATAAAAATAAAGAGGTACTGGTCAGCAATGACTGGGGAACATTGGGAAGAAAACTTGAAGAAACTTTGTTGGTAGCAAGTCGCTCTTGAACATGACACTTCCACTCCGCGTCCAAGTCGGGTTGGGTTTTTTCATTCACCGGTCACATCACCATGGTCCCATCATACCATCCACATTTGGGGTTAATGCTACCAATCCATCACATCAGTGTCGTCGATATGTTCAAGAGAATTCATTCAGAGAATTCACCTGTCTCTCACCCACTACAATACATTTATACTCCATTTTTTCATGACCGCCACCCTGAACCTTATATCACCAGATCGTTTTCACCTCCATTAAAATCATTTGCTCCGTTCCGTGTCATTGATGTGGGATTCATTAAGGCCCTCCTATGACGGATCACTTCTTGTCAACATCAGCTCATTATCCAAGAAGTTGATCTAGGAACACCCCATTCAGTACTTTGAAGCTTGCATGCCTCAATGGCAAGTTTCTCACTTCCGGCGACAAGTTTACATCAGTGACCTTCGACCGAAAGATTTTGCGTGGTGTTCGATGCGAAGTCCTTTATTCACACCACGTGAATTGTACTGCAGTACCTTGAGGGTCATTATCATTATCGGTGATTCCTCTCACGCTTGTTAACTGCTTACATCATTGGCTGGTAATCAAGCGATGTTTTTCCATGTTTGACTTTAGAACATTTCTCACATGGATAGGCTTGTACTTCGAGTGAAGATCGAACGAGATTGAAGACCTCGGATCTAGTTTCATCCATCTGGGCTACGATATACATTCAGGAAAATAAAAACATCAAATGTACATCATGGCTGCATAGATAATCATCCAATCAAAGGGATGATGGCTCCATCGGAATCATCAGTCTTCACTCAGACGATTGTCTGTCCTATGTACATGAAAATGAATTTATAAAGCTGAGCATGGGAATGCCCGCCTCAGCTAGATCATGAAAACATTATGAAGATAATGTATTGTATTATATCTTATTACAGGTCTCCTCCCAGCATTGAAAGAACTTCGGATCCTCATAATAAAGCATTTCACCCGACATCAAAAGATTAACGACCTCATGATTTAGGGGGCAACTGTTATAGACATTTTTGGGCACTACAACCCCAAGCATGAAATTTCCATAAACCAAGGGCTCCTAAGTCCCTAAAAGTGTTATTCTAACCCCTAAAGGAACAAGGTCAACAAATTACAGCTTCTCCCAAAAGTTCTCCATGAAAAACTGCTCAGAATTGGTCAAAACAGGATCATTTCAGCTGCTCCACTGGCCAGGTGTGTTGCATCTCACCTAAATACACTGTGTGGGTGCGTTGCATTTCAAAAATCCCTTCTATGGGGTGCGATGGGCGAGAAATGACAAATGGCAGTGTCATTCCGCGAGGTGGAGAGGCAATGGAAGCTTCCAGAAACTTCTCCTGTGACACTTGCCTCTCTGAATTCGACCAAGGATGAGTAAGAGATCATCAATCTCCAAGTGGAAGCAAGAACTATCAGAGGGAAGACACTAATCAAATCATAATTTGACTCATCTCCATTGCAGATATCTATATATGGATCCCTCATCCCAGAGATCCAGAGGCTGGAATTTTGCATATTGTAAGGAATTGTTGTTGGTTTCTTGAGACAAACATCAGATTGTTGGGTGATCTAAGCTTTGTATGAGGTGAAGAGGGGCTTCTTTGTTGAGAGGTTGATGCTGGGTTAGAACAACTGGTTGTAACTCCTCTTGGCTCTTTCTTGTTTATCAATAAAAGTTATTCTAGTTTTCCTCCATACTCTTGTGTCACTGATATTTGTTTCATTTGTATGGTCAATTTACATCTGATCCTAGATTGTTTATGATTATAGATCCATGTCTTTGTATAGTGCTATGCTACTGTGACCTTACAGGTACTTTGTGAAGTTGGGCGTGCAAGGGAGCAAGTAGCGAAAGACTATCAAAGAGGAGAGGAATCAAATTAGGAGATTAGCGCAAGATAGAGGTTGGTCTTCTTGTTCCTCTCTATTTATAATTCATAAAGGAAAAACAAAAGTAGCTTTACTTTGTTTGTTTCTAAGGCAGCTGTCACACCTTAGTGGGATAGAGAAGTTCTATATAGACACTTTTCCCCCGTAACAAGGCCATAAAAAATAAAATATGGGGATGAGAAGGCAAAGTATATGCCTCTTTGGGACATTATTGATTCACATTGGGATAGGAAATTGCATTCCCCCTTACATGCTATTAGGTACTTCTTAAACCCATAGTATTTTTGTGATAATAGCAAATTTAGTGAGGATGGGGAGGTTCACAGAGGACTTATGACATGCATGGAAAGGTGCTTCCATAATCTATAATTTCAAAGTCATTATTTTCCAAACTATAGGATTATAGAGCACCACCTAAATTATTTTCCTATACTAGTGTTATACGAGAAAGGTCTAAGGTGTTGCTTGGTACCCTTTGAGGCTTGAAGGCTTTATCAGTTCATTAAATTTTTTTAAACTTTATTTTGTATTTTAAATGTTTTATTAAATATTGTTGTATTTTTAAGCTTTTACTATTTAGTATTTAGTATGTCTACTCACGAACCCTTGCCACTTTATAGGTCTTTGGTGGCAAAAATTTTGTAGTGATATGCCAGATTTGAAGAGATTTTCCATTCGAATATTAAACCAAGCATCTAGTGCTTCATACTGTGAGTGCAACTGGAGCATGTTTGAGAAAATACATTCTAAGAAGCGCGACCGATTGACACAAAAGTGCTTAAATGACCTTGTATTTTTCCATTACAATCTACAACTTGACAACAAGAAAATACTAGGTGAGAGCTTGAATTCAAAGGTTTCATAATCTGATTTGGAATTTAAAGTTTAAACTTTAAAGTTCAAAGTCAAACTTAAATTCACATTTCAATGTCTCATTATAATCATAGGTTTGGATCATTCACCAATATACTTGAAGAGATAGATTTGAATACTACAAATGCAGCAGATTAGGTCCAATTAGAGGAGGCTCCTCTTTTAAGCCTACATGACTTGAAGAAATTTCAGAGTCAAGCAAGCGGAGGAGTGGGAGGAATCACTTCTAGTTCTCACTCTTAAGAGTTTTAGACTCTTAGTTACTGATTTTTTCTATTTAGTATGCAGTTGTTTGTAAACTTTTAGAAGCAGTTGCTTCTACTTCTATGTAGTCACCGGTTAGGAGTCAGGACTAAGTACTTTAGATCATGTTTGGACTCATAACATATATGACAAGCTTATTCATTCATGATATTTTGGACATCTGTTGATATTATGAATTGTTTGGACATGGCTTTATTGAATATCAATGAAAAATGTTTTTTTTTTTTAATTCAATATATGTGTATATTTTTATTTATTGAATTCACTGATTTTTTCCCGATTTTTCCCATTTTTTTCCCAATTTTTCCCCAATCTGATTAAAACTCAGCTCTTTTTCCTCGACTATTTATTTTCTATTCCAAGTCTGGTAACATTGGTTACAAATTTCATTCTTCACTTATGAGTGCTAAGGTGTGCTAGAGAGTGCCTATGCATGATAAGGGGTGTTAGGGAGTACTAGGACAACACAAGGGAGTACTAGCCTGGTCAAAATGCATGGAAGTGAATGAATATGAGGGTGTGTTGGGGAGTGTCAATCAGTGCTAGTTGTCATGCCAAGGAGGGAGTGACGAGGTATGCTAAGAATGGGTAAGGCATGCCAGGGAATATCAGGGAATGTCAAGAAGTGCTAGAGTGTGCTAGGTAGTTCTACGGTGTGGTAATATATGCCAAATAGCGCCAAGGCATTCCAGGTGCTAAGACATGCTAGGATGTGCAGGGTGCCAGAGTATGCCAATATGCATCAAGGGGTTTCAAGGCAAGAAAATGAAAAACCAAGCTAAAATGAAAGGAAATGAACACATAAGAGGGTTAATAAGTCGGGAATTTATCTTTTTCAAAAGGGGCATGCTAGGCACACTAATAATATGTTCCAGTACATGCCAAGTGCCAAGTGCTAATTTTTGTCAATGCAATATTATGCCAAGGAGTTCCAAGGCATGCTAGGGACTACAGGGAATGCCAACACATGATAAGGGAGTGCTATGCTATGCCATGGCATGCCAACATGTGCTTTGGCGTCCTACTCATGGCAAGATGTTCTAGGTACAAAGATGTTCCAATACATGAAAGGTGCCAAGGAATGTTAGTGTATTGTTCCAAAGCATGTTAAGGTGTGCCATGAGTGTTGAGGAGTGTTAGGTCTCTCTCATTAATAGAATTGATAGAGCTTGATTATGTATTAAATAATATAGTTCCTACACACACTAGTGGAACTTTATTTAAAGGAAATTTGCTAGATAATAAACCTAATAGAGATGAATCATGTGTTGAATCATAGGAAGACTATATTCTTATGACTTGAGGGAAATGATACACATTAATTACTTCTTAATAAATTGACTGGCTATTATAACCATTATGACCTTGGACACATAATGAAAAAGACTCCACAACAATGGTCTTAAATCATTATATTTTGACAGAAAATATAGTAACAGGTACATAGCATCATTAAAAACTCATTGGAATGATCAATGATGACGAACATTTTTGACCGTCACCAAAAGTAACCAAAAAGAGCATTGGTAAGGGTCAATAAAAGATCGTCACTCGAAGTGTCACCAAAGAGAGAATTAGTGATGGGCCTTTAACGACCCTCACCAAAACTGTCACCAAAGAGAGAATTAGTGATGGGAAATTAACAACCCTCACCAAAAGTGTCATTGAAAATGGCTTTGGTGAAAAACCTTAAAGGACCATCACTATATACACTTACAACAACAATTTTTTAAAGTCCATCACCATATGCAACATTGGTGATGGACCAGAAAGGTCTGTCACAGGCATGAAGTGTCATAAAAAACTCATTGGAATGATAAATGATGACAAACATTATTGACCATCACCAAAAGTAACCAAAAATATCATTGGTGACAGTCAATAAAAGATCGTCACTAGAAGTGTCACTAAAGAGAGAATTAGTGATGGGCCTTTAACGACCCTCACTAAAAGTGTCACCAAAGAGAGAATTAGTGACGGGCCTTTAACGACCCTCACCAAAAGTTTCATTGAAAATGGATTTGGTGACAAACCATAAAGGACCATCACTATATACACTTACAACAACGCTTTTTTAAAGATCATCACCATATGCGACATTGGTGATGGATCTTAAAGGTTCGTCACAAGCATGAACCTCACTAATGACCTTTTTCCCTGTAGTGGAAGAATGGAAATTCTCGTAGCATGGACATTCAAACTCTTTCTACATTTATGATAGAAACCTTTGACTCATTGTGTCAACATAAATTCCGAAGTGTAGGTTTCAATATTGTACAGTTAATTGTTGTGAACATATTCTTAATTAAAAGGGAAAGATGAATTAGAAAACATACACATTAACATAGATATTTGATCATGGAAACCTAAACCTAATATTTTTTCTATCTATTATTCTTTATAATATTATAAAATACACTATATATCCTAGGCATCCATGAACCACCAATCCATTCACCCTAGATTAGAATACAACCATAGTTCCTTAACCGAAACTACAATATCATGTGGAAACCATCATGCACCATAAAATTTCTTTTAGCAAAATTGCATGCCAAAAACCACAAAAAACATATGCAAAAAATTACCAAAAAATATTTCGTCGATGCTCCCCCGAACCCCTCATGACCACTATTGAGCCTTGCAATTGTAATGCATTTTCAATATAATCTTGAGATTTGATGTTAATTTCTTGGCTTTTTCTTTATATGTATGTTGCATCACTTAGAAAAGTTCAAGATTTAAATGGATTAAGATTGTTTTCATAATCTCATTTTAAATAAAGCTATTTTATCTATAAAATGAGTTGTTAATGTGTTTGTTGGAGGATTTGTTATAAACATGGATTACAAAATCATATCAAAGTTTGATGGAAGCTGATGGTATTTGAAGAGGTGTAGATTATAGATTCAAGCAAGGGTGATTTTAAATTAATAAGTTAGTTGAAGATAAGATTCTTGGCTTCTTCACTAGAAGATATTGGATGATTTTAATTAGAGAAAATCAATTTGAGAATCTTTGATTCTCATAAAAATTCTTATTCCAGATAGTTTATGTTGTAATTATTATTTTTTGTATTATAAAAAGTGAGAAAAATCAACCTTGCACAACTAAGAAGAAACGAAGAGAGAGAAGTATTGTAATTTTGAGAAAAAAACAACAATTGAGCTTGAATTGTATTTATTCAGAAATTTTAATGTGAAGGCTTTCATTTATGTTTATTTCAGTTTACCAATTGTTTTTTTGATCTGAGTTTTTTCTTAGACAATCTAGTGCCTAGGTTTTCGGGCCCGCTTCCTAGATGAGGCATTGTCTTCTTTATATTATTAGTTTCATAGATTTTCTTACTATTTTATCTTAAGTAAAGAAAATGGTATTATTATTAAGCTTTGATTATGTTACACTGTTAAAAAGAGTTTGATTATGCTTGTTATTTCCAATGAGAATGATATTTATTTTAAGTTTTTTCCTTAGTTACTATTGTTATTTCCAATTGTCATTTCTGAGAATATAACTGATTTCGATACACACGGGTTTAGATCTTTAATTATTAGAGTAGTTTTACTTTCAGATTGAATTAATGCAATTTATTTTCAAATCAAATCCTATATTCCCGTAAGATTTGATTATAGTTCTTGTAAGTGCAGAATTAATTTGATAAGCATATTCTTTAATTTAGGTGTTGAATTGCATCATTGGATTAGTGGATAAAGAATTATAAGACCAGTAGTAGTTCATGGTAGTCTCTTGCATAGATTTTTCTAATTATTGAGAGATAAAAATACGAGTCCCTGGGATGGTATTAATGTTGATACTTGTAGTCTGGGAGGTTGTCAAAAGAGAGTGTTATTGTACTAAATGTATGGTTACAGTTGCATACCTAATTCCCCAGGGTTGGATATTAAAGACAGGAGGTAAGAACCTATGCATGCACCTTGTTAAAAAGAATCTTGTGGCGGTGTATGCCCTCAACTAAAAAATTCAGGTCATTTAGTATGCATCAATGTGAATATAACTAGAGGTAAGAATTAGATAGAAATAGATCAAAAATATGCCTCAAAAAGTACTAAAAATCAGGGTCAAGTCAGTCTTGGATGAGCAACCTTTACAGACAAATCATCCGAAGAGAAGAATCTCAAGCCTCAGTAGGCCCTTGAATGGTATCTGAGAAGGGCTCTACCATTAATACCTTCCTGTAGTAGAATCTTCCACTGCGGTTGAAGAAAAAATTCATGACAAAACTATGGGATCTAAGAAGAGCTTCCAAGTACTGACAAACAAACATATCGATTGTATTAGAATGAGTGAGAGCCAATCTTGTAGTTTAAAATAAGGAAGAGGTGAAATGAGTGACTTAAAACTTCAACCTTCTAAGCAGGAACCTCCTATGCCACCTGTTGTGAAGAAAGGAATTGAAATTTTTTATTCAAGTAGTGTTGTAAGACCTAGACAGGGTTTATAGTCTCACCCCCACGTTGTCCTTCTTTAGTTAGTACCATTTGATTTTAGGATTTTTGAGGGTTATTGGCATATATTTAATCAAATGGAAGGGAAAGTATCAAACACACAAAATTTAACAATAGAATTTCCTATTGTTGATCCTCAAGCAAATGCACCCATGAAAGTTATTCCCCTTTAAGGTCTTCCTAATTTTCATGGGTTAGCCTCAGAAGATCTAGATGTGTTTTTGTTTGAATTTGATGCTTTTTTTTGGGGATACGATTACACCACTAATCCTCAAAAATTAAAGTTGTTTCCTTCTGCTTTGAAGGGAACTCTACGATGGTTTATGGGATTTGGAGGCGGTACAATTAACTCATGGGATGGAATGAAACAAGTCTTACTTACTAAGGATCAAGGTTATTGCCAATCTAGAGATCTAAAAGAATACATATTCAAAATGACTTATAAAGAAGATGAAACTCTAGAAGAATATGTAGAAGGGTTTCAGTATAATTTGCAAAGATCGCCTTATATTGATCTTCCAAAAGACCTATTAAAAACTACCTTAATTATAGGAATGAATGATGAGTGGTTCGAAACACTTAATCTAATGTAGTAGGGTGATATTTCTCAAGGATACTATGATATTATAAAATTATGTATCAGGTGTTCCCATGGAAGCAAAGGAGGTAGACATGTGTAGAATTTTCTCTACAAATCAGCTAGCTCACTGATATCATGTAGAAATTTCACCTACAGATCAAACTGATATATGCAATGTACTAAAGCATAATACTAGGTCTACATCTACCATAAACTTTGTGGAAGCTTAATCAACCATGAGCAACATCAAGCATGAACACATATAACTGATAAGAAGGAATCAATCACACATAACACAGAAGAATTTATCCGAGAAAAGCACCAGCCTAAAACCCCATCTCTATATTATCAATCAAGTGGAAATCCTCAACAACATACAAAAAGAATTAGCTCAAAAGCTATCCTGATCTCTCTGTACTTTGATGATAAAGTTCATGGACTACCTAGCCCTATAAATAAAGGCTGCACCTCAGGTCCAAGCTCTGATTTCCTTGCGCAGTTTTGATTGGGGTCCAATTACAAAACACATGTAAATTGACCTGATCATACCTGCTGTCAACCTCAGGTCCAACTACGCAATACTTGAGGACTCAAGTTCCTCCTGCATGCAAGGAATACTTATTAGAAATATCCTAGCAACTGACAAAACATTGTCCCACCATCTGATCTTAACTGGGTCTCTATCTAAACTGCCATGCATCAATTATCCATGAGAAAATACTTAGTTATCTGAAAAAATAGTTGTCACATGCATGCAAGCATCAAAAAACTATATCTCATTAATTTAACAACTTGTTAAATTAATCTAACTGAACTTGACTAAGTTAAACTAAGTCAATTGATCCTCTCAATATAGAACTCATCCTTAATTCCTCAATCAGTGGAGCAAATCAAGGACACGTTCCCCAATTAGTGGAGAAATAATTACATGTTCTCACAAAGACTTCAAGTTTTCTTTTCCTTAACTAATTAACTCATGGAGAATTAATTAATTAATATTCCAAACTGCTGGTAAGACCAAATTCGAATTTACTTCCTATAGATAGACTAGGGACTACTATAAATAGGAAGGGACCCAGAAATGATCTTTTTAGAAGATGTTATTTTTAGCAATTTCACCTCTCACCCAAGGTGGCCAAAATGCTCATTGGCCAAACCACTATTTTTAGCAATTTCTATTTTTACATTTCTTTTTGCACACTTTTCAACAACATGGTGTACCTGATCCTCTAAGCAAAGCCAACCACGATGTAGGAGGAAGAATTAATCGTGCAGAAATTGGTATTTTGTTAGAAGACTTTAAAATCGATATATTAAGCACACTGACTACACAATTGGATGTCTTGTAGGAGAAAACAAAGCAGGATGAAACAAAATAGGCATTGGAAATTTTTTGTTCTCATTTTCGATGAAAGCATAACCATAAAGAATGTCTATTGGATGCAATAGAAGATTGTGCTATTTTCCCAAAACAATATTCGACCAACCATTTCCCATCTCTACTAAGGTTAAAAGTTGTATGTAAGGAAGCTGAAGAGGAACCTGAACCAACATATCTGGTAGCTCAACAGTGGCAATGATAGTCTCACCCCACAAGTATGACTCAAGAACCTTGTATATTTTTTTCTAGTCAATACAATTAACATCAATATTTTGGGCCACCATGGCAAAGCCAACAATATCCTGACACATCTTGTAAAACTCAATAGTATCCTTCACCATCCTGGCCAAATCAACCATTTCTTGGACCTTGATGGAAAAATCAACGAAATCCTTAGTCATTTTGGTGAAACCCACAAAATACTCCATATCCTCCTCAATGGGTGAATCAATCTCCTCAAGGGCTAGTGTGGCCCTAGAATTGGCAATGTTCATCTGGACCTATTAACTACTCATTAAGAGCATTGCCTTGGTCACAACCATTGCCACAACCACCACTCTAGCTACCTTCAAACACTCCACCACCATTACGACCACAATTTCCCACACAACCAAATCCAAATCTGAATAATAGACCTTTATAACTTCTAGAAATTGTTGATACTTCTAATTGTTGTCCCCCTTCCTTGGAATGTAATGAGATTCAATTAAGGTCAGGACAAACAATTGTCACAAAAAATTCTCCAACAAACCTTGAACAATTAGAAAGTACAAAACATAATAAAGATTGGATCCAATTTGAAAAATCTTCAATCGCTGCAACTTACAGTGGATCAAAACCACTTGATGAACCCATCAAAGATCAAAGAATAATAAATGTTACAGCTATCACTCTTTTTTTCCGGAAAGATTTATCATAAAGAAGAAACCAATATATCCTAAATTTGGTTTGATAGAAGAATTACATAACCTTTTTATTAAAACCCCCCTTCTTTAAGCCATTAAGGATGTACCTATTTACGCAAAGAGCATCATAGATCTATGCATTAAAAGACCTGGGAGAAAACCTAAGGATCATCCTATTGTTCATGTGTAGGTATAATTATCCGATCTAATCCTAGGAAAATAGATTTATGTAAAATATAATGATACGCGAGATCCTGTAGTTACATCTCAGGTGCATGGTGTTAGAAAATTATATATTACAGAGCAATGGAACACATAAAATATATTGCAGAAATATAAACATAGAAAACACATAAAACAAGAGAGACACAAATATACGTGGTTCACCCAATTTGGGCTACATCCACAGGAAAAGTCCAATCCTTCCTTTTATATTATCCAGCAAACTGAAGAGATACAGCCTACAGAAGATCTACTGTAATTCCCTCTTCGCTCTCACACAATCTCCTCTCTCTTTCTCACTTAGAATATAGATCTACATAGACACAAAATAGTTCCGTCATATATAGTGAGGGGTTTCCTTCTAGGGTAAAAAACCATAAATTAAACATAACTTCTACCGTCAGATCTCTGCCTAATGAATGGCCCAGATTGACTACAAAATTACAACATTTTACAAGGCAATTTTACATCTATTTTTAGCTTCGGGGGCACTGCCCCGATCCCCCGCTAGGGGGGGGGGGATCCTAAACATCACTTCCCCCCCTGGACCCCCATTGCAGCGCAAATATTATGGGCGACGTTTCCGCCACATTACGAACTAGGGTCTAATGCGTGATACCTCTGAATAAAGAAGATAATCAAGCTCCACACCCAACACATGGTGTTAGTTTTCCAAACACTCTGGTAGATCTAGGACCTACCATCAATATCATAAAACTTAAATCTTTCATCCTTTTTGGATTGGATACATTAAAACCAACCCCGGTTATGTTAAAACTAGATGACGGATCCATAATTAAACTAGAGGGAGCCCTTGAAGACATTATTGTTTCTGTAGACTCCTGCGAGTAACTAGACGGTTTTTAAGTTCTTAATTCTAAAGATGAATTGGATGAACATCCTCTTATATTAGGCATACCATGGCTTGTAATAGTCGATGCATATATTGGATTTCAAACTTGAAATACGACAATAACCAAGGGAACTGCCACTAAAAGTCTCACTCTTTACCCACCGACTAAACCTAGTAAGGAGGTTGGTAATTCAATATGTTTTTCTCCCGATTATGAGAAAGATAATTTTCATCCTGTACTCACTACTGATAAAGCCCTTAGTTTTAAATGACAAAATAAAGATGATAATATTAATAGCTTCATTAGTCAACCATCTATTATTGAACATCCAACTTGTCAAATGTTGGGGGATGTATTGGATAACAAGGCCCAAGGTGATCCTATGGATGGATCCATGAGTGATTCCATCCCTACAATGATGGTCCATAACAATATTCTTGTTCAAATTAAGTCCAAAAAACATTAAACATTAATTCTAGCCTTACTGATTTTCAATGTAAATGATTAATTCAAGTCCTCTTCAAACAAAAACAAGTTTTGCTCGGGACTATATAGATATGAACATCGTTGATCCAACATTATGCACACATCATATTTATCTTGAGAAATATGCCTTCCCTATTAATAAACCCCAAAGAAGGTTGAACCCGCACCTTAGGGATGTATTCGAACAAGAACTCCAGAAATTGCTTGATGTCAACTTTATATATCATATATCGGACAACAAGTGGGTTTCACCATTGGTTGCAGTTCCTAAAAATAATGGAAAAGGGAGAATTTGTGTAGATTATAGGGAATTAAATAAGACTTCATAGAAAGACTATTTTCCTCTTCTATTTATAGATCAAGTCCTTGATACCCTTGCTAGGAAGACATATTTTTCCTTCATGGATGGATTTAGTGGATACAATCAGATTCAAATTGCTCTAGAAGATCAAGACACAACTACATTTACTTGTCCTTGGGGAACATTTGCGTACATAGTCCTCCAATTTGGTCTTTGCAATTCACCCACAACCTTTCAATTTTGAGTATATTTTTTGATCTAATTAATGAAAGGCTTGAACCTCATATGGATGATTATATGCCTTATGGTGATGAATTTGATGAATCATTAACTAATCTAAAAAAGGTTCTTATTAGATGTATAACCACCAGATTATGCTTAAGTAATGAAAAATTGCATATGATGATGACCGAAGGCATAGTAATGCAACATTATATAATTGTTGTAGGTATTCAGGTAGATCCAACAAAAATTGAGTTAATTCTTAAAATTCGTATTCCTTGGACACCAAAAGAGGTACACAACTTTCTTGGTTATGCCAATTTATAACATCATTTTATATCTCACTTTTTGAGAATTGCAACACCTTTATATGCATTAACAAGACATGTAGAGTTTGATTGGACTGATAAATGTGATATTACTTTTGTAGAGTTGAAATAATTGTTGTTGACAACAACAATATTGAGGGGTCCAAATTGGAAATTTCCATTCCAAATATCCTCTAATGAATTTGATACAACTATATGAGAAGTGTTGGGATGGGAGGAGGATATGAAGACTTATGCTATATGTTATATTAGAAAAATTTTGACACCTGCAAAACTAAAGTATAATGTGATGGGGAAAGAATTTATAATGGTCATTTATGCTATTAATAAATTCCGTCATTATATTACAGGCTACCCTATATTTTTTATATATTGATCATTTTTCTATGAAGTACTTAGCTAATAAACTCGTTACAAATAGCAGAGTAACCCATTATTTATTATTGTTGTAGGAATTTAGTATCATTATAAAAGATTGGCCTGGGAAGGAGAATCTTGTTGCAGACTTTTTGTCTAGAATTCCACTGTCACGTAATCCTTCCCTTGTAGAAGGCCGATTTCCAAATGAAAATTTTCCCGTTGTATCAGTCAAGCCACCTTGGTACACTGATATTTAAAATTACCTTTCAACGGGAAAACTACCATCACACCTCTCGCCTCGAGAAAAGAAACATATTATTCAATGAAGTGCTCGATTTTCATGGATAGATGATTATCTCTTCCACACAGGAGAAAATATGTAGATTGCAGGTGTACTAGAGATGATGATGTTGGAAATATGTTATTGTTGGAAATAATATTGAGAGGGGTGGTGAATCAGTATTATCAGATCAATAATTTAATTTTCAAAAACTGATTTGTATATGCTACTTCAGCTTAGTGAACTAGCATGTATACGCAACTGTACTTAATGCAACCTGCATATATTACGCAGAGATCTTTAGATTTACCCAAATTATCATGTATTGAACTTTAATCAGTATATCAGGAATTCATTATATAGTGTAGTAAAAGTAGAATAAAGCATCACACATAAGCAACACACAAGAACACCGAGATATAAGGTAGAAACCCAATGTGGGTAAAAACCAGCTGCTATTGTCGTCTCTGTCTTCTTTTAATAATAAGAAAATTCTGTTTACAATTTTTGTACCAATACGCAAGCTTCTACCTGTAGAAGGCTACAACCTTCTCTTGTTCTCCAGCTTCTACTGGAAGGGAGCTACAATCCCCTAGCTCTTGTACTAGCTGATATGTTTACTAGTACATAGGTGTTGGCATATAGAAGGCTATAACCTTCTCTTTTCTACCAAGGACCACGTTTCATAAGTTTTCAGACTGGATCCATCAACAACATCATTCAATCATTAAATATATCTACATCAACTAATCTCCTTTTGAACCAACCATAACCGAATCAATCAATCACTTTGACAACCCATCAATCTAATCATTCAGAATGTTTTCACCAGAATATAGTAACCAGAACCCAAGCCAGAACCCAGAACACTGTAACAGCAAACATAAGAAAATAAAATATATTTTATAAGGTATACGCTACTTGCATGTGTTGAACCTGCATGCATACACGCTTTCCTCAAAGCAAACCAGCGTATAGATCTGCAAATCAAATTTATGATGTATACGCTACTTTGATATGCAGAACCTGCATGTATATGCTTCTTTTCTAAAGTGAACCTGCGTACAGATTTGTAAATGATGATTTAAACATTACAACTATTCCAAACTTTAGTCATACCCAGATCAGCATATTTACAGACTACAACATGCGCCAGTTATTTAGATACATGATCAAACCACATAAAGATAATTCACTTCAATACTTAAGATCCTAATACATCATTAGATCTTATCCTTCATCAGATGTTAAGGTTCATCCTTGGTTCCGATCAAGCAAAACACCATAAGCCAATAACCTGCATATTAGATCTCACACTTCATCAGATATTCGATACTTGCACACCTTGGCCTAATGATCTTCTCCTCCTTTTATAGTTTGTATGCCTTTCTCAATACCATGGACCAAAACCACTTAGGACCAATACCTTGCACCAAATAACTAGGGTCAATACCTCGGACCCGATAACTTGGGCCAATACCATGGATCAAATACCATGGACCAAATACTTCGAACCAAAAACTTAGTTTTCCAAGGTATATGCGCTTTTCCTTTTGTGAAAGTGCATGTGTACATATACACAACTTGTATACAGTTAATCCATGTGTATACGTGTCTTGGCCAATGGTGAACTTGTGTCTACATCTCTTTCTTCATTCTGTGAAGTCTGATCTGTAACTCTATGTTGTTAACCTACTGTACTGTGGTCTGTCATCTAAGTGAGTTGCCATCAAGAACAACACATGTGTCACAATGTCAACAAGCTCCCCCTTTGGACTTGATGGCAACACCAAGTCACTCTCCCCCTTTGTCATCAAGGGAAAAGGGTCATGCTCCCCCTGAGTACATGCTGAAAAGCTCTGATATGCTGAAGTGTGCCGATTGAGCTTCTATGATTGAGTCCATGCTCCCCATGAGCACAAGCAAGGTCTGCAAAAAGATAACATGACTCTATACATACATCACCAATGACCTTCCTATCCCCAAAGACTCATACATACATCCATCTCAAAATGGGGATATACCAAATTTGACTCATCCACCCATCTAAGTGGGGATATACCAATTATTTATACAAGAATCATTACATCATCCGTCCCATGCATAGTGGGGTTACAATTAGGTCTTTTCATGACCTTTACATTAAATGATATACATGACATATATAACAGAGATCAAATATCTTAAAAAAGACCATGATAGTCATCAACAACTATCACCAATAGCATCTGTCAATCAGCATCCAGACCAGCAACCATGTTCTCCCCCTAAACCTATTTCACCTGAATAAAAAACAACTATGTGAATTTGTACCGAGATCTTCTAGGATAATGCCAACAATGCATTATTATAAGCATATGCTCCCCCTGAACCTGTTTCAGATGTTCACTGCCAGATCTGATCATTTCATATACCAGAAGAGTTATCAAGGCATTATCATCAATCACATATACATCAAGTTATCAACAACTTTATGAGGACCAATATATTTCCACATGATATCAATAGATTGAAACCATAATCAAACAGAGTAGATAATTGATAGAACCATAGCAAACCGCCTTTTTTTCTAAGTCTTGCCCACTGCTTTTCTTTAAACCAACATATACATGTCTGTGTCCACAGAAACCCGCATATGTATGCGACTACGCTTTACGAAACTTGCGTATAACCACCTTTCTCTGAAGAAAATAGGTTTTAACAGTAGGATGATGCAACAACTACTCCCAGCTTTTTCTTGAGATATTCAAATGTCTCTCTGGGCAGTGGTTTAGTGAATATATCAGCAACCTGTTCTTTGGAGGGAACATACTCCAATTTGACTTTTTGTTCAAGCACTTTTTCATGTAGAAAATGATATTTGATGGGTATGTGCTTGGTCTTGGACTGCATCACTGGATTCTTTGAAATACTGATGGCACTTTTATTATCACATAGAATGGAGATGGGTGGAGTACATGTGATTTGAATGTCTTGCAAGGTTTGCATCATCCAAAGTAGTTGTGTGCAGCAAGATGCAATAGCCACATATTCTGCTTCAACTGTAGATAATGCAATTGAACTTTGTTTCTTGTTGAACTAAGACACTAACCTAGAACCCATATAGAATGCACCACCACTAGTGCTTTTTCTGTCATCAACCCTTCCTGCCCAATCTGCATCTGTATATGCATGAAGTGTAAGATCTATATCTCTAGGATACCATAAACCAAAGTTTTGTGTTCCTTGAAGATATTTGAAAATCCTTTTGACTACCTGAAGGTGTGATTCCTTTGGATTTGCTTGGAATCTTCCAACTATTCCCATTGCATGCATGATGTCCGATCGGGTACCTGTTAGATAAAGCAGACTGCCAATCATGGATTTGTAAGTTGGTTGATGTATTGCTATTGATTCATCATTTGAGCTAAGACTACATCCTATTACCATTGGGGTACATACTAGTTTAGAATCTTCCATGCCATACTTTTTCAGGATCTGTTTGAGATATTTGGTTTGTGAGAGAAAAATACCATCTTTATTTTGTTGAACTTATAGACCAAGAAAATAGGTAAGATCACCAAGCAAGAACATTTCAAATTCTTGTTGCATTACTGAAGCAAAATTTTGACTCATGGATTCTTCAATGGTACCAAAATTGATATCATCAACGTACACAACAATTATTAGCAATTTATCAGTGTCCATCTTTATATATAGATTGCTATCTGCTGACCCCTTTAAAACCTTGTTTGTGGAGATATTTGTTAAGACGGTAATACCAGGCCCTTGGAGCCTATTTTAGACCATAAAGAGCCTTTCTGAGTTTGCATACAAAGTTTTGCATCATTTCCAAGAATGAATCCTTCTGGTTGTTCAATATAGACTTCTTCTTCTAAGTCTCCATTAAGAAAGGCAGATTTTACATCCATTTGGTATACTTTGAATTTTCATAAAACTAGAAAGAGCAAGAAACATTCTTATGGCTTCAAGTCTAGCAATAGGTGCGAAATTTTCTTCAAAATCTACACCTTCTTGTTGAGCATATCCTTTGCAAATGAGTTTGGCCTTGTTTCTTATAACTTCTCCATTTTCGTTCAGCTTTTTTTTGAATATCCATTTGGTTCCTATAATATTCTTATCATGAGATCTAGGAACTAATTCCCACGTATTATTCTTTTCAATTTGCTCAAGTTCTTCATTCATGGTCTTGACCCAGCATTCATCTCTGCATGCTTCATTTACATTTTGAGGTTCAGTGGAAGATAGTAATGCTAGATAGCTTGAAGCTTCAACAATGGTTCTTATTGTCTGCACACCTGCCCCTTTTTCCCCTAAAATTTGAGTTTCTGGATGATTTTTCTGAACATACCTGGACGAAGTCTTTTCTTCTATCATTATCTCATCTTCTAGTGCTTCATTGGTTTATTCTTCAGAATCAGTATGATTTGATGTGGGAAAATGATCCTCATCTTCTTCATTGTCATAATCTTCAGTGTTTATTTGTTTTGTATTTTTTCATGCTTCATCAACCACAACATCAATACTTTCAATAATTTTCCCAAGTCTTTTATTATAACATTTATATCCTTTACTTCGGGAAGAGTAGCCGAGAAGAATACCTTCATCTGCTCTGGGTTCAAACTTACCAAGTTTTTCATCAGTCATTTTGATGTAACATTTGCTTCTAAAAGGTTTGAAGTATTTTACAGTAGGAGTCTTACCATACCAAAGTTCATGTGGAGTTTGAGTGCTGTTTACCCGAACATTTTCTTAGTTGAGAATAGTGATGGCAGCGAATGCAGCTTCACCCCAGAAGGTTGCAGGAGTTCCAAATTCATCTAGCATAGCATGAGCCATTTGTTGAACAGTTTTGTTCATCCTTTCTACCACTCCATTTTGCTGAGGAGTCCTTGTGGTGGACAACTGCCTTTTTATTCCATGTTGTTCACAAAAGTCAAATAATTCATCCGAGGTAAATTCCCCTCCTCTATCAGAACTGAGGCATTTGATTTTGCGATCTGATTCATTTTCAACCAAAGCTTTGAAGGCTTTGAACTTGTCAAATGCTTCATCTTTATGCTTTAGTAGACCTATCCAACACATTCTGGAAAAATCATCAATGAACAATATAAAGCATTCTTCTCCACGGGGTGACTTTTTCCTTAATGGTCCACATAAATCAGTATGAACAAGTTCAAGAGGCTTACTAGCTGATCCTTCCTTTTTGATGAATTGAGATTTGTTTTTCTTACCGAATTGACATGATTTGCATATAGTATTTTCAAGAATGTTGATATCTGGAAGATCACGAATAGCCTAGCATCTGCATGCTTTTCTTATTTTAGAAAAGCTTAGATGTCCCAATCTTTTGTGCCATAGCCAGTGATCATCATTTTTGTTTAGATAGCATTGTTGTTTTCCTCCCTTGAGTATGTATAGGTTGTTTGGAGTTCTTGTACCTTTAATCACGGTTTCTCCTGTATCAAGCTCACGAACAACACATCCATTTGATCGAAACACTACTTCATTTCCTTGATCACACATTTGACTCACACTCAGAAGGTTATACTTTAAGCCATCAACATACATAACATTCCCAGCTTTAACATTTTCTTTCAAGAAAACAGAGCCTTTACCTTTTATGACAACAGGAGTGTCATTTCCAAATGAGACACTCTTTTCCTTTTCTAAGACATTATATGAGTGTAGTTTCTCTTAGTCACTTGTCATGTGTTTTGAGCATCAACTGTCAATGTACCACTGGTTTTTTTGTCCTTCTGCATACAAGGCTATACCACATATTTCTATTTGTGGTTCTTTCTTTCTCCATATTTTGGGATTTAATGGAGTTTTCTCCTTTTGAGATATTTTATGAAATTTACTCCTGCATTCAAATTCTTCATGGCCAAAGTTGTTACAGATTGAGCATTCTATTTCATTTTCAAGAAGAGAAAAGTTATTATAGGAACTTTTCTTGATCCCTATCACATTTCTTTGATTTTGTGCTTCTCTAGTCATGATGGTTTTGTAAGCAACACATTGAGTAGCTTTGTGTCCAAAATTATGACATAAGAAACATTGACCATTAAAGAAGTTCCTGTGATTATTGAATCTACTGACCTTATTCATCTTTGAAGCAAATTGAGTATGATTTACCTGAGGTTGGTTGTGGCTTTTTTTCATCCTTGAAGTAAATTGAGCCTGATTTACCTGGTGGTATGCTTTATGCCTTTGTTGATGATTGTCAACCTATTCACTTCTCTTTATTGCATCAAGATAGCTTTTAGTGGAGGTTGACAGCTTCTGTGCTTGAGATGCTTCTTCAGTATATCCAAGACCTGTCTTTATTAAAGGAGAATGCTGCACTTTGATAATTTCATTTAAGGTTTCTGATCCTTTAGGAAATCTAAGATTGAGATCTTTTTTTTTCTCAAGATCCTTTCTTAGACCCACAATTTCACATTCTAATTTTTCCTTGTGTTTTTCTCTTTCAGCAAGTTGGTATGTCAAGGTATCTATAATCATATTCTTTTCTTCTAGACAGATTTTGAGTTTAGATATTTATTCATAAAGGTCATCTTCATCTAAAGCATCCTAAAAATCATCATCTTAATAAGCCATCAGAAGTCTATAGTCATTACTATTTTCATCTTCATCACTATTTGATAAACCATTGCTATCTTCATGAGTATAGTAGCTCTTTTTACTTACACTTTTTTTCTATTCCATTTTGCAGATTCCTTCCCTTTATTATATTTATCTTTATGGGGACATTTGGTAGCATAATGACCTACTCTACCACAGGCAAAACATTTGAAAGGTAGTTTACCTCTGAATCTTTTGGAACCTCGTTGAAGCTTCTTGACAAAGTTTACTTCTTCTAAAAGATGTCCTGATTCATTGAGTTCTTATTTTCCTTTTGTTGAAGCTTTAAATGTGGCTTCTCTCATACCTGATGGACCTCCTTTTCTCATCTCAAAGGAAGTTAAGATTCTTTGCAGCTGTGTCATAGTAATAGTCTGTAGATCCTGCTTTTCTTCTATGGCAGATACTTTTGATTCAAACTTAGCAGACAAGGATATTAAAGCTTTTTCAACTAAGGTAACATCATTTATCTCTTCACCCAGATTCTTCATGCAATTAAAAATATCATCTATAGTAAGAAGTAACTAGCTATACTTTCATCATTGCACATCTTGAGAGTTTCATATTGAATTCTGAGATTTTGCAGTTTAGCACGTTTTACCTGAGAGTCTCCTTCATAGCATAGAAAGATTTTGTCCCATATTTCTTTGGCGGATTTGAGCTGCATAACTTTGACAAACTCTGATTGTGACAAACTTCCCAACAATGTATTGATAGCCTTGGCATTGGTTTCATATTTCTTTTTACCTATCGTCTCTGTAGGAATTGTTGATGGAAATGTATATCCTCCTTCCACGATTTCCCAGACATCTGTTCCATGTGATTGAAGATAGGTTTTGGTTCTTACCTTCCAATAAACAAAGTTGCTTCCATCAAAGATTGGCGGTCTGATGGATCCCCTGCTTTCTTGCTTACTCCTGATGATGGATCTTCCTTCAAGCGATCTCTGAAGGACCTGCTCTGATACCAATTGTTGGAAATAATACTGAGAGGGGGGGTGAATCATTATTATCAAATCAATAATTTAATTTTCAAAAACTGATTTGTATACGCTACTCCAGCTCAGTGAACTAGCATGTATACACAACTGTACTTAATGCAACCAGCGTATATGCAGAGATATTTAGATTTACCAAAATTATCATGTATTGAACTTTAATCAGTATATCAGGAATTCATTAGACAGTGCAGTAAAAGAAGAATAAAGCATCACACATAAGCAACACACAAGAACACCAAGACATAAGGTGGAAACCCAATGTGGGTAAAAACCACTTGTTGCTGTCGTCTCTATCTTCTTTTAATAATAAGAAAATTCTGTTTACAATTTTTGTATTGGTGCAGTCTTATACCAGTACGCAAGCTTCTACCTGCAGAAGGCTGCAACCTTCTCTCATTCTCTAGCTTCTACTGGAAGGGAGCTACAACCCTCTAGCTCTTGTACTAGCTGATATGGTTACTAGTATGTAGGTGCCGACATACAGAAGGCTACAACCTTCTCTTTTCTACTAGGGACCACGTTTCATAAATTTTCATACTAGGTCCATCAACAACATCATTCAATCATCAAATATATCTGCATCAACCAATCTCCTTTTGAACCAACAACAACCAAATCAATCAATCACTTTGACAACCCATCAATTTGATCATTCATAATGTTATCACGAGAATACAGTAACTAGAACCCAAGCCAGAACCCAGAACACTCCAACAGCAAACAGAAGCAACTAACACATACTTTATAAGGTATACGCTACTTGCATGTGTTGAACCTGCATGCATATGCACTTTCCTCAAAGCGAACCAGCGTACAGATCTGCAAATCAAATTTATGATGTATACACTGCTTTGATATGCAAAACCTGCGTGTATACACTTATTTTCTAAAGTGAACCCATGTACAGATCTGTAAATGATGATTTAAACATTACAACTATTCCAGACTTCAGTCATACCCAGATCATCATATTTACAGACTACAACATGCGCCAGTTATTCAAATACATGATCAAACCACATAAAGATATTTCACTTCAAGCCTTAAGATCCTGATACATCATTAGATCTTATCCTTCATCAGACGCTAAGGTTCATCCTTGGTTCTAATCAAGCACAACACCATAAACCAATAACATACATATTAGATCTCACGCTTCATCAGATATTCGGTACTTGCACACCTTGGCCTAATGATCTTCTCCTCCTTTTATAGTTTGTATGCCTTTCTCAATACCATGGACCAAAACCACTTAGGACCAATACCTTGGACCAAATACCTAGGGTCAATACCTCGGACCCAATACCTTGGACCGATACCATGGATCAAAATACCATGGACCAAATACTTCAGACCAAAGACTTAGTTTTCCAATGTAGACGCGCTTTTCCTTTTGTGAAAGTGCGTGTGTACGTATACGCGACTTGTATACAGTTAATCTGCGTGTATATGCGTCTTGGCCAATGGTGAACCTGCGTATACCTCTCTTTCTTCATTCTCTGAACTCTGATTTGTAACTCTGTGCTGTTAACCTGCTGTCTTTTGATCTGTCATCTGAGTGAGTTGCCATCAAGGACAACACTTGTGTCATAATGCCAATAGCTATCATTGATGTCAATACGTGGCAACAAGAGGCACAGGTTCCAAAGATGGAGTAGGTCATAGGCACAAGAAGAAAAGTATAGGTACAAATAATAATAGAGAGTTTGAATCCATTTTTTATGTAGTATATGAGCTTAAAGGACACATTGGACCCACTAAACTAGAAATTAGTCTAAAATATCTTTCCAATGGTATAAGGAAGTCCCAAAATGGCCTCCTCGATTGAAAGATAGAGCTATTCAAAGCTCTATGACCCCAAGTCCAAAGTAATAGAGTTAGAAAAGGTTTTGGAGGACCCTTTGCTGCATAGCCAAAGTTGGAATAAGTGCCAACCTCAGTAGCAAGACTAGAGATGAATCCATATATTGGCTCAGATAGAATCCTAGAACTCCAGAAATCCCAGATCTTGTAACCTATTTAGAATTCAAATTAATAAAAAAGTCAGGAGCTCCATACTTAGCATTGGAAATAGGTTCCATGTAACAGTGGAGGACCAATGGTTGAAAATGAATTATAAAGCAAAATAAGGCCCTCAGCAGGACTTTGAAGGTATTAGCACCTAAGCACCCAACCAATGGTCACAGGACTAGGTCATATGGAGAAAATAATTAAGCTCTATGGCTTAAGGGGCTAAAGGCCATGTGGCGATGTTCTAATAGTAATCAAAGATGGGCCTTTGGAGAGAGATAGTGGTCCCAAGGAGTGGTTTCCTACTCTGTCGATCGTGTAGACCAATGACAAAGATCTACACCGATGACACCCATCCAAAAACCACAAACTTCTTAATGGTGTTGTCGAGGTGGAAAGGGCTTAAACTTGATGGTTTTATAAAAGAAGAAATTACAAAGGAAGATCATCACAAAATAGGTCGTAGAGGACCTTCTCTCTCCTCTCTAACAACAGGACAGGTGGCAGCATGCGATTAGGCCAGACGATAGTGGAAGGTGAGATTAACACAACCAATAGGAGGTGGACATGTCACATGGATATATGGAATTTTTGAGCACCCAAGTGGCCCTTTTTTGGGTGACACGTTTCACCACTCTGGGGGTGCCAGTGTCCCTGATGATGTCAGTGTGACATCATCTTGGAGGGATCAACCCAAAATATTGGGGGCAGTGCTGGGTCGTAGAGTACACATTGACACTAATAGTGGATAGAGCGATAATCAATGAACAGAGGGTTGGGTGGACCCCACTTTCCAGCTTATCCTAGATCTCAAAATCCCATAAAATCTTAAGAATTGAATAGAAGATTCGGGATCGAGAGTGTGAGCTTAACACCCAGGGCCTAAGTCTATGGTCATAGAGACTGACCTTATGATGATAAAGCATGAAAAGGAGCCAAAAAAGGGGGTTTAAGACAAAATTCGGTGGAACTGATAGTTTTGATAACATAATTAACAGTTAAGACAACTTAACTATAGATAAAAATACCAAGCAGTCTACTAAAACCTAGAAAAATCTAGATTATCTTAAAAGTGCAAATAAAATCAGTTCAACTAGTAGAAAAGGATAATTAAGTTCATAGAACATGGTGAGCAGGTCTAGAAGATTGAAATAAATAAGAAGAAGGAAAATTTAAAGGTACATGCATAGATCTAATGCAAGATGCATGCCAAAATTAGCAAACAAAAAATTCTTTATAAGCAGGCTTGTGTAAATAGATTGAGATATAGATCTCGAGAGTTTATGGGTAAGGTGAAGCAGTTGGTGTTTTCACAGTAACCGAAGATTCTTGTAGGTTTTTTTATGAAGTGGTGATAGAGTTTTTTTTTTTTTGAAAGCATAGAAGGAAGTCATTGATCCTAGTTTGAAAATGAATGAAAAATGGAATAGCGAGTGTGAAAGCAAGTTGTATCTTGCTAATCATGGGTTGGTTCTCCTTCTAGTCGGTGCTGGAGAATAGGTGGGGTTGTAGCTCCATTAAGTTGTAGCTGATAAACTAGGAAGTTGCAGTTGATAAACTATGAAGTTGTAGCTTCCTTCTAGTTGTAGTCAAAACATTGTATTTGCAAGTTGTAGATTGACCTATTAATAAAATGGAGAAGAAGTTTGTGAAGTTATTTGTTCCTTGAATATACCATTGATTGTTGAAGTAGTTGTTTATCATATTTATTATTGAAAGTGCTCTTTACTATCTTATGTTTCTCACACAAAGTAAAAATAAATTTTGAATTGGTAAAATTTCTACAATACTAATTCAACCCCCCCATAGTTTCCAACGATTGGTATTAGAGTTGGTTACTTCTAATCAGTCTAACAACTAGAAGAAAGATCTAGGACCATGGAAAACTAGGAAGGCGATTTTATCAATAAGGAACCTATGCTCAATGGAACAATTTATGTGTTTTGGAAAGTGAGGATGGATACGCACATTCAATCACTTGGAGTTGATGTGTGGGGTGTTGTGGAAGAAGAATATCAAATACCTCCAAAATTGGTTACCAATGATTAGAATTTGGAATTCACATGCAATGCTAAAGCAACACATGCCCTGCTTGATGGCCTACCTGAATCAAAACATGTCAAGGTGATGGATTACACATATGCCAAATCTGTCTGGGAGAATATGAGAAACTACTATGAAGGAGAAAACAAGGTAAATAAATCTAAACTCCAAGGTTATAGGATGAAATATAAATATTCAAGCATGCATGATGATGAAGGGATTGAAAAACACTTTTTAAGAGTTGACGATGTTGTGAACAACATTAGAGGGCTTGATGAGAAGCTAGATGAAGATGTGGTGGTTAAAAAAGAGATGAGATCTCTTCCTGAGAGGTTTAATATCGGGGTTTCAGCCATTGAAGAAATTGAAAATCTGAACACTCTCACTCTAGATCAACCCCTTGGAATACTCATTGCTTATGAGATGAGGAGTTCTAAAGGAAAGTCTGGAACCAAAGAATCAACCTTCAAAGAAGAAAAAAAGTGTGAGGATGAACATGATGACACATGTTATAAATCATATTAAGAAGAAGCTAATTTTCTGAGGGGGCTCAAGCAAGGATCATGCAAGTATAAAAGTAATTTTCCCTTTAAATGTTTTAATTGTGGCCAAGTTGGTCATTATGCATCAAAGTTTCTTGAAATGAAGAAAAAGGAATATGATCCTAAAGAAAAATTTAAGAAGGTTCAAAAGGATAGAAAGAAGGCTAAGAAGAAAGGTTTTTATGCTCAAGATGAGAAATCTTCAGAAACTAAAACTAGCCAAACCTCAAATGAGGACAAAGATGATGAGAGCCATAAGGAATTGATGCTAGTGGAAATTTTAAATCTACACATAGAGGTTATTTACTCTGATAATGAAGAAGGAGAAGTAAAACTTGAAGGAGAACTCATAAGTTCTCTTGAAGAAATAGAAAGGTTGAGGAAGAAAACAAAACCCAAAAAGGATCCTTGATAAAAGAGAAGGTTGAGGCAGTAGAGCCATTACTTCTGCAGCTAGAAGAGGGTAAGAAAATCCAAGAAAACTTGAACCAAAAGTTGATTGAAAAGGCCAAAATATGTCAGAAGCTAGAAATTGAAATTGTGTTGTTGAGAAAGGAGCTTGAAAAGGCCAAAACACAACTCAACTTCAATTAGAAATTCAGCAAAGGGACAAAAAAAATAAATGAAATTTTGGAGGCTCAATGCATCTCCAAAGACATAACTAGTCTTGGTTTTTATGGTGATTCCAGCGCAACAACTGAACTAAAGGGTAAAAAGACAATTAGCTTCATTCCCCCAACAAAACAAGGGCCCACACAACAGTTAAAAGACAATACTTAGTCAAAGAAAAATCATCAGCAATAGAAGAAGGAGCACTCTATCCATGAAAATCAATTTGATCAAAATTTTGCTCAGCGCAGAAGGCAGCCATCTAGGTACAACAATGTCTTCCCACTAATATTTTTGTATGTGCACCAACTATGGCCACAAAGCTAAAAACTGCAGAGTTAATTTATCTTACGGACATCTCAGATCCAAAAGAAGAATTCAACAAAGAAGAAGTAGACCTAGGTAAAATAATTCCTTTTCTCCCCCGAATTATCAAGTCAATGTTCTAAGTGCCAAAACTTCTGGTATATAGCAATTAATTTCAGTATTAAAGAAAAGAAGACACAGTCAATTATTGAACAAACTAGACAGAAGCCCATTGTATGGAAAGAAAAAGAAAAATTAGAGCAATGTGATATTGCACTATATGCACACAATGATGGGAGCCATTGGTATGTGGGAAGTCATTGATCTAGGCACATGACAAGAGACAAAAGCATGTTTCTCACTTGGAAGCTAGTTGACAAAGGTAATGTTACTTTTGGTAACAATGCTGCAGGAAAAATAATTGCAAAAGGGGTGGTTAGTCTCTCAAATGGAAAAGGTAAATCTAAGAACGTTTTATATGTTGATGGGCTCAAACATAATTTTTTAAGTGTGTCACAGATGTGTGATCAAGGTTGTGATGTAATTTTCAAAGCCAAAACTTGTCAAATCAAGTCTATAGGTACATGCGAATTAATTGTTGAGGTTGTAAGAACATACACCAATGTCTATGTGTTGAAGGAAAAGACCAAAAGGTGTTGCTTATTAAAGACAGATGAGAGCTGGTTGTGGCACAAAAGGCTTGGACATCTCAACTTTGACTGGATTGTCAAGCTTAGCAATAAAAATGTAGTTAAGGACTGACCCAGGCTTTCAAAACCAAAAAATATTATTTTCAAATCTTGTCAACTAGGAAAACAAGCTTGAGTTCCTTTCAAGGCAAAGAAAAACTCTTCAACAAATCCATTGCAGTTGGTGCACTTGGATTCATGTGGACCATCCAAACTGCAGTCAACCATAGGTAAGCTATATTTGATGCTAATAATTGATGACTTCAGCTGGATGATGTGGGTTTCCTTTCGGAGAGAGAAATATGATGCTTTTGAGAAGTTTAAAGAATTCAAAGCTATGGTTGAGAATGAAGTCAATTGAAATATCAAAAGCATCAAGTTAGACAATGGAGGTGAGTTCACTTCAAAGGAGTTTGATGAATTCTGCAAGACAAATGACATCAAGGGACAATACACCATAGTAGAGACTCCCCAACAAAATGGTTTTGTAGAGAGAGAAAATAGGTCAGTGTAGCAGTTAGGCAGAGCAATGATGACCAAGAGGAATGTTCAACAAAGGTTTTTGGCAGAGGCCATTCAAAAAACAATTTCCATTCTCAACAAAGCTCATTTTCAACCCAACAGTGACAAAAATCCATATGAGTTTTGGTGTGCCAGACCAACAATAGTCAAACACTTTGAAATTTTTGGCAGCAGATGTTACATCAAAAGAAACAACGATAAACTTGGAAAATTCAATGCTAGAGATGAAGAAGGCATTTTTCTAGGTTATTCACATAACAACAAGGTTTACATATATTACAATAAATTCAGCAAGATAATCATTGATTGTATAGATGTGAAGGTAGATGAACATGATGGTCAAGAAGTGAGATATCTTGGAAAAGCCAATGTTGAGGAACCAATAAGATTTAGTGATGAGAATGATGAGGAAGCTGCAAAAGAAACTGAAGAAGAACACCCCTACTCCTCAAACCATAGATCCCCCAATGTATGTAAAAAATCACCATCTAGTTGATCAAATAGTTGGTGAATTAAATACTGGAGTGCAAACAAGAAGGAAGTTACTCAATGCCCCTATACAAGTACATGTTTCTCTACTGTCCATGGAAGAACCAAAGCATATTTTTCAAGTCAGTCAAGATCAACATTGACTAAAGGCCATAAATGAAGAATTGGAGGAGATTGAGAAAAATCATACTTGGGAACTTGTTCCAAGACATGCAAACAAGAATGTCATTAGCACAAAGTGGGCTTTTAGAAATAAGTTAAATGACTATGGAGAAGTGGTTAGAAACAAGGTTAGGAAGAAGTTTATATAGAGAAACTAGAATGATTTCAGCTTACAGAGAAGCAAGATTATGTTTGTAGACTCAATAAGGCTTTCTGTGATCTCAAAGAAGCCCCTAGAGTTTGGTATTCCAAGTAAGACAACTACCTGATCAAGTGTGTATTTAAAAGAGGAGTAGTTGACAACAATTTATATGTCAAAGAAAATGATGGCAAAATCATTATGGTGATAGTATATGTTGCTGATATCATCTTTGCAAGTAATTTAGATTTGTTGAACAAGGAATTTGTAGCCGATATGAAGGCAGAATTCAAGATGTCCATGCTTGGAGAGCTATCATATTTCCTTGGATTGCAGATAGCAAAAAGCCCTATAGGATTTTTTATTTCTTAAGGAAAGTATCTCAAAGAAGTGCAAAAGAAATTTGGCATTGAAGAATTCTCTTTAGTGAGCACTCGAATGGTGACAAGTTGCTAGCTTAGTAAGATGGATGAATCTCCAGAAGTGGACCAGACGTTATATAGATCTATCATTAGAAACCTTTTGTATTTGAAAGCTTGAAGACCATACATCATGCAAGTTGTTGCAATATTTGGAATATTTCAAGAAGATCATAGACAAAGTCATCTCCTTGTAGCCAAAATAATTCTCAGATATCTCTGAGCAACAATAGACTATGGGTTGTGGTGCCCAAGAGGTAATTATTTTTCATTTACTCTTTATACTGCTATTGATTGAGAAGGTGATATAGATGATAGAAAGAACATAAGTGGTGGTTCTTTCTTTCTTGGAGAAATTCTAGTTTCATGGTCGAGCAAGAATCAAGCATATATTTCCTTATCTACAGCTAAAAAAAAATATATTGCGGACACTTCTTGTTATACTCAGCTTCTATGAATGAAGTGAATTTTACAATATCTACAAGCTTTTTGAGATCATCCGATCTCCATTATTTGTGACAACACAAGTGCAATTAGCATGTCAAAGAATCTAGTCTTTCACTTTAAGACCAAGCATATCCCCAACAAGTATCATTTCTTGAGAGAGAAAGTTGCATCTTAGATTATGAAACTGGAGTTTGTACCTACCAAAGAGAAAGTTGTTGATATCTTCACTAAGACACTTCCTAGAGAGCAGTTTTAGTATTTGAGGCAAATATTGGGAGTCATTTCATTTTCCTCTCTTCACTAGCTCCTCCTCCAAGAGGAAGAAAGGTAGCTAGTATATTTTTTAGGATATCAAATTGAAGCTACTAGGTCCACAAGGATCAACATGACAGAGGAAGATTTGTTGACTGGAGAAGCATTGTGACAAGGGGAGCATGTTGGTGTCTTTTCCATTGATGTCAAAGGGGGTGATATCTAGTGAAATAATACAAAATTAAATCTAAGGGAGAGATATATGGAAGGAGAAATGTAAAGTGGGAGAAATCTATCAAGCACATCAACAGTACATGTTATGAAACCAGCTCACAAAAAGATAGAAAAGAGAGATCCACGCCTTAGAATTCAGCCTCTTCGAGGGGGCAACCTCCTTTACATTACATAAATGAACAATTCTTGGATGATACAAATGAAAATACCTCCTTTCTATATATAGGAGTCTAAGTGGTCCCAATACAATCAAAGCCTACATAACAACAATATTGTAGGGCACAACCATAACAATAGTGGGCTTCTATGTGGCACAATAGTAACAATATGGGCACTACATGGGTACATCAATATAATAATTGGGTTATACTAATAACAATAAGGGGTTACACTAGTAGTATAGGGGCCTAACATGCCCCTCTCCTTCAAAAAGCGTTGTCCTCAACGCTTGAGTAGTTCTTGATGCTTCTGTATAAAATTATTGTCCTCCCATGTGGAATATTCAGCAGGTAAGTTCTTCCACTTGATGAGATACTCTGAAATTGATCGATTTCGTAGCTGTCGAATTCTTGTTTCTGTGACTGCTCCAGGTTCCAATATGATTTTTCCTTCCTCTTCAATTTCTGGCAATATTGCTTGAATTGGGATCTTTTGCAACTTTTGAATAAGTGGCCATACTTCTTCATCCTTCTTCCATTCATCCCTTGCTTCATTTATCCAATCTGGTTGGATAATATAAATAGCACAAAACAATGCTTCCACATCCTCATCCTTGAAGAGTCTTCCCATTCGGTAAGAGTCTTCCCATTCGGTAAGGTCGCCATTTTTTAAGTGCATGTAGTATTGCCAACATTTCCTTCTCATAAATAGCTTGCTTGAGATGTAGCAGTAAAAATACCCAATCACCTACATCAAAACATTTTTCACTACGATGTTGATCTACCTGTTGTTTCATTTGATTTTGCACCAAAGTGGCGTTATCCTTTAAAAGTTGGAGAACTTGTTGTTGATGCTCGATGTGATCTTTCTCTGCTTGAACCTTTTGCTTCTTGATATGTCCTTCTATCTTTTGAGGAGTGGTAATTTCTTCCAGTCCTTTACAAGATATGGTCAGATTCATTTCTTGATGCTCGATGTGATCTTTCACTCCTTGAACATTTTTCTTCTTGATGTGTCCTTCTATCTTGATAGTTTGAGGAGTGGTAATTTCGTCCATTGAATTACAAGATATGGTTGGATTCATTTCTTCTTTCTCGATGTGATATTTCACTTCTTGCACCTTTTTATTCTTGATATGTCCTTCTATCTTGAGAGTTTGAGGAGTGGTAATTCTTGCCAATGCTTTACAGGATATGGTCTTATTCATTTCTTCTTTCTCTGGGATGGGGTCCTGGCGTATATCTTCTTCTTTTGATGTTTCTTGATCCTTTTCTTCCTCCTCTTCATATTCTATGTAAAATAACTTCTTCTCAGCACACTTATGACCTTTAGTGCATTTGCTATCACAATTGTAACAAAGCCCTTTTTCTCTTTTTTCTTCCAATTGTTGTGGTGTAACCCTTGTAGGTTGTGGAAGGCTAGGAGAAACAACACTTTCATCTTTATAGTTGTGAGGAGTACGCTTCCTGGTTTCCATAATTTTGCTTTCCATTATGTCACAAAGACCTTTTACTCTTTCCAATTGTTGTGGTGTTGCTCTACAGAAGGTGTTGCTCTTTGTATCCTCATAATGTGCTATCATTTCCTCCGTGAAAATTGACCACGTAACAAGTTTTTTACGAGAACAAAGCCCTTTGTACCATAAAAATTGATCTGGTTCTAAATATGAAGATGCAATATATACCTTTTGTAACAGTTGAACACCATGTATATCAAAATATTGCTCCATCTGAAGTATCCAATTTACCGGATCCTTGCCATCAAACTTCCTCATCTTGCTTTTTCTTGATTTTAGGAGCTCTACCTTGAAACGACTGTAATTTTGTACTTTCAGATCTTTAAGTTATGAAATGATGACCTATAGTAGCCCTCTGTGTCCTCTTTCCAATGCCACAAGTCTGATCCAAATTGGATTCTCCAAGAAAGAGTTATGCACAATCTCCCGCAGTGACCTGATTATAGACTAGTTCAGTAGAGCAAACTTGTATGAAGTGCCACGTGTCACTGTTTCAACCTTTGACTCTGAAAAGTATATAAAAAAAAACTACAGTCCGTCCTCTTTCTGTAACTTCTTACGAAATTTCAATCCGATGCTCAGAAAGAAAGTTATGACGATTTTCCCCAGGTCACCTGTTTTGAGTGTAATTCAGGAGTCTGCAAAAATACCAAATTCCGCAGATCATATCTCCGAAAATATCACACACAAAGATCTAAAATTTGGACCCAAGGTTCAGAGCCAATTCTTCTCAAATGGGTTTTTTTTGCGACTTCTGAAACGTCACAGAACAAACGTTATAGCGAAAATTCCACGATGACCTGTTTGGAGCAGCGAAACCCTAGAATCCAAAGCTCTGATACCAAATGTTATGAAACCAGCTCACAAAAAGATAGAAAAGAGAGATTCACGCCTTAGAATTTAGCCTCTTCGAGGGGGCAACCTCCTTTACATTACATAAATGAACAATTCTTCGATGATACAAATGAAAATACCTCATTTCTATATAGGAGTCTAAGTGGTCCCAATACAATCAAAGCCTACATAACAACAATATTGTAGGGCACAACAGTAATAATGGTGGCTTCTATGTGGCATAATAGTAACAATATGGGCACTACATGGGTACATCAATATAATAAGTGGGTTACACTAGTAGTATAGGGGCCCCTATACTACTAGTGTAGGGGCCTAACAGTACACAACATCAGAAGTTTATCTCAGGGGGAGCAACACTCATGTTTTTCTAAGGGTGTTTCCAGAAGAGAAAGAGGTGTTTTGTTTTATTTTGGTGTTGCCATGAATGCCAAAGGGGGAGAATGTTGGAAATATGTTTTCATTGATTTCAACAAGTGTCAACAAGTGGAAACAGGAAGGATAGGTGTCAAAGATGGATCAAGTTCTAGGCATAAGAAGAAAGGTCTAGGTGAAGATTATAACAGAGAATTTAAGGCCATTTTTTATGTAGCATATGAGCTCAAAGGCCACATTGGACCCACTAAAATGGAAATTACTCTAAAATATATTTCCAATGGTATAAGGAAGTCCCAAAATGGCCTCTTGGTTTGAGAGAGAGAGCTAGTCAAAGAACTATGACCCAAAGTCCAAAGTAACAAAGTTAGTAGAGGTTTTGGAGGACCCTTTGGCACATAGACAAAGTTGGCATAAGGGACAAACTCAATAGAAAGACTAAATATTCGTCCAAACATTGGATTGGGCAGAATCCTAGAACCCTAAAAATATTGTATCTCGTAACTTGTTTAGAATTTAAATTAATAAAAAATGCAGGAACTTCGCCCTTAGTTCTGGACACAGGTTCAATGCAATAGTAGAGGACTGAGGGAAAAAAACGAATTATAAAGGGAAATAATTCCCCCAACAAGACATTTAAGGGATTAACGCCTAAGTGCACAGCCAATAGTCACAAGACTAGGTCATATGGAGAAAAACCTTCAGCTCTAGGGCTAAAGGGGCTAAATGCCACATGATGGTGTTCCGACGACACTTAGAGATGGGCCTTTGGAGAGAGGTAGCGGTCCCAAGGAGTGGTTTCTCACTCTTTCGATTGCGTAGATAAAACGTAGATATCGACCCCAACGACACCCCTCCCAAAACCAAAAATCACTCAGGCATGGTGTTGAGGTGGAAAGGGCTTGAACTCAATGGTTTTTGAAAAGAATAAATTACAAAGGGAAATGGTCACAAAACAGGCCCCGAAGAACCTTCTCTCTTTGACAACAAGATAGGTGGTAGCATGCCATTGGGCCTGATGATGATGGAAGGTGACACCAACACAACCAATAGGAGGTGGACACATGGCATGCATATATAGTGTTTCTAGAAACCCAAGTGACCCTTTTCTCGGTAACATGTGTCACCACTCCATAGGCACTAGGTGTCCCTGATGATGTTAACATGACATCATCCTGGAGGAGTCATACCAGAGGGATCAACCATATATATTGGCAGTGGTGCTAGGTTGTAGAGTACACATCGACACTAACAGTGGATAGAGAAACAACCAATGAAAATAGGGTCAGGTGGAATCCCGTTAACTCTTAAGAATTGAATTAAATAGAAGAGTCAAGATTTGGAGTGCAAGATTAGCGCCTCGGGCCTAAGCCGATGGTTGCATAGAGTGGTATTATGACGATGAAGTAGGAAAATGATCCAACGAAGGGTGCTTAAGACTAAATTCGGTAGAACTAATAGTTTTGATAGCGGAATTGGTAGGTAATCTAACTTAACTACAGAAAAAAATTGGAGGCGGACTGCTAAAACCTTTAAAAGTCTAGATTAGCTAAAAAATGAAAATCAAATCAGTTTAACTCGCAAAGAAGGACAGTCAAGGTCAAATAACATGGTGGCCAGGTTCAGAAGGCTGAAACAAATAGGAAGAAGGAAAATTTAAAGTCACATGCATAGATCTGATGCAAGATGCATGCCGAAATTAGCAGAAAAAAATTATTTATAAGAAAGATTGTGTAAATAGTTTGAGATATAGATCTCGAGAGTTTGTGGGTAAGGTGAAGTAGTTGGTGTTTTCATAGTAATCATAGATTTTTGTAGGTGTTTTTTTGAAGTGGTGATAGAGATTTAATTGTTTTTTAAAGTAAATAAGGAAGTCATTGATCCTAGTGTGAAAATGGATGAAAAATGGAATAATGAGTGTCAAAGAAAGTTGTAGCTTGTTGATCAAGGGTTGGTGCTCCTTCCAATGAGTGCTGGAGAATAGGTGGGGTTGTAGCTCCATTTAGTTGCAATTGATAAAATAGGAAGTTGTAGCTTCCTGCTGGTTGTATCAAGAACATTGTATTTTCAAGCTGTAGCTTCCCCTATTAATGAAATGGAGAAGAAATTTGTGAATTTATTTGTTCCCTAAATATTCCATTGATTGTTGAAGTAGTCATTTATCATATTTATTGTTAAAATTTCTGTTTACTGTCTTATTATCCTCACACAAAGTAAAAATAGATTTTGAATTGGTAAAATTGCTAAAATACTCATTCAGCCCCCCTCTCAATGTTGTCATGGTTTCCAACCGATGATTTTTATGATATCCTCAAAGCTTTCCATGATGAAAAATGTGGAGGTTATTTTTTCGATCGTAAGACTAGACATAAAGCACTATAGATGGAATATTTTTGGCCCACCATATTTAAATATGCTAAGAAATATGTTCAAAGATGCGACAATTGCCAGAGAATGGGACATCCCATTCAGTTCGATGAATTTTCCCTTTAAAAACAACTTATAGTAGAGCCATTTGAAATATGGGCCATGGATTTTGTAGGTCCTATCAATCCACCTTCAAATCAAAAAGTCCTATATTCTAGTCTATACAGATTATGTGACAAAGTGGGTGGAAGCAATAGTTGTTCCACGAGCTACATAAGAAGTGGTTATAAACTTCTTCTTCAAAAAATTTGTTCGATATGGTCTACCTAGCGAACTTATGACTGATGGAGGACCTCAATTCATAACCCATAAGATTTCTACAACTTTACGAAACTACTACGTTAAACACAGGATCACCTCGCCTTATCATTTGCAAGTGAAAATCAAATAGAAAGTACAAATAAAGTTCTGCAAAATATTTTGACCAATACAGTACCTTGTAATCGTTACGATTAGGCCTCTAAACTTCTTGAAGCTTTATGAGCCTATTGCACAACTTGGCATAATACTACTGGTTTTTCTCCTTACCAGCTAGTTTATGGCAAAACACCAATTTTTCCTATTGAATTTGAAATCAAGACTCTAAAATATTCTTGTGAAGTTGGCCTGGATCTTTTAGAAGCATAGAAAGAGTGCCTATAATAACTTAATGAATTATATGAAATGTTCCTTGTTTCTCTTCAATAAACATATATAGTTCAATAGAAAACGACCAAATGGAATAATCACCTTATCAAAAGAAAAACCTTTCAAAAAGGTGATTGAGAACTATTACGTGATTCCAGGTTTCAGGATTTTCTAGGAAAGATCCAAACCAGATGGCTAGTCCCCTATCAAGTTATTGAGGTATATGATAACAGAATGGTGCACCTCACCACAATCGATGATTCTAGTATATATTTTCTTTTCAATGGCCATCAACATCTTCTATATCATTGACCAGTCACTAAGGAGTATTTTCTTCATGAAGTTACAGGTGAGACATATTTGCAACTTGTAACTGACCAGGGGAATATCCCAATGACTACAAATCTATAAGTCTTCGTTTGTGCTCTTTTTAAGAAGAAAAAAGAAAGAGAGAGAGAGAGTAAATAAATAAATAAAATAAAATAGAATGAATTAATTTTGAGTGTTCTTTTGATATTTTAATGTGCATATTATTTTTCTTTTGTTGTTTCTCAAGCTACAACTATTGTTACCTAATTCACAGGAATCGACTACTAATGTTGTTACTTAAATTACAATGTTTTTCCCTAAGTCATAGTGTTGTTACCCAAGCTATGACCTTTGTTACTCAAGTCATGATTTTTGTTACTTTGGTTACGATTGTATTTTCATCATTTTTCTTCTTCTATTTCATTTTGATATCTAGAATTATTTTAATCTTTTCTCTTTGATGTAAATAATTAACTACCTTCAACATCTTTTGGTCCCATTTAATATAATGATCATGTTATCAATTATCTTTGTTTATTTATAAGCTAAATTGTGTTCTAACGGGATAATTTCTTAAAAATATGATTTTATCCTGCCAATTATTAACTTCCCTAATTTGTTAAGTTCTTAATTTGGTAAAATTGATATTGATTATCTTATTCTCAAAATAATTTTGACATTATCTGAAGAACTATTTTCCACTAGAGAAATTTTGAGGTCTAAAATGGATCTCAAAACAAAAATGTACATCCAAAATCAACTTTCATATGGCAGGGTCCATAGGAAGTATGCAATGTTAGTGTCGGTATCTTCATCCCTCCAGCAGTGATCAAATTCTCTTGTTGCATTGCATGTTAGGTGTCTCATCCGATCATCTTCATTCCATTAGGGTCATGGATCATCTGATGGTAGTGGCATATTATAAATTTCCCTCATGTTCTTTACCTGTTGGCCCATTTTCATACATTTAGATTATTTGCAGTCATTTTTTCCTTTACATCTGCAAAAGCCATTTTTAGGGGTTTAGGTCTCATTAGGTCTAGGGTTTGTTTAGTTATTTATGTTTTCAGCTATTTGAAGAGGATCCCTGAGACTTTCATGCCCTCTCCAACTCCTCACTAGTCTTAAGGCTCTCCATTTCACCTAATTCAAAGTACTAAAGAATTTTCCTACCTCGCCCTATAGAGATCTCTGCAAGACTGTGTCCATTCCCCGAACCCAAATCTGCCTTTCACATTTGAGCCAGCAAACCCATATTAAATTCAATAAAACTCTTCTGAGCATATACCTAGCCTAAAATCACTCTTTACATTAGTCATCTCAAGCTTTCTTGGCCATCTTTTCCTGAGATTGACAAGGAGAGAGCCCTCTGCCGACCTGGTAGGGCTAGCTACCAAGTTAAGCGTGGTTTGATGTTACCCTAGATTCTACCTTTCTCAGCCTGAGGTAGATTTAGGCCCTAACATGAAACATGGGTACTCATTGTATGAGGACTTAAATTCCACTCCAATTAGTGGTCCCACTGAAAATTTGATTAAAACCGTAGGGAAATAAGTTAAAAATATGAGTTGAAAAAATAGTTTTTTATTTTTTCCCTCTAAAATTTGATGATGTAATATAATGCTATTTTATTATTTTCACTATTATCTTATAATATTCCTTAGGAGGTCCATTTTAGACCTCAAAACTTATCTAATAAACCTCAATTTTAATAATTCAACATATATTTATCAATAATCCCTTTAAATTTCTTAGTTCTTAAGAGGCAAGATTATCCAAGTTGAAACTAGTTACTAGAAATTTTTTTACACCATCCCTAACTCTTAAGGAGTTTATTTTCCACCCCATATATTAAGTAATATTTTATGATTAACAATAATCAAAACCAAAAGAATAATAATATTAAAAAGTCACCAAAGGATAGGAGGTCTAATCACAAGCCAACCCACCATGATAATAGGACCTAATGAAGTGACATTATCATTCTTGGTCACCAAGCTAAGGTAATGGCCTTCGGTTTTAAAGTGGAACGACATGAGGTCTCATCACAAATCAAATTGTTCACTTTACTAATGACATTATTATTAACTGTTCAGTACACCAGAACAATGGCCTTCCATAGATATTTAAGAACATTTGAATGACCTTGTAGCTATGAATTTATTTCTAATAGATGGGACACTAGAATTTCAATGAGCTAAAAAGGAAACCTTGTCGAGTCTATGGACACCTTTTAGTAGCAGGGCTATGCCTATGGTATCACAGTGAATTTAAAACTACGATCTACTTGGATACCTTTCTTTCTCAAAGCCAAGTATTGATAAAGTTTACTATTGAATATCTAACATTTGCTAAAATTTATAATTTATGAGGAAATATTTAGTCATTTCTTCACCAAGAATGAGACTTCTTGGGTATTTTTTATTTGTCATTTTGAAATCATTTTGTGTCATTAAACCTATTATCCACTTATTCTACAAATTTCACACTTTTTAACAAAGATAGCTGATTTACCCAATCAATTGCTATTTATGGGTCCTCATTTAAACATTTCCTTCCCCATCACATCCTATCAACTCATTAATACATAACATTTTAATGTTGTTTCCTCACATCACTTTATTATTATTATTTTATAATCCTTGATGATCATCCCTTCCTCATTTTGTGTAACAACATCATCAAGTGAATCACCATAAGCTATAACTATTGGAAATATTACTTGATTGACTTCTCGACCACTAATTAATATAACTTGTGGCTGAGGATGACCTTAGTTTCATTGGGAGGCATGGAGATGTAATAAATTCATAATTTTTTGTTATATTGCTAGATGTCGAATTATCATTTACATGTTGTTATCCTGGAACCAATTTCTTTACCGATCTATATGTTGTAACATTTATTGTGAATGATAGATGAATGGTAAGCCTGATTTTATTTTGCAGAGTTTACACTTACTCTTTCCTATATAGTTAATGAGGTTTCAGCAATGGGATGACAATTCGTTCGGCATGAACCCAGTCATTTGCACATTACTGATGAAGCTTGCAACATCTTAAACCATGTTGGATGGATGGATTATTTTGAAATAATTCAAAGGTTTGATGAGGATATAGCATTATAATTCATGTTTAATTTAAGTGATGGGATAACCAAAGTAAAACAAATTACAGATTTAGGCTGATCAGAGAGCTAATGTTGTTGAAAAACTTAGGGAAATTCATGTAGAGGTGTTGACTATAGGGCTTGAGTATTTAGAATATATAGAAAGAGAAGCAATAAGTGGAGCCAAGTTGACATGGGTGAGATCATCAAAGGAAGTCAAGAATAGACACCCATTTGGAATCCACAAATTCTAGCAAGCCCTTTCCAGGGTGCACACTTATGTTAAAATTGTGATGGAAACAGGGATCTGATGGATGGGGTGCAGGAATCACCGCCCCATGACTTGGTGCCCACAAATTTATTATCAGGATGATTATGAATTATCAGAGAATGGATTGCAATAATCCTTCCGAGAAATTAGATATAGGTACGAATTTAGGTATAGGGGAGAGGAGACATATGAAGTCTACTCTCTAACTATGTTGCACATTAATTACTTATTTGCTTCATAGAATATTTTTACATGAGGACATGCAATAGGTTAGCAGGGGGCCAATGTTTAGCCTTATACTTTTCAAGTATTTTCATTAGAATCTTGATCTTTGATGTTAATTTATTTCCTTTTTATTTATATTTATATTGCATCACTTATCAAAGTTTAAGATTTAAATGGATTAAGATTGTTTTCATAATCTCATTTTAAATAAAGCTATTTTATCTATAAAATGCATTGTTAATGTGTTTGTTGGAGGCTTTATTATAAATATAGATTATAGAAGCATTTCGAAGTTTGATGGAAGTTGATGGTATTTGAAGAAGTGTACATGGTAGGTTCAAGCCAAGGTCATTTTAAATGAAGAAGTTAGTTGAAGACAACATTCTCGACTTCTTCACCAGAATATATTGGATATAGAAGATCGATATGAGAATCCTTGATTCTCAAATCAATCCTTATTCCATATATCTTTTGTTGTAATTTTTTTATTTTGTATTATATAACATGAGAGAAGTCGGCCTCGTGTGACTAAGAAAAAACGAAGAGAGAGCATTGTAATTTTAAAAACAGAACAACAACTGAGCTTGAATTGTAATTATTCTAACAATTTAATGTGAAGCCTTTCATTTATGTTTATTTTAGTTCACCAATTGTTTTGTTGATCTAAGTTTTTTCTTAGATAATATGGTTCCTAGGGGTTCAGGCGCGCTTCTTAGATGAGGCACTGTCTTCTTTGTATCATTATTTTCATTCTTACTATTTTCTCTTAAGTAAATCAAATTGTATTATTCTTTAAGCTTTGATTGTGTTGGAATATTAAAAAGAGTTTTATTATGCTTGTTATTTCTTACAAGAACGATATTTATTTTAAGTTGTTTCCTTAGTTACTGCTTTCTATTTCCTTGATTATGATTATTATTTCCAATTGTTGTTTCCAAGAATATGATTGATTTCGATACACACAGGTTTAGTTCTTGAATGATTAGAGTATTTTTACCTTCATATTGAAGTAATGCGATTTTTTTTCAAATCAAATCCTAAATTCTTGAAAGATTTGGCTATAGTTCTTGTATGTGCTTAATTAATTTGATAAACGCATTCTTTAATTTAGGTGTTGATTTTTATCATTGGATTAGTGGATAAATCTTTTTAGGACCAACACAAGTTCATAACAGTTTCTTGCATATATTTTATCGATTCCCTTGAGATAAAAAGGTGATTCCTCGGGTTGATATTAATGTTGATCCTTGATTGTTATTTTAAAGAAATTTAGTAACCCAACAACCATGCTACTATGCATCACACATTTTTACAATGTATGGCGATATTCATGCAAAGAATATAACACATACCCAAAAAAAATATTATATCATCCATGTAGACAAAAATGATCAACAAATTTTAATTATTTTAATTGATGTAAAGGTTTCTATCTGCTAATCCTATTTTAAATCTTTGCTGCTATGAATATTTTTCAAGTCTCGAGTAAGATCCCATCAAATAGTTCCTTAATACAAAAAAATATTTCTTCAATATGCACACACATCATTTGTATTCTAACAACTATTATCCATCCGGTTGTTCAACATACACCTCTTTCTCTAATTCTCTATTTTAGAAAGTTAACTTGACATCCATTTAATAGACTTTGAAAAATCTAAAATATGAAAATGAAAAGAACATTCTAAGTTCTTCAACTATGGCAACATGAGCAAAAATTTCTTTAAAATCAACACCTTCCATTTGTGAATACCCTTTTTAAACCAATCTAGCCTCATTCAATTTGTTACTAAAAACCAACTTAGTGCCAGTTACATTATTATCTTTTGATCTAGGAACAAGTTCCCATGTCTCATTTCTCTCAATCTGATTTTGCTCTTCCTCATTAGCATCGACCTAATCCTCATCTTCACTAGCTTGTCCAAAATATTTGGGTTATATTTTTTATAACAAGGAAAATTTTTCATTCTTTTGTATGATTTTCATTCTCCTTTTTTTCTTTAGAACCCATGAATATTTATTACCAAATATTTTATTTTTTTATGATACTTCTAAACATATTTGTATGGAGTCTTTAGATGTTGAAGTTCTATCTCCTCCTCCTCTTGTTCTTTCTATTCTTCTTCTTCTTCTTCTTCTTCCTTTTCATACTCTATAATAGCCATATCCTTTGAATCTTTATTTTCTTGTTTCTTTTCTTTTTTTTTGTTGAAGCAAGAGTTGTAACTTTTTAATCATTAAAACAGAAAAGTATTTACATAGAATACAACCATCCACATGGTAACATGGATGTAAAACAAACCCTACTTTCAAGAAAACTTAGGGTCACTAGTTAAGTGCCAAAACTCCGACCCTAATCCACAAATCTACACCACCCAAAAAGGCAACAAGTACTAAGGCCACATATGCATCCCGACCAAACTGATAAGCAACCTGACCAACTGCAACGGAGTACCTCGCAGAGTCAAGGCTTCCGCCAAAAAAACCTTTTAGAAGCACACTCGACAGATTCCTGATCGTCGATCCCACCGAAAAGATCCAACGGTGGAGTTGAATATCGCGTTGTCAAGAAGTCTTCCCTTTAACATGAGGCCCCACAGATAAGCTCGATAGAACACAGCCGTAGATCCACCGAACTTGATCCTATGGTGGAGGATCATATCGCTCCTAGCAAAGGAGCTGATGTTTAACTCCCGATAAGGGTGGAGAACAAAACCACCCCATAGCCACGTGTCACCTAAGGAGTGTGATCGCACCCAAAAATTTAAAACCGCTTCCCACCCATGAGGCCCCCGATATACCGAAAACCACTTCGCTAGCAGAAAAGCAACGTTAGACAACGTCTTAAGAGTATTCATTTCACCGTTGGGTTCAAGGTTCTGGCAGCTACTCCTTTCGCTTTTGCTGCCATATGTGAGCCTGAGCAATATACTACCCCTTCCCTCCAAACAACTACACTGATAGCAAAATCCTCCTGACAACATAAGAAGAAACGAGAAATGTAAGACTTGCACCTCATAAATCAACCAAATTATTGGACAGGGCTTCCATTGTTTTGGTTTGATACACCATCATATCCTCGATAGCTTGGGTGTTACACTGATCCATAAAATTATCCTGAGGCAACCTATGCCCAATCATCGAAACCCTATACCTCGTACATTTCACACCTTGATTAGCCAATAGATCAGCCAGTATGTTGGCGTGCCTTCGTACATGGTTGAAATTGACCATGCGTAGGCCTCTAAGGTGGATCTGGATCCTTTGGAAAACCTTAATCAGCCTCGAATGGTTAGAAACCTTCTCCAGCTTAGAGCCCCAACTAATTTTTTTTACTATGTTAATAATAATCTCAGAGTCAGCTTCAATAATAACATTCTGCCAGTTATCTTGCACCAGGAGCTCTAAGCACTGCTCCATAGCCATGGCTTTTGCCATGTTGTTTGTAGCCCTGCCCAAATGTCCATGGAAAATGAAAAGGATGTTACCAATATCATCCCTTAACACCCCTCCAAATCCCACATTGCCTGGGTTGCCATTAGAAGCCCTATCTATGTTATATTTCAGAAATACCAAAGGGGGAGGATGCCAGAATTCCTTCTTAGAAACCATAGTCAAAACCCTTATGTTCAGGCCCTACGCCATAAGCCCCTGCATACCCAACAGTCCCAGAATCTTCAAGTCTGCATCAGAGGGTTGATCTTTAGGGGTGGTTCACACTATGGTACCCACTGTCTCTTTAAGTTGAGTCAAAGTCTGCTTCAAAAGACTCTGAAGGGATCTTTTCTCATTTCTGAAAAATCTATTATTCCTTTCTTTCCACACATTCCAAATAATGAAGCTAGGGGTAAGAGCCCATGCTGTACCAAGAATTTCATTTTTAGAGTAATTATTTCTCCACCTGGTTATGGTATTGAAGATGCACCCTCTGTCCCTATCGCTCCTTTGGAAGATGTTAGCAAAATAATCCCACAAACAAGAGGTAAAGATATAATGATTGAGGAGGTGTTCCATAGATTCTTCTTGGGCTTCATAGAGCAGGAATCTGGAAGGCCCCAGCACACCCCTTTTTCTTATGTTATCCCAAGTCAGAATTCTCTTATGATAAACAAGCCACATGAAGAGTTTAATCTTCATCCAGCCTTGATGCCTCCACAAATTCTGCCATATTCTATCCTAAGCAAGAGAGTCCAACTCAAGGATTTTGCACTTAGCTTCCTTAAGATTAAAGGTACCCTCATTGTTGTTGCCACACCTCAATTGGTCATGCCCCCCAGTCACTAAGATCTTCCTTTCTTCCAGTATCTGCATGAGAGCCTCAGCTTTAGTTTTCAAGGGGTTATCTTCCTCGTAAATCATATTTCTCCACCTTCTCCATTTACTTTCATTATTATTTTGGTCCCAAAAATCTTTGACCTGTGATAATCCCTTGATATCTGTCTCTCTTTTGAGGTCCAGAAATTGCTCATTTAGCAGTATTGGTTCTTGTTGCCATTTATCTTCCCAAAAAAGTGCCAAATCCCCCTCTCTGATTTCCCAGAAGCTATTATGTTGAACTAAGGCTTTGTTCTCCCAGGCCTTATTCCAGATGTGCGAGCCCTTTATATTGTCAGACATCCTTATATGATCGTTATTGTCCCAGGAACTGGCATATTTTTCTGTCCAGATACGAGCCCACTGGGCCTTTGGTTCTTTGACCCATCTCCAGCATAACTTAGCTCCTAAAGCCTTGCTTAGAACTTCTAGATCATCCAGACCCAGACCTCCTTGATTTTTGGGTTTTCAAATCTTTTCCCAAGCAACTAAGGCCCATTTCTTTTTTTTCTCCCCTTTTCCCCAGAGGAAGTCTCTTTGAATAGTTCTGAATTGTTGTAATACTCCTTTTGGAATAGGGAGTACTGAAAGCATAAAAACTGGGATAGATTGAAGAACAGCCTTTGTAAGCACCAACCTGCCCACCAAGTTTAAAGATCTGATGGTCCAATTCCTGATTTTATCTTGCATCTTATTGATCACCGGTTCCCAGATACTCTTATGAAGAGGTTTAGCAGTAAGGGGGACTCCCAAATATTTCGAAGGAAGAGAATCTCTTTGAAAGCCTAGAATTCTGGAGATATTCCTTTGTATAGCAATATCATTATTAAAGAAAAAGATTTTAGATTTAAAAAGATTAACCTACATACCTGTGGCCGAACCAAAATCATTTAGAAGTTGTTTGTATGCCAAAGCTTCTTTTACTGTAGGAACTCCCTGCAACATGGTATCATCCACAAATTAATGACGAGTCAAAGTCTGTCCATTCTCAGAAAGTTGAAGACCCTTGGTTTTGCCTTCTTCTTTTGCTTGCTTAATCGATCTACCAAGACCTTCCATCACAAGTATAAAGAGAAAGGGAGAGAGTGGATCTCCCTACCTAAGGCCTCTTGAAGGAATAAAAATCTCTGAGGGAGAGCCATTTACCAAAATTGAAAAGCTAGAAGAAGTTACCAAAGCCATGACCCATCTAACCCAATTGTGATCAAACCCAAAATCAATAATAACCCTCCTAATATAGGTCCAATTCAACTTATCATAGGCTTTAGCTATATCCAGCTACATGATCATTCTAGCCTTCCTGTTGCTGGTCAGTGAGTGCACTACCTCCTGTGCTTGAATGATGTTGTTGAGAATTTGTCTACCTTCTACATAGCCAGATTGCTCCCCAGAAACTAGGGTGGAGAGAAGAGGTTTGAGTCTATTAGCTACAACCTTGCATATAATCTTGTAAACCACATTGCACAATGCTATGGGTCGAAACTTATCAGGAGTAAGAGCATTATCTTGTTTAGGGATCAGAGAAATGAAGGAGGTGTTGAGGGCCTTCAGGAACATTCTATTCCCTCTAGAATCCTCTACCACATTCATAATATCTTGTTTAACAATATTCCAGCATGCTTTAAAGAAATCCACATTAAAACCATCAGGACCCGGTGCTTTACCATTTTGCATTTATTTGATGACTTCACTTATTTCCTCTTCAGTTACTGGCTTGTTGAGGTTAAGATTATCTTCTCTAGACACTAGTCTTGGTATGTGTCTTATAATATCCCTAATGAAATGCTCTTTGTTTGGAATGCTTTCTTGTGCAATCCCCCTAAAATTTTGAACTAAAACAACTTCAATTTCTTCATGGGTACTGACTAGTTGCCCTTCCTCATCCTTAATCGAGGAAATTCCATTATGAGCCCGGTTTGCCAAGGTTGATATGTCGAAAAATCTAGTGTTTCTTTCCCCTTCCTTTAACCATTGCACTCTAGATTTTTGTCTCCAGAATATTTCCTCTTGTTTGCATAAGTTCTCCCACTCGTGCTGAAGAATGGTGGCTCTATCATTGCTAATTTTATCAAAGCCAACCTGGATAAGGGATTGGTTGAGTATCTGCAGTTTGCTTTCAACAACTTTTTTCCCTTCAAAAATATTGCCAAACTATTTTTTGAGCTTGAGCTTTATATGTTTTAGTCTTTTGTGAAGAAGGAACATATTTGTACCCTGAATATGTAGATCTTCAGACCACCAACTTGAAATATTGTTGATAAAATCTGGATGGGTGAGCCAGATATTCTCAAATCTGAAAGGTCTATTCCTGGGAGTACCAATGCCCCTGATCTCTAGTTGAATTGGCCAGTGATCATAGCCACCAAAGGGCAGAATTCTTGTTTCCATTCCAGTGTCATTGAGTATAAGGTCCTCTGATATGATGAATCTATCTAACTTTGAGGCCACCAGAGACCCTCCTCCTCTTCTATTGTTCCAAGTAAAGTGATGATTACTTGTATCGATGTCAACCAGTTTCATAGTGTCCAAGAAAGATTGAAAAGCTAAGGCATATTTGGTGAGAGCTCTAGTGCCCCCCTTTTTCTCCGATAGTGATTTGATCATGTTGAAGTCCCCACCCAAAATCCATGGAATCCCAACATGTCTCTCTCTGAGATCCATGAGGGAGTCAAGGAGTCTCAATTTGTCATCCATTTTCTGAGGGCCATAAACATTCGTTACCAGATAGATCTCCCTATCCCCCACAGGTTGCATTACCAATGATAGATAATTTCTGGAGGCTTCAACATCTATTATACCAATCTTTAGGGGATTCCAAAGAGTAAGAATGCCACTTGTTGTGTTTTCTGCCTTGACTTTTAGAAACTCAAAACGACAGAGCCATTTACTATGAATTTCTTTAATTTTTTGTATAAAACATTTAGTTTGCTGGATAAATATAATATCCGGAGCTTCTTGTTTCATTATGTAACTAAGTAATCTTTGCTTCCTTTTACTACCTAGACTCCTGATGTTCCAAGAAGTAAACTTCATCATTAAAGATTAGTGAAAGAGTAACTGGTTAGGTCTTTCATCTTACCCGAATCTATAATTAGCTTTCCACACTCCATCAGCAGCTCATTCTAATTTTTTCTGCCTCTTTTCTTTCCTGGGCCTCGAGGTGCTAATCCTGGTGTAATTTTTATAGATTTCACACCCTCATTTCCTTGTTTTGTTGTGTTGCCTAGCCTTTCCACCCCACTATTCTGGGTTTTCCATAAGTACAACTACTGTACTCTAGAGAACTCTTCTTGAGGTAACAAATCAAACCCTCCCATGGTACTCTGTTTCAAGAATCCTTCCAAATATAGCTGCTCTCTCTCTAAAATCTCCTACAGCTCCTGATCCTCCATTTCCATTTCACTTTGGGTCATTTCCTGGTCCATATCCAGTTCTACATCACTCATCATGGCCTCTTTCTATATGTTGTTGTTCTTTGGTTGGTCTTTGTCCTCCTCTGCCTCCTTATCCTCTGGATTTACCTCTGTGCCCTGATCTACTTTTGTTGCCTCTTCTTCCCCCTCGAGAACCTAGAACCTATTCTGCGTAACTTGAGGCCCTTCGGCTTGATGTTGCCTAAGACCCCTTTTGCCACCTTTTCCTCTGTGGCTCACTTTTTGGAAGCTCTCCGAATCTTTCATAGTGGAAGCTCTGCTCTTATTCTCGTTTTTACTGAGAGGGCAGTCTCTGAACAAGTGTCCATGCTCATGACATCTATGACATCTAAATGGAATATGTTCATAATCTACTGTTTTCACCCATTCTTCACCCAAAACTTCCAAGATCAACTCATCCGGTAGAGCTCCAGAGAGATCCATTTGCACACAGATTCATGCAAAGGAAGTGTATTTTCCTCTTCTAGTGGCTTTTGAGGCCTTGAAAAAACATCCTAATTTATTACCTATAGCTGTTAACGATTCTATTTGCCAGTAGTCAAGAGGAAGGGAGTAAAGTCTTACCCATACTGGAATAGATGTGAAAGTCTCCCGCTCCAGGACAAAGTTCAACATCCACGGCCTCATATAGAGGCCATCCGCTGCATAGAAGTAGGGCCCTCCTTCAAACACTCTGTCTTTATCCTCAATATTAGTGAAGACCATTGTAAAGAATCCTTTTGACCACAGATGTAGGTCAATGCTCCCTTTTGGTTTCCAATGATATTTAATCCATGTCTGTAAAGCTTTTTCAGTGGGCCATAATCCCATTAAGTTACAAATGATAGCATAAGTTCGCATGTGGTCCCTATGTGCCTACAGTGTAGGATCATTCAGGACCACCCTTGGTGTAACCTCAGACTTGGGTTTGCAGGGTCCTTTCTATGCCTTGGTTTTTTCTCCCTTTTCCTTGTCATTTTCTCCCTTGTCTTTTATGCTTTTATTCTCACAGTGTTTGTCTCCATCCTTGTCTCCTCCCCTACTCTCTTTCCCCTTGTCGTCTCTTCTAACTTCTTCCAGAGGCTTCTTACCACAGCTGGTAACCGCTTGCTTGTAGGAGGGAGTAGAGCTCCCTCCTTCTCGCCCTACCATGGAGATCAGCACCTGCTATCTTCCAACCTTAGCTATTCTTCGCTCATCGTATCGGCTCCACCTCAAGATGCATATCTGTTTTCTTGTTTCTTTTCATTTAGGGGAAATATTTCATGTATTCTCACATCTATACTTTCTATTATCTTACATATCCTTTTGTTGTAACATTTGTAATCGATGCTTCTAGATGAATAACCAAGAAATATTCCTTCGTCTACTCTAGAATCAAACTTCCCTAGATTGTTTTCATATATATTGATGTAGGACTTGTTTCCAAAGGCTTTGAAATTTTTGATTGAAGAATTTATAAATTTCCATAATTAATAAGGAGTCTTTCTTTTGTTTACTATGATTTGAGCTCTATTTAGGATGTGAATTGTTGTTTTAATTGATCTACCTCAAATGTGTCTAGAAGGTTTGCTTCATTTTAAGCATTGTTCTTGCCATCTCCTGCACAATATTGTTCTTTCTTTCAATAACAACATTTTACTAAGGATTCCCTGCTAATGAAAAATGTCTTCTAATGCCATGTTCTTCACAAAATTCATTGAATTCATTAGAAGTAAACTCTTGTCCTATGTCATATCTCAAGCAATTGATCTTTAGACCGATTTCAATATCAACTTGAGATTTAAATATTTTTAACTTGTCAAATGATTTAACTTTCTGTTTAAAGTAAAGTAACCCATTTCATTCTCGTATAGTCATAAATTAGAAGCATAACGTGTCTCTCACCTATTAATGTTTGTGTTCGTGTAGGTGCACAAAGGCCTATATGAACCAATTCCAATGGATTTGTTAAAGAGTACTCTTTTGTTTTGAAGTTGACTCAAGTCTCCTACCCATGCTAACATGGAGTGCAAAAAGTATCACTTGGCTTTTAAATCTATGACATATCTATTATTTCTTCTATTTTGTTTAGTTTTACTAGATGATCAAAAGTGATATGAATCGTCCATCTATGCTATAACTAACTTTCATCCATTGCTCTGATGCAACATTTTTCTTTAACTTTATCTATGATATATAGATTGCTTGAGGTTGTAGTTTCATTTTGCACCACTCTCCTTGATCCTGCTTTCCTTATTTCACATCCTTTAGAATAAAATGTGATATCATATCCTCGATCAAAAATTTGACTAACACTTAAAATATTGTGCTTTAGACCATCAACATAATAATAAAAATAAAAGTGTCACTTTCCATTACCAAGGATAATTGTCCCTTTTCCCATTATTTTGGTTGGTGCATTATTTCTAAAAGTGACACTTCCTCCTTTTTCTTCCTTTAAAGAGAAAAATCCCCCCTTATCTACTATAATATGTTTTGAAGACTCACTATCAACATATCATGGATTTCCTTTAATTTTAGCTTATAGAGAAAATCCATATTCTTCTTGTTTTTCTTGCTTCCTTCTCCAAACCGTTGTGCATTATTCTTACTTATTTTGCTGGAAGATACTTATTGAGCTACTTCTATAATCACATGCTTTGTGTCCAAAGTTATTGCTCTTATAACATTCAATATTATCTAATATGGGAGAAAATGAGTTGTATCTTCTAACACCACCTTCATAAGGACTTCTAGATTTGTTGCTTACATAGCCATTCACTGGGGTCTTATAAGATCCTCTACTTCTATTTATTCGATGATCTATTTCCTTAAAATAAAAGTTATTACAAGCAAAGAAATAACCAAAAAGGAAATACTAATACTTAGATGTGAAATACCTTCTTGTATAAATATCTCTTTTGACCCCATCATGACTATCTTTATGTGAAAACTTAGATCTCTGTTGATTCCTTCATTTTGTGGTGCTACTTGTATTGCTTATAGGGCCATGTTTATGCTAGTCATATACTTCTTTCCTAATGCTTCTTTCATTGTTGATAGAAATTTTGAGCACATTAGCATAGATAGAACTTTTAATCACATTAGCATTGCTTTTAGTTCCTCCTTGGATGTCTTTGTGGTTGATTCTCCCTTGAGAGTCTCATGATTTTCTTTATATTCAAGACTTATTTTGATCAAAGGAGACCTCTAGCACCTGAGATTCTTATCTAATATTCTAGTCCCTTTTAGAAACTTGAAATTCTTATTTAAGTGAGAATTTTCTTTCTCTAGTTTCTTTCTTAAGGAAACAACATCTACTTCTAATTTATTATAGTTTCCTTTAATTTTAGCTAAATTAACAATATTTCTTGTTTTATCTTTGCACCTTTTAATTCCGTCTTTAGGGGGATGATTGTTCCTTCATTAGAGTCATTATTTTTATTTTTATATTTTTACAATAGGTCCTTCTGATTTTTAATCTCTCTTCTGAGTCTAACTATCTCATATAATGCATTGACCAGTTATGCCTCAAAATTTACATCTCCATCAACATCTTCTTCCTTCGAATATGATTTTTCTTTTTGATTGTCTTTATTTTCTATATCAGCATTTCAAACCTCCATGAACATGAACACTAATTCTTCTTTGTCATCATTAGATGCATTTCCATCACTCTCTTTTGATGAGCTACTATCTTCTTTAGAATATAATCTTTTCTTCTTGAGACATATTCACCTTTTTTTTAATGAAAATTTCCTATATTTTTATGTTTTTTTTATCATCACTATTCTATAATTTTTTATATGGAAATTTAATAACGATATGGCCAATTAGATACAATTAAAACATTTGAATGGTAGCTTACCTTTGTGTTTGGCAGGTCCCCTTTTCAACTTTCTCATAAATTGAGCTTCTTCTACATCTAATTCATAGTTGGAATGATCATGGTCCTTGGGTCCTTTTGTTTTTCTTTGATTCTCTAAATATTTCTTTTAATCATGATTTCTCTTTTTCTATTCTCATTTTATGTGTTGTCAAAATTACATGCAATTCATCCTTCATCACATTTTCCAGATCTTTCATTTCTTCAGTGGTTGATACTTTTGCATTAGATCTCGAGGGAAGATATCTTAGAACTTTTTAAACAATTACTGATTCATCAATATTCTCATCAAGTCCTCTAATAGTATTAACAATCTCATCTACACTAAGGAAGAAGCTTCTGCAATATTTTCTTCTTCATTTATTCTCAAAATCTCAAATTATATCATATGAGTTTGGAGTATTTCCCTCTCTACCTTTTGATCTCCTTCATAGCTTCTTTGAAGCTTGTCCCAAATGTCTTTTGTAGATCCACACTACATTACTTTAACAAACTTTGATTCTACAGGGCCAAGTAAAAGGACACTAATTTCTTTTGCATTATTTGCAAAGGCCTTTCTACCATCTTAATCATCTAAAGTAATTAGAGGAATATTATATCCATCAAAAATAGATAGCCAAATGTCAACATCAAGAGACATGAGATAAGTCTTCATCCTTAGCTTCCAAAAGGGATATTTTTTCCATAAAATAGTGGGGCTCAATTTGAGAAAGAAACATCTTGGCTGGACATTTTTCCCTCTCATATTTACCATCAACAATTAGATTTTTTCTGAAAAAGACCTTTTATATTACGAATTATTGAATTCATAATTATACTAAGATATGGGGTGTGGTGGGGGAGTGGGCGAACCAAAATGATACGATTTTTACTTATTTAAAACACTCAGGAACCATCAAACATCAATATGATAAGCATAACATGAGGCACATGATATACATGGAAACCCCTTAGGGAGAAAACGACATAAAATCTTTGAAATGATTGATATTTTTAGGAACCAACCTACCATTACAATCTATATAAGCACCAATGTACATGAGACACCAATCCATTTTGAACAACTTTGTTGAAATAAATACCCCCAATATAATATATTTATATCAAAAAATGACACACTTACCACTTAATGATAATATGAAGCATCTTGGGAATATTTATAACTCTTTGATAAATTTAAAGAAATATCGTATACATAATGTGATATTCTTAGATTGGGAAAGGCCTTAAAGCTATAACAAAAAACATCTTGAATTTCTTTACCTTCAAAATTTTCATCCACACATCCCTCTAAACCTTGTCTTATCTTGTTTTAGAGCACTTTGGGTCATTAATATTATACATAAATGCAATTATCACACCTTGATATTTGGAAGCATCTTCAAACAATGTCCTAATAACTTATATGACTTATCACACAACAATAATACAATGCATCTTGAACTTCCTTACCTTAGTCTTTCATCCATACATTCTTCTTGAGTTTGTTTGAGTTTTATTTCATTTTCTAGAAGAAGCACTTTATCAAGAATGCTTCTCATAAACACAATTATCATATATTAGTAATAAAAAAAGCATCTTGAATCACTTGTCCATAGCTCATCACACATAATAATATGGAACATCTTCAATTTTTTATTTTTGTCTTTTCTTTTTTACTTTGAATTTTTTTCCATATATATAACCCACTTATAAAAGTTATGACATCAAAATAAAAAATCATATTATTATTTAAGTTTTCAAATTAAAATTTTTACAATTTTTCTCTTATTATAAAAAACATCTTCAACCTCTTTACTTTACTTTTGAATTTATACATTCTTTTCCACCTTAATTTATCTTTATTTAAAAAATACTTTATATAAAAATATTACTTACCGACCAAAAAAAATCAACTATCACATAATCATAGTTGGAAGCATCTTGGAGTCAAATGTTACTGGTTCCTCATAGGTGAGAATATGAAATATTTTAATTTTTTAATTTAATTTAATTTACTTCGATTTTTTTTTAAATAATATATTTTTTTTATTTCATATCTGTATCCTTAAAAAAACAAAACATATTTATATATTTATGAATCATTTTTTTTCTTAAAAAATCATTTAATAAAAATGTTCCTCATAGTAATAAGAGTAAGAAATATATTAAAAGGCTTTGCCCATAACTTACTTTTAATCGATGAAACATTTAGAAGTTATTTACTTTTACTTATATACGTACCTTTGTAGCTTTCACCATCATACATTTTATTTTTGACCTCACTTCACCTTGATTCATGTTATTTTAAAAAGCATTCTGTCATACTTATCATGTTTGAATTAAAATATGAAATCATATTTGTATTGACACTTCCATGATGAAGTTGTCCCTGCAAGTTTTACAGATTATCGATTTGAAGATTGCCCCACGGCGTTTGTTTTTAAGTATTATTGAGCTCTCACTTTATATCCGACGGAACAAAAGACAAGTTATATTCCTGAGTCATAGTGTAGGATTTGACGGTAAAGAATGTACAGCTTGAGAGTACCAGCCCCATTCAACTTTCTTTTTACAGAGCATAGGGTATTCTTTCGATGTTTTTTTTCGCGGGACATGGCAAGGGCCCCGAGAAAACCACTTTTATATACAGCCAATATCAATTACTTTCGCCGCAGGTTGCACGGATTTAAAGTAATGAATATGATCTAGTGCAAATATTTATCGTTCTGATATCTCTGTGAATGTGCAAATATCGATCGTTCTGCATCTCTGTCAAACTGTATATCGAGAGAGTGACCTGTTTGGCATCCAAAGTGTAAGTAACATCAATGGCATCAATCCATTCTGAAACATACATAAATAGCCATTAATGTTTATTATTGCAAATCTTAGTGCAGATATTTATCGTTCTGATATCTCTGTCAATGTGCAAATATCGTTCTGCATCTCTGTCAAACTGTATATCGAGAGAGTGACCTGTTTGGCATCCAAAGTGTACGTATCCATTCTGAAACATACATAATTAGCCATTGATGTTTATTATTGGAAATGTTAGTGCAAATATTTATCGTTCTGATATCTCTGTCAATGTGCAAATATCGTTCTGCATCTCTGTCAAACTGTATATCGAGAGAGTGACCTGTTTGGCATCCAAAGTGTACGTAACAGCAATGTCACCAATCCATTCTGAAACATACATAATTAGCCATTGATGTTTATTATTGGAAATCTTAGTGCAGATATTTATCGTTCTGATATCTCTGTGAATGTGCAAATATCGTTCTGCATCTATGTCAAACTGTATATCTAGAGAGTGGCCTGTTTGGCATCCAAAGTGGACGTACCATCAATGGGATCAATCCATTCTGAAACATACATAATTAGCCATTGATGTTTATTATGGGAAATCTTAACCTTTAATCTCGATCATAGAGGAATAGTCCAGGGATTTTGTGGGGTGATAATTTTAGAGTTGATTTCAAGTTTTATTATTAGCATAATCTGAGTATGTGTTTTTTTAGTAAGGTGACTTATTATCAAATTTCAAGGAGGGTATTGCACCAGTGCTAGGGGAGGAAACATGTTAAAATCCATTGAGTTTAGGGTTGGTGTGGCCCACTCCAGGTGCAATCACCAGTGATTTTGACTAATTAGATGCCCCTGTCATGTTTTTGAAGCGACATGTCAAAACTTGAGGATCACAAACAACTTGACAAACAAACAAGCAAAACAGTAGAAATGATAAATAAGAATAGTGTGAAATGAAAAAAAAAAAAAAAAAAAATATTTCAATTTAATTTTAAAATTTTAATTAGAATAAAAATTTCATTTTGTTTATATGCTTTTGTCTTTTAGTGTATTATATTTTATGACAAGTTAAAATAATATATTTGAATATTAAATTTGGTATATTATATTTTATGTTACGTTGAAATAATATATTTGAATTATTAAATTTAGATATTCAAAAAAATTATTTTTAAATGATAAAAATATATTGATTTCACTCAAAATCAAAATTATATGAAAAAATAAAAATAAAAAACATAAAACAACTTTATTTTATCCTTTCTAAATAATATTTAAAATTAACTAAAATAAATATATTTATCAAATTCTATAAATACAAATTTATAAATATTATAAAAATCTAAATTAAAATGTTCCAAATTAACAATAATATTTAAAATTAACTATGTTAAATGTATTTGTCAACTTCTACAAATATAAATTTATAAATATTATAAAAAATTAAAATGAAAATGCTCCAAAAGGTATGACTATTAATATATATATTTCGTAACAATATACACAATATTTTGTGTTCTCCCAGATTTTCATTGGAAAGTGTTTGAATGTTGTTCCATAAGTTCACAACCTATCATGAGGAGATTTACTAAAACAAATACGCAATATTATATAAATTGAAATTATTATAGCAAATAATATATATATATATATATAAATTAAAATTAAAATTAGAATTAGAGTTAATTAACTGTTCTATAATTAAGAGAATTTTTAGGCTAAAATCACATGATAAAATATTTGTCGATGCATTTTGAACCAACCAATATGGTTCATCATCAAAACAAGTTGAAAAATCAGATCTAAAATGCATGTTTTATAATTTTTAGTGAAAATGATTATATTAATTTATAAAATATATTTATTTTTTTTTTAGCAAAATAATTTCATAAATTTTTATATTTAAAATTAAAATAATTTTATTAAAAAACTTCAATCTCAATAATTATCATTCCATCATGTGAAACGGTGTTTTGGATAATTATCACTATCATGTGTAATATGGTGGACTTTTTATTTATTTTAATATTAGGAAATTAAATTGAGTATCATATGTTTGAAGGTTAGAAAATTAGATTCAGTGTGCAAGTGAGAGATGGGATTTTTTGTAATGGGTAATTTATTTTTATTTTTTTGAATGCTATTAGTTAAATTATTCACATATCTGTAATTTATTACTCAAGTCTATTCATCAATCACTAATATTGGGAAAAAACGGGGTTTATCATAACCCTTATTCATGGAATATGGACTAATTGCCTAGCTAAAATAACAATAAGGATTAGGGTTTGGAAATTCAGTAACAATAAGGATTAAGGTTTGAAATTCAGTGAGCTATATCAACATGGTATCGAAGCTGGTATTTTAATGAATATAAATCTGTTTGATATAGTATCAGATTGGCCTAAAAACATAAAACTAACAATTTCTCACAATAATGATAAAAGTTTGAAAATTTATTAATATGGAGATTTTAGTATAATGACAAACCTTAACATAAACACATGTTCACCATTTGCTCATCAATGTTAACCCTCAACCAGTGAAAAATGGGCTTTACAGTGAGCTCCATTGTCATCACTGCACTTAATCATTTTGATTATTTTTTATTTTTAAAAGATATTGTGCAAATTATATGTTAGGTTCCTATACCAATAGCAGTCATAATTTTCAATGGCTAAGGTTAAGCCTTGTAATATGTACATACCTTTGCTTGCTGCAAATGTTTTCCATATTGAAAAATAAAAAATGAAAAGAGTGTATGTCCTAAAAGAAAATTAAAGGACAAAAAGAATAAAGAAAAATGTCCAAAAAAACTGAAGAATATGAACCCCAAAAAACAAAAAGAGACCAGGAAAGTGTGCAAGTCTAAATGTCACTACTATTTACTTTATGCAAAATAATGATTGTGTGCAATTTGTGATTCATGCCACAATCCAGGGCAATCAAAGTATTTAATCTTGATTATACCATGCTTTAAATTTCATGCTGATAGTTAGAGAATAAAATCTGACCAAACTATTTAATCTTGGCAGATCGTTAGATTAGGTAGAGTAAAATAAAAGGAGCTCATCAATTTAATCTGAGCCCTTGGATGATATAGTGATAGAATTAGGTAGTTTGCTTTGTGAAAAGAAAAGAAAATGTTTTAATAAGGGTTTGCTAGTCTAAATGCACCCTAATAAAGTGAAGAAAAAAAGGTAGGACAAGTAGATGGGTAAGTAGAAGAAAGGATTGCAGAAATATGATAATAGGTCAAAAAGCATATTTATCATCTCTCATCATAGGTTTCAAATGTAACTGGTCAATCAACCACGAAGATGGATTTCAAGGTTAATTGATTAACTTCCCCCATTCATTTGACCTATTTTACTTAACTAATTTCCCATAATAAAGTTCTAAGTATTAAAAAAACTCTAAGTCAAAGGGGCTCAGAGCATTTTTCTGACTTCTAGAAGGACTGGACCCTCGGCTCAATGATTTACAGATACCAAGTGTCAAATTCCCTTCATTTTCCCTAATAGAATCCCTTTTCCTAAGGTTAAAACATTATTTGCATAGGGAAAGTAATCACCCCCATGTAAATTCCCCTTTTCATATAAAAAACTCACCAAAACACCTTACCTGAAGTATTAATGTTAATATGTGAAAAACATCAAATTCCCAAAAAGAGCGTTTACTTAGTTATTTTTCCCTTTTCTGCTCATCCTTTCATATTAATTACTAATTTTATTATATTAAATACCAAAAGCCCATTTCCCCATATATATATATAACACCTATGTGTTAATTAACCCTACACCCTAGTTTAACTATAAACTATTATTCTCACCTAAAACCCCGACCAAAATCTCTAATTGGTCGATCTGCGATCAAAATTAATAATCCCACCTTAATCCACTAATAATCTTGCCTTAATCCATCAATAATCCTGCCTTAATCCGCCATTAATCTCGATACCACCATATTTAAAGTGCCTGTCGGGCCCCCATTAACCTCCACGCGTAATTGCTCCCCGATCATCGTCCGATCTAAAGGCCCAGATCCAGTGCCCCGAAACCATTTCGGGCGGGATCCTCCAACGGATGATACATGCCTGAAAAAGTTGTTTTCCATGAGACCCCCCCAGCGACGTGTTTGTCGCTGAGTGGAATCGGGCAACCCCTCCTAAAAACCACCCGACGCCCATAAGCGGTGGGAAATTAACCACTTACCACCTCCCTGCTACGCGACAAATCAGTCGCTATTCACCTGTACCTTCCAAAAATCATTTTTCCATATAAAAAAGCCAAAAATCCCCAAATCATTTGTTTTCACAGGAATTTCAACTATAAACCTTTGTATGCATACACGCCACCTGCGAACGTCGACGCCATCAACCCACGTCTAATTGCACTCCAAAGATGCCGCAAACCACCCAGACAACCTTGCAGCCTATACAGAACCCCTTCAACCATTTGCAGTTGCCAACTGCCCTGCTTAGAACCATTTCACCCCAGTTCCAGGTATTTAAGCCACAATTCATCAAAAATCCTATCAATTTCAAAGAAACCAGTGATTGAGTATTCTTAGTTAAGTTTAAAATTAATTAAGGAAACTCAAGCCTACTCCGTGCTGAACCACCGTTGCCCTAAAAAAAAAACACTGCAAATTACCTCCCCCATTCTCAAATCCACAAGAACTAAGAATGGTTACCCCAATTGCCATGGATGTAAGACCTGTCACCACTCCCCATCTAGACCTGGACCACCTTCCCCTAGCCGAAAAATATTTTAAGATAAAGGACACCTCTGTCCAAGAATCCTCGCTCAAAGTATACTACCAAAGTAGGGATAGGTACTTGAACCATGCAGATGAAATTGGTCTGTGGGATTCCAATTTGCCTAAATACCAATTTCCTCAAGTTCACATTTTCCTAGAAATTGTGCATTACTGCCATGCCAATTATATTCCAAGTCAGAGAACAGTCATGTCCCCTAACCAAACAATACTATTCACTATCACTGCAGAATCTATAAATGAAATGTTACAACTCTAGCCTGGCCAAAACTTGACTCCTCTTTCAAATGGAGCCTTATTAAACCAGTTCCCTAAGCTTACTACTACAAAATTGGCATAAATGTTCCAAACATTCATAAGAGAAGAAAAACACATCCCAGAGGATCCCCCTCCATATGTAGCTACCATTTTCTCCTCATGGGGGAGAAATATTATGGATATGATATCTAGTGTCTTGGGTTATACCACCAGTGAACACATTGATGAGATTATTTTAGCTTTCATGTCCATACACACTCCAAGGCAGCCTCCTGCTATCATATATGACTATGCTCAGTTCATAGCTGATAGGATGCATGAACAGTTCCTCAGAATGAGTAATGATAGAGTCTTCAAATACTCCTCTGTCTTGTATCACCTTTTGCTATATTACCAGCTAGACAGATTCCTGCTTACCTTGCAAAAGTTGGACACCAAGGGCTAACCAAGATCAGTCATCTTCAGGACCCCATTGATTCATCAATATATGATATTAACTATATATAGACTATATTATAAACCCAAGGGATTAACATTGTTATCCCAAAGGATTAATAAACGTAAGAGATTATTAATATTATAAACTCAAGGAATTAATAAATCCAAGGGATTAATAATATTATAAAACCAAGCGATTAGTGATATTATAAGCCCACGGGATTAATATTATAAACCCAAGGTGTTAATAAACTCAATGGATTAATATTATAAACCTAAAGTATCAATAAACCCAAGAGATTAATAAACCCAAGGGATTCATCTTATAAATCCAAGGAATTAATATTTTAAACCCTTAGAATTAATGTTATAAACCTTAATGTTATAAACCCCAATATTATAAACGCTAAGATTAATATATTAAACCCTAGGTTTAATATATTAAACCCTAGGATTATAAACCTTAAGATTAGTACTATAAAACCTTGAGATTAACATTCTAAACCTAAGGGAGTAATATTATAAACCAAAGGGATTTATAAACCCAAAGGTTTAATATTATAAACCCTTGGGATTAATAAACCCAAGGGATTGATAATATAAACTGAAGGTAATAAGGGTTTATAATATTATGTTTTAACATTAATGTTTATAATATTAAGGTGTAATATTAAGCTTATTATTAGACATTAATAGGGTTATAATATAGGCTTTAATATATAGGGTTTATAATTAGGGTTTAATATTTTAGTTTATAATATTAGGGTTTAATATTTCAGTTTATAATATTTGGGTATAATATTACGATTTATATCTATTTGATAGAAAAAATGCATCCTCATGACAATTTAAAAATGTTTATTAAAAACAATATGATATTGATAAATTTGAAAAATAATAACATTGTGACATCCAAATGGTATTATAAACCCTTGGGATTATATTATAAATTCAATGGATTACTAAACCTAAGGGATTATTAATATTATGTTAGAAAGTGTAGCAAGAAAGGCTCAATGTGAATTTAACCTTGGTCAAATTGAGTAAATCGAATTTCCACATCAAGAGGACAACTTGGAGGCAATTAACTAGTGTGACATGGCTCTTGTCACTCAGTCAACTCAGTAACTTTGAGTTAATGAGCTTGGAGTTCAGTCATGCATGTGTTGATTGCTAAATTTTAGCAATCTAGTTTAGTTATTCTCAATTGTACTCAGTAAATTGACCTCTAATAATTAATAGAGTCAATTGAAGGTTATTTGTGCAATGAGACAACAATCTAACTCAAAGATCTCTTAGCTAACTGATTAATCAAGCCAAAATAGCTCATGCATGCATGGAATTCAAATTCCTCAATTGGAGTGAAGGAATTAAGGATAATGTAAAATTATTTGTATAATAGTGGAGTGTAGAGAATTGTGCATGCAGTAATTTGATCAGACCTTGGGAATTGCACAAGGAAATATGGACTTCCTTATTGTTTTGGAGCTAGAATTTTCTCAGGATTGCGCAAGGAAATAAGAGGTTGGCGGAGCAGGAAATTGGCTAAGTGTAGCTAGAGGCTCTCATTCAGCATAGAGAAAAATTATTCTTTTGTAGGTTATGCTCAAAACTGGAGCAAGAAATTGTAATATTTTCTTTATTCAACTAATTAATGCAAGGATGTTTGAGGGGTTTTTCCCAATTGGGTTCCCCTAGAAATCATTCTGTACTTGTTCTAAATCTTGATTTCCATTCTATATAATTATAGAGTAGAATTGTGTCTTTTTTTTTTCCATTTGAAATCTTGAGCAGCTGTAATTTCTATGAAATTTATACATGGTATCAGAGCCCTGAAATCACATTAGAGACGAGTGTTTCAAATTTTTTCTTCGGGAATTTTGAATTGCAGCTTCAGTGTAGTAACTTTTTCTTCGGATTTGGGAGAATGGCTTTCAATGGAATGATATTGGAGTATGCCCTAGAGGGTAGCTCGAATTTCATAGCCATGAAGGAACAAGTGGAAGCAATGCTTGATTATAATGGAGTGCTTGAATACACTCATACTAACATTAAAAAGCCAGCAACATCGGATACACAATAGTTAGCTCAATGGAAGAAGGACATTGCAAGAGCCAGGAGGATCATCCTCTAAGGTGTGAGAGACCATGTGGTCTCAAATATACATGAAAAATATGTTGAAGGCACTAACTGAGCTATTCGAAAATAGTAGTGACCATCGAAAAGTGGTCGTGAAAGAAAACATTTGAAACATTAGGATCCATAAAAATGACATTATTCCACAGTATCTCTCCAGGTTTACTCAAGTTTGAGATAAGCTTGGAGGCGTTGGGGTGAATGTAGCAGAAGATGATCTAGTGAGCCTAGCTCTTTTAGGCCTTCGAAAATATTGGCACAACTACCAGGACTTTGCGAATGAAAGGGAAAAATTACCAAATTGGTTGTGGTCTGATTTGGTTGAAGAAGAGATCATGAGAAATGCCAGACATAAAGTAGCATAAAAAGAAGAGGAAGAGGAATTTTCTCTAGTTGGAAAAGGAATGAAGGCCAAGGGAAAGAAGGCTCGAGGTGAAGCTAAGTCTAGCCAGAACATTGGCAAGAAAAAGGACCTAAGCAAGATAAAATGATTTCACTACCATGAATACAGGCACTATGCTACAAAGTGTCTGCATAGGAATCCAACAAGGAGCCTATGGCAAGAGCAAGAGGAGATGTCTTGGCATCTCAATTCGAGGTATATTTCACCCTCCTTGCTTGCTTGGCAAGCATAGTAAGAAGGAGCGATTGGTACCTAGATTCTGGTCTCTCTTACCATATGATAGGAAAGAAGGAAATTTTCAATACCATGGAGGAGAAGGATCTCCATATGCATATAGAACTTGGGGATGATGGGAGGTACAGTGTTACACAAATTGGTACTGTAACCTTTAAGAGGGATTTTGGCTCCCATCTTCACCTCAAAGATGTTATGTTTGTACCTAGGATGAAGAAGAACTTGATCTTTGTAGCAGTATTGGAAGATAGAGACTATAATGTTATTTTCAGGAAGGGGAAATCCTTTCTGAAACATGTAGTTACTGGGAAGGTGAAGCAGATTGGATTTAGAGTAAAAAATATCTACAAGCTAGATGTAGATTTTTCCATGCATGCATCTATACCTCCAGGAGTGATGTGGGGTGACGTCGAACCTTAACCCCAGAGTTTGTAGAAATTATATGTTGATTCAAAACTGCTCATGTAATTTACTAAAACATAAAAGTTGAATCTACTCTACTCATCTGTGAAAAGAAATTCACGATTGAGAAAGGAAATCATAAACATGCGACATGAATTAATACAAAAGCACAAAGAATTGTCTAGGGGAAAGAAACTGCTCAAAACCCCTTCCTATATGTATTGTGTTAATCATAAAATAGAGAATAAATACAATGCTTGCTCAAGCCTCAGCAACCTCTGCACTGGTATAGTATATCTCACTTCTTCATAGATTGACCCTGTCCAACACTTAACCAATTTTCCTGCCTGCCAAGCTCCTATTTCCTTGCATTGTTCCTTGAGGAATTATCCCCTATTAATTAGGGAAATTTCTCCATGAGAATCGTGCAATTCCTGTAGGCCCTTCTCTGACTCCATGCACCACATGTACACTTCGGAATAGTCTACAATTGATTGTACACTTCCCTTGAACTCCAATCTCAACTAGTTAACTTGATTTATCTACAGGAATAAATTATTTTGGGTTGATTAATGAGTTAATTGGTTGACCACTGAGGTACACACCCCACTACTAGACCCTCCACTAGGTCTCTAATAGTTACAACTAGGTTAACTCACAATAATTTAAATTAAGTTAAATAGATTTCTAGAAATTAACAATTAATCATACTAAATTGAACTCAAGTGTCTCCTACTCAAATTAACTAAGTTAAATGAGTGACAAGATCCATGTCACCTTAGTTAACTACCTCCAAGTATTTTACTGAAATTGAAATTCGAATTCTAATCTAGTTTGACCAAGTTAAAGTCAAAACTAGATTTTCTTGCTACATTTTCAACACTCCCTCTTAGCAAGAAAGGGCTTATTTGATACCCCTAACCCGACTCTATGGAACTCAAATTTTCCCTTTGTCAAAATATTTGCATCTTGATCCTCTATAGGAATGTACTCCAACAACATGATCCACCTTTGCACACAATATCGTAGATGGTGATAATAAATGTTGATATGCTTGGATTGATCATGAAATACCTGATTCTCAGAGAGTTTGATAAAACTTTGATTGTCACAGTAAATCACAGTAGGATCCATCATCTGAACAAATAACCCAACAATGATCTTTCTCATCTATATCGGCTCACATGTTGCTTGACTTGTAGCCATGTACTCTATTTTTGCTTAGCTGAGTGCTATAGATCTCTGCTTCTTGTTGTACCAAGTGTTGGTGTTCATATTTGAATCATGCAATTCACCCAATTCTGTTGGCATTATGATGCATGTGTTGTACTTGATGGCAAACAACTCATAGAAGATCAACTCACTTATATATATCTAGATGAATCTACAGAAGAGATATCAGATGACAATTCTTAGTATGACAAGTCCAAAGGGGGAGATTGTTGGCATTATGAGACAAGTGTTGTCCTTGATGGCAAATCACACAAATGATAAATTATAGTGCAGCAAATTTATTTGATAAATTATAGTGCAACAAAGTTTCCTTCATGTAGAGAAAATTTCACGCACTTTTATGCAGAGAAAAGTTTATTCCATGTAGAGAAAAGTTCACGCACTTTTATGCAGAGAAAAGTTTATTCCATGTAGAAAAATTTAACGCACTTTTATGCAGAGAAAAGTTTATTCCATGTAGAGAAAAGTTCATGCACTTTTATGTAGAGAAAATTTTATTCCATGTAGAGAAAAGTTCACGCACTTTTATGCAGAGAAAAGTTTATTCCATGTAGAGAAAAGTTCACGCACTTTTATGCAGAGAAAAGTTTATTTCATGTAGAGAAACGTTCACGCACTTTTATGCAGAGAAGAGTTTATTTCATGTAGAGAAAAGTTCACACACTTTTATGCAGAGAAAATTTTATTTCATGTAGAGAAACGTTTACGCACTTTCATGCAGAGAAAAGTTCCCTTCATGCAAGAGAAAAGTTCACGCACTTTCATGGTTGATTCATGGTATTAGTCCGACAGTTTTTGATCCTATGGTTTTGGCCCGTGGTATTGCATCCAAAAGTGTTGATCTCACGCACTTTCATGGTTGGTTCATGGTATTAGTCCGACAGTTTTTGATCCTATAGTTTTGGCCCGTGGTATTGCATCCAAAAGTGTTGATCTCACGCACTTTCATGGTTGGTTCATGGTATTAGTCTGACAGTTTTTGATCCTATGGTTTTGGTCCGTGGTATTGCATCCAAAAGTGTTGATCTCATGCACTTTCATGGTTGGTTCATGGTATTAGTCCAACAGTTTTTTGATCCTATGGTTTTGGACCGTGGTATTGAGAAAGGACTAAGGCTATAAAAGAGGAAGGAGATCATTTGGCAAAGTATCATCTGAATTATTGAATATCTGATAAAGTGCTAGATCTGGAATACTGTGATTGGGTTATGGTGCAGATCTGGATCTGAGCTAAAGAGGGATCTCACCGGTTGATGGAGAACAAGATCTAAGGATAGATCGGGATCAAATGGTTTGAAATGAACTATCTCTATATATTTGATTATGCTTATTCTAGATCTGTATATTGAAAAATGATCTGAACTGGGTATAACTTAAGTTTGAAATCGCTGCAAGTCATGTTTGAATATTTATAGATCTGTACGTGGGTTGGCTTTGGTGTAAGCGCGTATATATGCAGGTTTGGTTCATTGTAGTAGCGTATACAATTTGAGCTATGATATTTGAAGTCACAGGTGGTTCTGGTTGTTGATGGGTTCTGATGACAGTTTAAAGGTGTCAGTATTCTGCATATCCTGTTTGGTTGATGGTGTTTAGCTTCAGTATTGATGGATGAGAACTAATATTGGATCAGGATCATAATGACTCATATTTATGTGATCTGATGGACTAAATCTGGGTGCTAACACATATATTATCCTTGTATATGTATTGATATGGTGTTTTGGTGATTCAAAAGATTGATTGATTATGTGCTTCAATGATATTAATGGGTCCAGTATGAAAATTGGATGAAACGTGGCCTTTCAGATTATGTGTTGTGCTTCAGGAGTATCCAGTCTGAAAATGTATGAAACGTGGTACCTGGAGGAGAGAAGATTGTAGGCCGACGCCTACATACTAGTATCTTAGCTAGTACAAGAGCTAAGGGGGTGGTAGCTCCCTTCCAGTAGCAGTTGAAAACTTTGGAGCATTGTAGCAGGTAGCAGCCTGCGTACTAGTAAATGGATCGGCTAGTACAAGAACTATGGGGGTTGTAGCTCCCTTCCAGGAGAGACTGGAGAACGAGAGAGGGTTGTAGCTCTCTGCAGGTAGAAGCCTGCGTACTGGTATAAGACTACACCAATACAGAAATATTGTAAAAGGATTTTCTTATTAAGAAGAAGATTGAGATGACTTGCAGTAGGTGGTTTTCTCCCACATTGGGTTTCCACCTTATATCATGGTGTTCATGTGTGTGGCTTATGTGTGATGATCTGTTCTATTTTACTGCACCTGTTTACTGTTAATATGGTTGATAATGTTCTAATGCACTCATTAAGGATCAACTAAATGAATCATAAGAAGTTGTGGAAGTAGCATATATGAATCTGAATATGGAAATGAAAAAGTTTTATTGATGTGATAATACTGATTCACCCCCCCCTCTCAGTATTATTTCCAACAAATTCCACATTAATTGTCAACCCGGGGCTCGAGTGGTTATTTCAAGGCTATCATGCAAGGTATATGCAGGCCACAGTTTCCCTACCGAGCATTGAACATTCAATTATAAACTTAACAATGTGTAACAACAAACAATAACTGTAACAACAATAAGAGTAACAACAAGTTAAGACTCATAGCAACACACTAATAAATCATTCACAATAATAAATAACTCAACATAAATAAATCTCTGCACACATCTAATCTAACAACACCTGATTAGGAGAGTGGGCCCAACTCCTTGATCAGGGCTGTGGCAAGACTAAGAAGTCATGAAATGCTCAGAAGATCAGAACTTAATTAATCAAAAGAACATTACAAAAGTATGTTGTTACAGACTCAGAGTTAACATATTTCTCCTGCGATCTTAACAACTGGCTTTCACAGCCCCATAACTCTACTTATACAATTGATCAAACATTAACAGCCCCTAGAATTACGAAATCTATTTTCCTACAATTAAATAGAAATTTCCAAAGTTAAATATAATATAAAGATATCATGCACTAGCTGAGAGATTGATAGACTGTTGCAGCTAATTTCCAAGTATAGAGCTTCCAAATCGATGGTCACCATTCGTTGAACCATGGTTTTTGTCATCATTCCTCCAAATCTGCAAGAATAATCGAGTTAGCAAGCTACTTAGGAAATAATCCCCTATGATTATGCTTCATTGATTAATAATTCATAAAGACATGACAAGAGGCATTCCTTTGTTGTTTAGAATGTAAATCGACCAACAATGGTATGAAATGGGTACAAGAAAGGGGTAAAAACATGGGTAAAATGTATGCAAATTTAGCACCCAACATCTCCCCACAACTAGCCTTTTTGTATGTCCTCATGTAGCTCGTTGTCTATGTAGATCTAGGTTGGAGTTGTTGTGATTAGCATGAAGTTGTGCGAGATCATACTTTGTGGCCATTTCTATTTCCTGAAGCTTATACCCATCTATTATGAGGACTTCCTTCCACCAATCCTCATTTACCACATAATATGGGGTATACTGATCGGATAGCAGCCAAATAATGGGGAACTAGAATCTCAAACCCATCCATTGGGTCCCACGATGTTGTATACATGAAATATACCAAGGTATTTTTTCTAAACACCGAGAGAAATTGGGGGCCCAAAAAGGTTCACGTGTTCTAATAGCTCACGATGATAACATCCACCGTTTCTGGAAGTTGTCCTAGGCCTCCTCCTGAAAAATAAAAAATTTCTTTGTACACATGTCAGCACACCACTTATGGGTTGCCAGCATCTATCCCTTCTACTATTCAATCTCCAAGAAGTTATGGTGTCTGTTATAAATGTTTACAAACTAACAATGCTCCCTTTGAAGGACAAGAGGCCTATTTTCTTGGTTCTCTTTGAATGTGTCGAAGGCTTTCTTCCACTTAACCTGATTACTGTGTAAGAGGTGAAGACTCTCAGCTAAATATTCCCCATGTATAGCACAATGTTAAATGACTAATCATCCCCCAGAATGTAATCATGCATGTAGACTTCCCACATTAGATGGGTATTGTGACCCCTCAAGATATGCAAAAACTATATCAGATCTTTTATCACATGGCTTATTTCCCGATGAATGCTTTCCAAACAAAAGAATAAATATTTTTCATGGAGGAACAGAGTATAACTATGAGCAAGAGGTTGGGAAGCCATTACCTATTGCATCATAGTGAACATTTCATCCTTTTCAACCTTCAGTAGCTGCACCTCCTCTTCTAGTTCCTCAATCTTGCTTTGTTGCTTCTCCTGCTTCTATTTTTCTTTATCTATATGGTCCATGTAATCAGTAACTACTTTTGCAGCTTACTCACAAATCTCCCTAACTCCTTCTCGGTGGGCTTCCAAAGAAATCAACCCTCATTGAAGGTGAGATGCAGTAGCCTACCACTTCTGAATCTCTACAATCAACAAAAATTCTCGTGACTCGAACAAATGCAAAGATGACTCAGTTTGTGCGGCCGCCGAAGTTGTGGGCCTATATTCAGTCTGCACTGTTGCTGAAGTGGTTGTCGCCCTAGGTTTCATAACATTTTTCTTTTGCTTGCTCACTCGCCTCCATAAGTGAAACATCTACTTTCTTAGCCTAATGATTTCCATTTTTAGCTACATGTTTTCTCTGAACTATGATTGGTACCTTTCCTTAAGGAGAGGCCTCCTTTTTGCACATTTCTCAAGAAATTCTTGTTTGACAATGACCTCCTCCACTGGTCTCGTGGTCGGTGTGGGGTTTGGCGAGTTAACGTCAATAAATTATTCAACCGGCTCTTTCTTTACCCTAATCTCCTCTATTGGTTCCTTAGCTTGAGGAACAACCCCAACATCTTCTCCTTCAGGTCTCAGGACCTCCATATCTTCCCTCGGTGGCTCTGGAGTCACTGCAGGCCCTTGTGTGGTAGTGTCTTCAACACCCTTTTCTTGTGGTTTCTATGCTACCCAATCATCCTTTTCCTTGTGCTTGGAAATTAGTTCCAGCCTTGCGGGTTAGTTCCAACAGCAACATTCTCCTATAATGGCCCTATGGATGTAGTATCAACCACAATTTCTTCAATTTGTCCTTCAATTAGCATTGGTTCTTGTGTGACAGTGTTGACCATTGATTCTTCAATTTTTCCAATTTGTTCGCTAGTCGACATTGGTTCTTGTGTAACAACGTCGACAATGGTGCCTGCAGCTGTCTTGACAAATTTTAATAATGGGGGAGAGACCTTTTCTTTCACCAGGCGTCTGAGGCGAATGAAATTTCCTTGCCCCTCTCGGTAAAGAAGCAAAAAGCAGAGAAAGAGGAATATTTTCTTCAATTTCCATTCTTGCAATGCCTATTTCTTCAGGCCCGTCAATTCCTTCTCCTTCCCCTTTTTCCATTGGCTAGCTTGTGCTCCCTTTTTCTTTTTCTGCATGTGATTCTTCCAAATTATCCTTCTGCTCAGCAGTCGACACTAGCTCTTGTGGATCTATGTCGATTGCGGCCATTGTTCCTTCCAAGGGTTCCTCATTCACTTGAGCAGGTGTTGTTGGTTCTTATGTATATGCACCACCTGCAATTTCTTCCAAGGGTTCCTCATTTGTTTGGGCAGGTGATGTTGGTTCTTGTGTATCAACGCCACGTACAATTTCATCAAAGGGTGATAATTCTTCCATCAAATTGGAATTTGATGCTGGTTCTTGTGTAGCGACATCGCTTGCATCTTCTTCTACCTCCATTGGTTCCACTTCTAGGTCAGCAATCAACATTGGTTCTTGTGTGACAGTGTCATTTGTTGTCCCTTTCTCTATTGATGACCCTGCATTTTCTTTTTCCATTGGGCCAACAGTCGACGCTAGTTCTTATGTAGCAGCTTCATCTATGGCCTCTTCTTCTGCCATTAATTCTCGTTCCTCCTCCCTTGCAGGAATCATAGCCACAAGTTCTTCCTCTACTAGCTCAGTGAATTGTGACCAAGCCACAAAAGTCTGTGACAGATCATGCACCACCAATAGTCTAACAAACCCATGGTTGGCGAGAACGCCCAATTCTTGTCAAGACTGATGAGAAGACTGTGTCATTAACTGAAGACTATTCCATATAAAATGTGGCATATCCAAAGAATGAACATAACGGAACTGAAGGCATGCAAGAAGCTTGAAATGATATTTAAATAAGGTAACAAACTAACCTTCGCAAGTAATATACCTCATAAAAAAATATGCAACCTCTGCCCGTGGATACGTAAAATATTTTCGATCATACCCCCTACCCTTTTGGACCACTATTTCTCTTGCCTGCAAAAATAACTCCAGGAATTTTGGCAAAGGTGATTTGCGAGATAACTATTTTTTCCCTCCCTGCGACAATCCACTGACAATCGAAATAACTTCTTCGGTGACAGAAATATCCAGCCCACGAACACTAAAAGAATTTCCATCCAATTTCAATGCAAATTCAACTGTGATAGCATCGTCGAATCCTTGCAACCTCTCAAAATACGTATGCCATCATGCATCTAGAAAAACCTGCCATACATCTAAATGGCGTTGAACCTGCAATGTATTTTCCAATTCGTGCCTAACAACTTTCCCACCCATTCTACAGTTTCTCTATAACAACACTTGAAATAATAGCAAGATTGTTGAGGAGAGTGTTGACCGATAAGTTTTCGATGATAGGGTTGCGGTGGCGAAGGATGCGGTGATAGTGAAATATGAAAAGGTGTTATGGGGAAAATCCATAGCAGATTATGGTAATAATGAGTGGTAATTATGGAAATTATTCCACAGCATTGGAAAGGACCGTCGATTAATGTCATTGCACTTATTTCAAGTTCCAACGCTTATGGATAATTGTGCGAAGTATGGTGGGGATCGTGGAGTGTACGCGTTGGCACAAGGTTCAATGGTGATAATGACAAGTCATTATTACAATTTAATTATGGCATCTTTTTCATTTATTATAATACCTCGCCCCAACTAAGGGATGATCGTCCATGGTCATGTTGAGTCATGTCAAATGAATTATCGATCAAATCCACAAAGTTAATCATGGACGTACCTGGCGACTTACCTTGGTAGAGTAACAGCATCGAAGGAGTAACTGCATTAGGAGGGGTAACAACACCCGAGGAGTAACAACACCGCTTGAATACTTAGAAGGAATCACCACGGAGTAACAAAACTGGAGTAGTAACAGCATCGGAGGAGTAACAACACCATAGGAGTAATAGAACCAAAGGAGTAACATCACCATTGGAGTACTTAGACGAAATCTCCACGAAGTAACAACACCGGAGGAGTAACAACACTAGAGGAGTAACAACACCAGTGGAATACTTAGATGAAATCACCACGGAGTAACAGCGCCGAAGGAGTAACAACACTAGAGGAGTAACAACATCGTAGGAGTAACAACACCAACATAGTACTTAGACGGAATCGCCAGACAAGTAACAACACCAGACAAGTAACAACACTAGCAGAGTACATAGATGGAATCACCTTGGAGTAATAGAAATGGAGGAGTAACAACACCGTAGGAGTAACAACACCAGTGAAGTACTTAGAAAAAATCATCACGAGCAGAGTAGTAGCACCAGAGGAGTAACATCACCAAAGGTGTAACAACATTAGTGGAGTACCTACAAGAAAAGCAATGATAGAGTAGTAGTAACATATATATATATATATATATATATATATATATATATATATATATATATATATATATATATATATATATATATATATATATATTAGAGGTGTAGAGGAAGAGTTCTCTTCACTAACAACTTCAAAATCATAATTATCAGAGAAATATTTAATGAAGGAGTCTTTAGAAGCTGGATGGTGATACAATCTAAGGCGATGTCCATTTATAGTCATGGGAGTATGTGCCTCATCGATTGTTATAAGTCTAACAGTCTCGTTATCAAACATTGTGTCAACTTCATATGGTCCCATCCATCTGGAGTAGAGTTTCCCTTTAAAATATTTGAACCGAGAATCATAGAGAAATGCCCAATCCCCTCTTTGAAATACCTTTTTCTTAATAAATTTTTCATGCCATTTAGTTTGTTGCTTCTAAGTTGCAGTGGTGTTCTGGATAGCTATCAAACAAATTTCATCCAACTCATTTAACTATTCCAGTCAGTGCTTCTAACCTTCTCAAAGATCTAAACTAACTTCAAGGGTTGTCCTGAGTGTCTTAATTTCGAATTCCACCCGGAACAAAGGGTATTTCCCATAGATAATTAGCTTTTATGGTGAAAACCATATTGTATTCCTCCATGTTGTTCTATATGCCCATAGTGCCTCAAGAAGGTTTTTGGCCCAATTTGGGTGATGTTTTTCTACAGTCTTTGTAAGAATATTCTCCAGTAATTTATTTGTGCTCTCGACTTGGCCATTCACCTGAGGATGATATGGAGATGCCATCCTATACTTGATTCCATACATCTTCATAAGTCATGCTATCAAATGTGATGGAAATTGTGCCCCTCCATCTAAAACTATCTCTCTAAGAGCTCTGTACCAAGAAAACATTTCTTCAAATAAAAATTTTGAGACAACCTATTATGTTTCTTTCACAACAACCTTGGCCTCTACCCACTTTGTCACATAATCCATCCAAACCAAAATGTGAACTTTCTGATGTGAGGGTAGATTAAATGGCACAACAAAATCAATAGCCCATTTTTCAAAGGGATCAAGAGCTAGTTTTGGTTGTAACGGCATCTCATCTTCCCAACCAAGCTGACCCATCCACTGGAAACTATCGCATCCTCGAACATATTTCCTTGCATCATGAAAAATAGAGGGCCAATAGTACCCCATCTGTAACACCTTATGACCTGTCCGCTTATTTTCCAAATGTCCCCCACATGGGCCATCATGAGCAACGTTCAGGACATCATAGATGTCATCTTCACTTATGCAGTGCCGGATTTGTTTTTCAGGTCCTGTATAAAATATATATCCATTTATCCATGAATAGCAGACACTGTGATGGATAATATTTCGTTGTTCTCGATATGGTAAGTGTTGAGGTACTTTTCATGTAGCAAGATATTTAGCAATATCTGCATACCACGGAGTGTGAGTAGAAATTGCAAAGGGACGTTCATCTGGAAAACTATCCTCTACATGTGTACCTTCATCACTAGTATCCATCCTAGACAGGAAATTTTCAACTACATTATCTTTCCCTGGCTTATCTACAATGGTAATATCAAATTCTTGAATTAACAATAACCATCTTGTAATACTACCAAGGGTTATCAATTTATTCATCAGATACATGATAGCTATATGATCGCTGTGCACGAAAGTAGGATACCTTGTAATGTAATGCTAAAACTTATTAATAGCCTAAATAATAGCCAAAAATTCTTTTTCAGTTATCATATAGTTCAGTTCAGTAAGAGTCAAGTTCTTACTGACATAATATATCGCATACGGTTTCTTGTCCTCATTTTGTCCCAAGACTACCCCTATTTCTATTTGAGAAGCATTTGTAGAGATGTGAAACGGGAACTTCTAGTCAGGACCGCATAATATCAAAGCTTTGCAAACTAGTTCTTTGATTTCCACAAAGGTTGCTTCACATTCATTTGTCCACACAAATTTTGCATCCTTAGGTAACAATTGAAAAAGTGGGAATGCTATCTTAGAAAAATTTTCTATAAACACCTATAATAGCCAACATACCTGATAAATATGCATACATTTTTTGGTGTCTTAGGTGTAGGAAAATTTAATATTACCTCTACCTTAGCAGGATCAACCCGAATTTCTGTAGCTAAAACAAGGTGTCCTAGCACTATTATTTCTTTCATAATCATATGACATTTCACTGTACTAATAGAAACATGTGTTTTCTTACATCTTTTAAGTACTTTCTCTAAGTTTTTCAGAGCTTTTACAAAAGAATCCCTATATGGGGTGAAGTCATCCATGTAGATTTCAACACTATCATTGACTAGATCAGAAAAAATTTCTAATATTGCCTATTGAAAGGTAGTGGGTGTGCTACAAAGACCAAATGGAAGGACTCAATAGGAAAATTTTCCCCAAGGGCATGTGAAGGTAGTTTTATCCTTATCCTCGGGAGCTATTTGTATCTGATTGTATCTCCTAAATCCATCCAAAAAGGAGAAAAACTTCTTTCTTCCTAATGTATCAACGACCTCGTCTATAAAGGGTAAGGGAAAATGATCTTTTTGAGTTTCTTTATTTAATTCCTTGTAATAAACACAAATCTTCCACTTTCCATTCTTCTTAGTCATAATGACCAATAGGGAAGCCCATTGACTGTGCGATATTGGATAAATAAAACCCACATCTGATAGCTTATGTAGTTCATCTTTGATAATGTTTTTAAAGGCAGGATTCATTCTTCTCTGTGGCTTCCTAAGAGGTCGAAATTATTCTTTAATGTAGATGTGATGAGTACATAAATCAGGATTGGGTGTGTAAAACCAAAAGGTCAAAAAATTACTTCCATGAGTCTACTGAAATTGTTATGTCTTCCAGCTTCCCTACCGGTCTTATAGTAGATCAATCTGCCAATTCTAGGATGGTGGGAGTTGGTCTAAGGTTTTGCAAGCCTAAGGTAATCACATTTGTAGAATTTATTACATTAATTGTTGCTCCCAATTCTACTAGCACATTTGGGATATCAACCCCATTAATTTGTACTATCAGAATTGGGTTCCCTGGATCCTTGTATTTTACAGGTATAGGCTTCCCCAACGTTATATCTGATAGTTTTCTCATAACGTGAATAGTGAGTGGATCCTTCTATTTTCTTCCAGGTCTCTTAGAGCAACATTCTTTAATTGTTTTAGCATAAATTGGTATGTCCTTCATAGCCTGAAGTAATGGGGTTTTTACAAATAAATTTTGTAGTTCCCCTAAAAAATTGAATTCATGATGAGGACTCTATTTTCTCAAGGATAATTTCTTAGGATAAGGTGGACCAGCCTGACATCCTCTAGCAATAATTGTTTACGAAGGGGTTTGTTGTTTCATAGGAATTTTTATTGACTCGTCCCCAGTTGTTCTAGTAGAGTCTCTAGGTTCTCGTTCTGACACTTCATCATCAGTATGTTCAACAATTATCGGTGAAGTCTGAGTATTTACCACCCGACCAAATCAGAGATTTAATTCATTAAATTATGCGGTGGAAATATTGTATGCGGGGAGGATGAATGTCTCAACCGTTGATCCCCTCTATTGTTTGGATTTGGATTGGATTAAACAGGCAGTTGTGGACGAGGAGGAGGATTACTAGTGGACGCATCAGAAGGAAAGTGTAGTTGTTATCGTTGCATAGGTTGGGAGAATTGTCCTGAAGGAGGAGGAGGTCCATGCCAATTCTAGGACCATGAAAGTTTTGGACCAGTTTGAGGGAACCATGGTTTCCAGGGCATTGGATCTTGATAGGACTGTGACCATGAAGGTGAGAAAGGTACAGACTGAGGCCCAAAATTCAATTTATTGAAATACTGAGAAGGGTCTTGAGGCATACCTTGATTCATGTTTTATGGTTGTGGTTGCCATGGTTTCCTTGATCCCATGAAATATAGTTGATCTACTTCTTCATTTGTTCCCTGAAAAACTTCCTTCAACCCAGGAAGAGATGGATAGGTGCTAGTAGAATGACTGTGTTCACATATAGCACAAGTCTCGACAGAATTCAATGGAAATTCCTTCAATGGGTGCTTCTTCCTGCATTGAGGGCAGAAAATAGACATAGCCTTCTCTGCTTCCATTTGATTCTGTTTTTCCTGTAAAATGTCCAGCTGTGATGACATTGTGCTCAGGATATCGGTTCTTAAGTTGTCCAACAAGTTCCCAATTTTTTCTTTTGTAACTCCACCGCTGGATGTATTGAGAGTTTCTATCCCCTTCCTATGCCTCACAGCTCACCATGAACACTTAATGCATAATTTGCAGATGGTGTCAAATTATTATTTTGATATATCTCCCTTTCCTACTACATTCAATTGTTTCAAAGATTCCTCCCTTAGTGCCCAAAGAAAGATTATCTTCAAGATGTTTTTGTCCAGATCACTATGGCTTGATATTTGTAAACTATATTGAAAACGTTCCACAAAGTCCTCCATTTTCTCATCCTCTTTCTACATAATCTTAATGATTTCCTCCTGCACATCTTAGGATTTGCAGTAATATTGATACTTTTCAAGGAAAATCATCTTCATATCATCCCATGTAGTAATTGATTTCCCCCCTAAACCCCTAAACCATCTCAAATTTGTTCCCTTAAAAGTAGTGGGGAATATCTTCAATTTATGAGCATAAGAAATATAGCCATACCCCCAATAGACAACGTTGAATTCAAAAAGGAATGTGTCCAGATCTTCAAAATAAATACCATGGAAAATAGGTAATGTTTTCAAAGGAATTTACTTCATAGGCACATCACCTCTGATATCTCCAATTGGGAATTTGATCAAAGAAGTTGCGGGAGCCATGAATAACTTCCAATATTCACTTGGAATCTCAATAGGTTCTGGCTCTGGTTGTTCTATAATAGGCAGTTGATGTTTTTTAATAACACTTCTCTAATCAAATGGTCTAGAGAATTCCCTCAAGTCTTCTTATTGTGAACTTACGATATTCAGCTCCTTAGATCCTCTGCTTGCTCCTTCTTCTTCCCTGAATTTCACTTCTGCTATTGGGGGAGGTTTTGGTTTTGAAACTAACTACCCTCCAGATCTTGTATGAGATCTCACCCTAATAGTAGCTCACAATGATGCTCCTAGCTCATCTTTTGAAATGATCTCTTAGATGTAGGTAATTCTGCCGAGATCTCTCCCTCTTCTTTTTGGGGGTCTTCCTCTGCCCCTTTTATTTGTGTCTCTGTTCATGCAATCAAAAAATAAAAGGAAAACATTTAAGAAAATCAAAATCTCAGGACCTGGAGCAAGGTAAGAACTTCCCTCCCCAGGATGAGAGAGTGGCCCCTAAAAAGAAAGAAAAAAAAAAAAACAATCACAAAATCTAAGCTCAAGACCTGAAACAAGGTGAGATAAAAATTTCCCTTCCCAGAATGAGAGAGTGGTTCCTATGAAAAAGAATGTAGAACAATATAATGCTTAGGGCCTGGAGCAGGGTGAAAACTTCCCTCCCCAGGACAAGAGATCAGTCCTATGGTCAATACCAGTCGTACTTTCACGCCTTCAATAGCCTCCCTGACAATGATGTCAAAATGTTGGTGTCCAGATATGAATCATGCAATTCACCGAATTCCACATTAATTTTCAACCTAGGGCTCGACTGGTTATTTCAAGGCTATCATGCAAGGTATATGCAGGCCACAGTTTCCCTACCCAATATTGAACATTTAATTATAAACTTAACAATGTGTAACAACAAGCAATAATTCTAACAACAATAAGAGTAACAACAAGTTAAGACTCACAACAACACACTGATAAATCATTCACATGAATAAATAACTCAACATAAATAAACCTATGCACACATCTAATCCAAAAGCACCTGGTCAAGAGAGTGGGCCCAACTCCCTAATCAAGGTTGTGGCAAGATCAAGAAGTCACGAAATGCTCAGAAGACCATAATTTCATTAATCAAAATGACATTACAAAAGTATGTTGTTACAAACTTAGAGTTAATGTATTTCTCTTGCGATATTAACTGTTTCCTTTCATAGCCCCATAACTCTACATATAAAATTGATCAAACACTAACACCCCCTAGAATTGCGGCAATTATCTGCCTACAATTACATAGTGGTTTCCAAGTTGAAACAGAATATAAAGATAGCATGTTCTAATTGAGAGATTTATCCATTGTTGTAATTGATGTCCAAGGATAGAGTTTCCATCTCGATAGTCACCATTCATTGAACCACGGTTTTTGTCATCATTCCTCCAAATTTGCAAGAATAATAGAGTTAGCAAGCCGCTTAGGCAATAATCCCCTATGACTATGATTCATTAATTAATAATTCATAAAGGCATGACAAGAGGCATACATGTGTTGTTTAGAATATAAATCGAACAACAATGGTATGAAATGGGTACAGGAAAGGGGTAAAAGGGCGAGCAAAAAGTATGCAAATTTAGCAACCAACACCAAGAAACCGCTGCTAACCCAACACTAAAAATTCCTACTAATGTGCTCTTCCTTTTTGATGGATTCCCCGCCCAATCTGCATCAATGAAGCCTTACAGCTGCACTCCCTATGTCCTTCTGTACCAAATACCAAACTTAGTGGTGCATCAGAGGCATCTCAACACAAGCTTTTCTGCCTTCCAATACAGTTTGTTTGGCTTAACCATTGCTTGACTAAGTTGGTTAACTACATAACACATGATTAGTCATGTTTTCACCAAATACATAAGTGAACCACAAGTTTCCCGTAAGTGGTAGCCTCCACTTCCTCACCTGAAGTGGCATCCTATTTCCTCCAACTGCCTGCTAGAGGAGTGTCCATCAATTTGCTACTTTCCATGCAAAACTTCTTCAGTATATCATTGGCATACTTGCCTTGAGAGACAAAAAATTCCCCATCTCCTTGCCATACTTCCAAACCGAGGAAATAATGCATGAGCCCCATGTCCTTCATCTCAAATTCTCTTGCAAGATGCTCTTTGCAAGAGCTTATCAACTTCTCATCACCAATTAAAATTAAATCATCGACATATAATACTATAATAATAATTTATCTTCAATAAAAGTATGGTAAAGGTTTTCATCCGCTTCACTTTTGGTGAAGTCCAACCTAGTGAGATAGGTCTTGATCCTGGTGTCCCAAGCACGAGGTGTTTGTTTCAATCCATACAACGCTTTTTTGAGTCTGCACACATGCGACTCTCTGTCAAAGGTCTTAAAACCTTCTTATTTTTCAATGTACACCTCTTCCTCGATAACTCCATTAAGGAATGTTATCTTCACATCCATCTGGTGGATCTTCCATCCCATCTGCATTGCAAGTGCTAGAATTGAGCTGATCGAAAAGTACCTTTCTATTGGAGCAAAGCTCTCCTTATAGTCAATTCCCTCCACTGAAGAGAACCCATTGGCCATAGATTTGGCCTTGTGTTTCTTGATGCTAACGTCTAACGCTTGCTTCATCTTGTAGATCCCTCTCAAACCCACTACTAATTTTTCCTCCAGTCTTCGTACTTCTACCCAAACATTGTTTCTGATAATGGAATCATATTCCTCTACCATAACATTAACCCATACTGGTTTCTCTACAACTTCCTCAAATGAGTATGGCTCAGTGTCTACAAGATCACTCATCAAATCCATGTATCTAGTGTATCAATCCAGTGACCTCCTCTACATGCGTTGTGATGTCAGTGCTCCCACATTCTCTCTAACATCATGCAATAATTTGTTAGCTTCCCTAGTTCGTTTCCTTCCATCTTTGGATGTCTTTTCTTGAGTGGATGTCTCCACTCTCGGCACCTCTTGTTGTGGCTTCCCCACAACTTCCTGAGGTTCTTCTTTTGCAGCTAAAATCTCCTCCACCAAATGCAACTGAATCTCCCTCTCAAAATAACACCTCATTTCCTTCTCCTCATCAAAATTCACATCTCTACGAACAATTATCATCCTGAGAGATGGAAAGTACACACAATAGTTATGAGATGTTTCTATGTACCCTACAAAAATGCCCAACTCTATTTGCTAGCTCTAGATTTTTCCTTGAGCCCTTGGAAACATGAAAGTAAATTGATGATCCAAAGATCTTGAAGTGTGACACATCTGGTTTTTTCCCTGAAAAAGCTTCCTCTGGTGTAATCATGCCAAGAATCCGATGAGGTATCTTGTTCTGTAAATAGACCATTGTGTTGCATGCTTCATCTAACAAGTGCAGTGGTAGGCCTTAGTCATGCAACATCACCCTTGCTACTCCCATAATACTTTTTTTCTTCCTCCCAGCCACCCAATTCTATTGTGGGTTGTGGGGTGTTTTCAACTCTCGTCAAATGCCTTCCTTTTCACATAAATTTTTAAACTCATTTGACACATACTCACTTCCATTATCACTCATGAGAGCCTTCAGTTTCTTTCCAGTTTATTTCTCAACAAGTTATTTAAACTCAACACACTTGGAGAATGTCTGGTATTTCTTATGCATGATGAAGATCCAACACTTTCGTGAGAAATCATCTACAAATATTACATAATACATGTGCTTGGCAGTGGAGGCTGTCAAGAAAGGTCCACACACATCAGAGTGAATCATTTCAAGGACTGCTTGTGTTTTACTATCTTGATCATTGAAGATGGATTTTGTGTACTTCCCTAAAGTACACCCTTTGCATGTATCTCGCTACTCTATTCCTCCTTTGGGAAGTCCTGTAGAAATTTGTTGCATGATCTTCAAAGCACCATGATGCAAATGGACAAGTATACTATGCCATAATTCATCTATATCTTGACTCTACACCTTCTCTATTTTTTTTAATGTTGTACAGTATTCCACATCTAATTTTTAGAGGTTCTTCACACAAACCTTGATCCTATTCACTTGTCCCATGGCGATGTGTCTTAGGAAAGAATTCCCTTTTCTAAATATCACATCATAGCCACGATCTTCCAACATAGAAACTGAAACGAGATTCTTCTTCAGACCCAGAACATACATGACATCCTTGAGTTTGAGAGGGGAGATAGGGTCCCTTTGAAAAGTAACTGTACCAATACCAGTCGCACTATACCTTCCATCAACTCCCATCTCGATGTGAATCTAGAGGATTTTATCCTCCTAGTCGTTGAAGGATTATCAGTTTCCCATCATATGGAATGAGGCTCCACTATCTAGATACCACACACTACCCATCATCATGCTCACCATATATGCGATGAGAATAAAATCAAGCTTAAAATGTGAAGCCAAAGATTCACCTGCTGCTCCTCCTGAAGGCTTCTTTCCCTCCTTCTTGTGTGGACACTTCATGAAATAATGTCCCAATTCATGATAGTTAAAGCACTTGATTTTGGAAAAGTATTTCTTCTTTTCCCCTTGACCAAATTCTCCTTTGGATTGATGTTTCTTCCCTTTCCCTTTCTTAGCCTTTCCAACCATTGAATAGATCTCCTTGTCCTTGACCTTAGATGAGGCCCCATCTCTAGTATTCTACCTTATCTCCTCCTATACCAAATCCGACCAAAGACATTCCTAATTTGGTCGCTTCTCCCTCCCATTCAACAAATCCTGGTAGTTGTTGCAACTCCTGTGAAGGCCTAGTAGGGCTAAACTCATGACATCCAAAACAGTAACCCCAACTCTTCCAAGTTCATCACGAAATTGTGTGAACCGGCTCATGTACTATTTAATAGATTCAATCTTCTACATCTTGATATTCTAAAGCTTGTGCTTGAACGCCAAATTCATGTGGTCACTATTGTTTTGGAACAACTCTGTCAGTGCCCACCACATTGCATATGAGGTTTCTTTCCCATGCATATTGGAGACTATGTTATCCTTCACACCTTCCAACACAATTCTCCTCACTTTGGCTACACACTTCTTCCATTTTGTTAGATCTTGAACATCAGCTGCTGCTGGTTTTGGGATCTCAATATTTATGAATTCCTTCAATGCATTATCCTCCAACATAGCCTCCATGTGGTCCTTCGAATCCATAAATTTCAATCTTCCCTCAAGGGCATACTCAAGCCTTAGACCATAGAATGTCATCCTTCTAGCTCTTATGAAATGATCCTGCAAATTTGATTCTCCTGAAAAGACAACTTTGAATTCTCTTCTCTACTGTGAATCCCACATTGATACCATGTAGAAATTCTATGTAAATTCAAAACAACTCATGTAATTTACTAAAACATAAAACTTGAATCTACTCATCTGCAGAAAGTAATTCATGATCGAGAAAGGAAATCATAAACATGCGACATGAATCAATACACAAACATGGAGAATTATCTCGTGGAAAGAAACTACTCAAAATCCCTTCCTATTTTCATTGCATTAATCATAAAATAGAGAAGAAATACAATGCTTCCTCAAGCCTGAGCAACATCTACACTAGTATATTCTATCTCACTGCTTCATAGACTTACCCTGGCCAACACTTGACCAATTTTCCTGCCTTCCAAGCTCCTATTTCCTTATGTTGTTCCTTAAGGAATTAACCCCTGTTAATTAGGAAATTGATCCATGAGAATTCTGCAAGTCTTGTAGGCCCCTCTCTGACTCCATTCACCACCTGTATACTTCAGAATAGTTTACAACTGATAGTGCACCTCCCTTGAACTCCAATTCCAACTGGGTAACTCAAATTATCTACATGCATGAATTATTTTGTATTGAATGATGAGTTAACTGATTGATCACTGTGGTACACACTCCACTATTGGAACCTCCACTAGTTCTCTAACAATTAGAACTAGTTTAACTCACAATAACTCAAATTAACTGAAATAGATTGCTAGAAATTAGCAATCAATCATACTAAACTGAACTCAAGTGTCTCCTACTCGAATTAACTGAGTTAATTGAGTGACAAGAGCCATGTCACCTCAGTTAACTACCTCCAAGTATTTTACTAAAATTGAAATTCGAATTTTAATTTAGTTTGACCAAAGAAAAGTTACAACTAGATTTTCTTGCTGCATTTTCAACAAAGTTATTAGGAATTTGGCCAGGGTCCAAAGAGGTGTCCTCCTCATGGATCATTACCTTGCTACAGGATCCCACAATTTTCAATAGCAGAGGGATCAATGTCAGTTGGTGTAGTCATATGCTAAGTATCACATAGGAGTGTTGATAATAGTGCAAGAGGCACCGTGAAAATTCAATATCAGTGTAGTCTTTCCTATAGATAGTTGCAGAGACAGTTGATTCAATGTTTTTTTTGGATGATTCTCAATTGCAGTTGTTGCAATGGAAACAAAAATAGTGAGAGGTAGTGATACAATACATTCCATACGTGTTGGATAGGTGTGGTGCAAAATCCCTTTCTTACTATGAGGGAGTGTTAGAAACTGTAGCGAGAAATGCTCAATTTTACTTTAACCAAAGTCAAATTGAGTAAATTGAATTTGCACATTAGCAGGACAACTTGGAGGCAGTTAACTAGTCTGACATGGCTCTTTTCACTTAGTTATCTCAGTGAATACAAGTTAGTGGGCTTGAAGTTCAGGCATTGTTACCGGGAAATCTAGTGTCTATTCAGAACTGCTAGTCCCACTAGGACAGGTAGCTATCTTAGAAACAAACAGATTAAAGTTACTTGCTTTTCCTTTACGAGAGAGAGATGGGAAAGAAGCAGAGAGTACCAACCTCAGTCTTCTGCTTGGCTCCTTGCTTGTTTCCTTTCCCCTTTGACAGAATCTCGCGACTGCTTCCTTACTTTTTCGACTTCAAAGAGCACATGTAGATTCACAGCAACATAATACCATCAAAGCATAGATACCTTTCACTGTAAACAATATAGGATCATATATATATTGACCATATAAATGCATATAACAAACACAGTATTCAGAGATACACAAGAACATGGAGGAAAACTCAAATAGCTTTATTAGTAAAAGTTGTAGAAGAGAGGATTACAACCATTTGGTCTGACCCAGTGCCATCCTCCCAGCTTGAAAGCCCTCTTCACCTCACACAAAGCAAGATCACCCAACAATGTCTTCAAAGGGAAACCAGCAGCACCTCTTTGCAAATTTCCAAATTCCAACCCCTGGGTCTCTTGGATGAGGGATCCATATATAGATATTTGTAGAGGTGTGAGTTAGCTCTGGGTTTTTGATTAGTGTCATTCCACTGATAGTTCTTGGTTCCACTTGGATATTTCATTGATCTCTTACTCATCTCTGCGTGAATTCTGAGAGGCAAGTGTCATATGAGAAGTTTCTAGAAGATTCCTTGATCATCCACTTAGCAAACTGTCTCTGCCATTTGTCTATTCTCACTCATTGCACCCTACAGAAGGCCTTTTCAGTATGCATCGCACCTCCCATGTGTACAAGGTGAGATGCATCACATCCTGGCCATGGAGCAAGTGAGATGATCCAGTTTTGACCAGTTCTGAGCAGTTTTTCATGGAAAACTTCTGGGAGATGATGTAATCAGCTGACCTTGTTCCTTTAGGGTATGAAACAAAACTTTTAGGGACTTAGAAGCCCTTGGTTTATGGACATATGTGATTGGGGTTGCAGTGCCCAAACATGTCTATAACAGTTGCCCCCTAAAGCATGAGGTCGTAAATCTTTTGATGTCGGGTGAAATTCTTTATAATGAGGATCCGAGGTTTTTCGAACTGGAAGGTGACCTATAATAAGATACAATAAAACACATTATCTTCATAATATTTTCATGATCTAGCTGAGGTGGGCATTCCCATGCTCAGCTTGATAAATTCATTTTCATGTACATAGGACAGACAACCGTCTGTGTGCAGACTGATGATTCTGGTAGAGCCATCATCCCTTAGTTTGGATGATTATCTATGCAGCAATGATGTACATTTGATGTCTTTATTTTCCTGAATATATCGCAGCCCAGATGGATGAAACTAGATCCGGGGTCTTCAAAACTCGTTCAATCTTCACCCGAAAGTACAAGGCAATCCATGTGAAAAGATGTTCTGATGTCGAACATGGAAGAACATCGTCTGATTACCAGCCAATGATGTAAGTTGTTAACAGGCACGAGAGGAATCACCGATGATGATGATGAACCTCAAGGTACTGCAGTACAATTCACGTGGTGTGAATACATGAATCGATGTTGAACACCACGCAAAATCTTTCGGTTGAAGGCCATTAATGTAAACCTGTGAGAAACTTGCCATTGAGGCATGCAAGCTTCAAAGTACTGAAAGGGTTGTTCCTAGGTCGAATTCTTGGATAATGAGCTGATGTCAACAAGAAGTGACTCATCGTAGGAGGGCATTAATGAATCCCACATCTATGACACAGAACAGAGCAAATGATTTTGTGGAGGTGAAAATGATCTGATGATACAAAGTTCAGGGTGGCAATCATGAAAGAATGAAGCGTGAAGGTGTTGCAGCAGATGAGACACAAGCTGGGTTGGTGAATTCTCTTAGCGACTTCTCTTGAACATATCGGTGACACTGAAATGGATTGGTAGTGTTAACCCCAAAAATGGATGGTACGGTGGACCAATGGTGATATGACCGGTGAACGGAATAACCCAACCCAACTCAATCATGGTGATGGAGTGAAAGTGTTATGTTCAAGAGCGACTTGCTACCAATAAAGTTTCTTCAAGTTTTCTTCCCAATTTTCCCCAATCATTTCTGACCAATACCTCTTTATTTTTGTCAAGCTTGAGGAGGATAACATATGCTTGTTCTATAATTTTCCCTTCGGGCAAACTCGTCCCTATGTTTTAGTGAGCCTAGCGGCAGTGAAACTCGTTCTTATCTAAATGGACAACTTTGTCGCTATTGTTTTAACGAGTTTAACGACAAGGATAACTCGGTCCTTTTCAATTTTAGAGAGTCTGAAAAAGACGAAAAGAAGACTCCAATATTCCTTTTTCGTAATATAATCCCTTAAGTCTGAAAAAGTATAAAACAATGCGAAAGGGATGACTTTTAGATAGTTTTAACGAGTCAAACAAGACAAACACTCGATCTTTTTGTCTAATAATCCCTCAGGTCCAAAAAGATTAAAATATAGAGGAGGGATAGCACTTCCAATCACTTTAACAAGCTGGAGATGCCAATTTCTCAGCAATCTTTTCATTTTTTACGAGTCAGATGAAAAGAGCTTAAAGGAGACTCGTTTTTTGAGGAACGAGTGGTGTTTTCAGATAGCAGCTGGTTCCAGGTAAGGTTTGGAACTTTCCAATCATGGCAGTGTAAAAAGGTGGCTAATAGGATCACTTGTCGCAGTTGTTCCTCAAAAGGGGCAAACAATCAAATGGAGGAAAATGATCGGCTAAAACAGAGTGGAGGTGATGGTAAGGACACGACCAAGGCTCAAAATTTGAAGATAGTCATTCACAATGGTTATTTACCGGAGGTGGGTTCATTTTTTAATGAGCTTAAACTCTGGTGGAACAGATGCTCATTGCTAGGTTTAATTTTAACGAGCTTGAACTTCGCGTAAAACTGCTCGTTGCTAGGTTTATTTTTTAACAAGCTTGAACTTCGCGTAAAACTGCTCATTACTAGGTTTATTTTTTAACGAGCTTGAACTTCGCATAAAACTGCTCATGGCGGGTTTATTTTTTAACAAACTTCAACCCTGCGGTAACACTGCTCATGATAAGTTTGCATGCCCCCAGCATAATAACGCAAATCGAGGTGCATGCCCCCCAAGCTTCATTGCATTCAACTCGGTGGTTGGAATGAAGGTTTACCTTTGAGATCTTTGAAAGACTTGACTTGGATTTTATGAGATCGTAATCAAAGATTCGATTTGGAAAAGGGATTTGTTTCATTTTTTAATGAGGTTGAAACAGTGAAAGAACTGTCCTCATTACTCCTTGTTTCATTTTTTAATGAGGCTGACACGAGATAAGAACCATCCTCTGAATCCACCGTATTTATAGTATTTGATAGAAAATCAAAAACTGAAGGATGATTAAGGTCGCTGGATTAATCTTCATGGTAATCCGGAAGATGGGAGCAATGGTGGTAATCTTCCCATGGTGCCTCTCCTATCATCATTGATTGAATGATTCCTTCCTCTGTAGAATGTACATGCGACCAAGGATCTGAAGAGGTGCCATATTCCTTAGACCTATCTATCCAAACACTCGATGAGCATTGATTTGGGTTTGTCCCCCAGGCCAAGAAAATTGATTGCTACAATATTTCTAAAATGGCAATGATCCATGCTGACAAAATGTTTGGGAAGCTTCTGAATCTTTTAGATATAGAAGGTTTCATATTGCAGGTTTCCACTGTGGCCACTTCCACCAGATTACTCAGAGGCAGTAGGGCAAAATTACCCATTAAGGCAGGGTCTTTTAGGAGGCCTACTCCGATATTTTGAAGTGAATGAGTGCTTCCATGGGTCATTGGAATGCTTCCTGTAACTTGTGAACTATTGTGGAGGAACGTTTGTTGATCAATGATTGTAATTCCTACTTGAAAAGGAAATGCAATCTTTCTAAACTATGTTGACACAACTGCAGCCATAGCATAAATCCAGGGCCTTCACAGTAGGATGTTGTAATCGAGGTTTCCATCGACAACTTCAACATCAATTTCTACTATTTTGCCCCCTAGTTCAACTTGCAAGTTACTTAAAATCCCGTATGGGGTGTATGTTCGTCCATCAAATGCTTTTAATGTCGTTGACGTTCGCGACAAGGGTGGTGAGCCTAAATTTTTCTAGCAACTCATTGACATAATACATGTAGACATCCCCTCATCAATAATTGTTCAATGAACAGTTTTGTTGAGGGCTTTCACTTCAACGAGGAAAGCGAGTTGAGCTGGTAATTATGGGTCATATCCTTTATGATTAAAGGCCACAAGATTGGAATCCACTGGGTCAATCCCACCTATTGCTGATAATAAAGCTTGCTTCTGGGAGGGGCAATCTTGCATTACCTCAAGTGTCGACATAGCAGACAGCGATTGGGCCAGGTCGTCTACTATATTATAATTCTGTGTCATTCTGGCACGAGGATTAAATTTCAATTTGTGTACAACTCCCTTTGGTGGCTTTATCGTTAGCTCAGGAATGATGGGTGGCAAAACTTCGGTCGAAGTTGTTGTCGAACTACTAGGTTGATCAGTAGCCTTGTTGTTCGACAGCTGTGGATTCCCGTAATCTTTATTCCTTGTCGATATCAAAGCATCATTTTGCTATTTTGAAATGGACAACATAAGGACTTGGGATGGGGAAGCATTGTCACTAACAACCAGATTGGTTCCTAGGTTTGGAAACGGATCTGTCAATACTGCTGAGGCTTTTGGATTCTTAAGAAATTTCTTAACTTCAGCTTTATATGGACAATCTCTCGTCCAATGATCCTCATCGCATATGAGGCATGGCTGAGTAGGTTTCTTTCACCCAGAAGGGTTCGTAGAAGATTTTTCAGGAGACGAATCATCTTGTTTCTTCTTTTTGCTCTTCCCTTTCTTCTTGCCTCTTGGTTGCTTCGGTTCTTTGCCTTTGTCAGTTGACACGGCATTGACCTCCGAGGCTAGAATTTCTTCATTTTCATTTTGATCAGAAATCTTACGGGCTTTCTTAGATGCAACCTTTTTTTATTTCGTGCTTGTCGTACCTATCACGCCATCACCGACATGAGAGTCTTTGTTTGATTTAGGAGCAGGAGGAACGAAAAACTCTGGTCTAGGAGCATTGGGGACTTTGTCGTATAGCGTTCCAGAATGAGTATAGATCAAGTCTAGATATTGCGCACGAGCAATAACCTGCTCTTCAGTGACGACCCCTCCCTTTGCCACATCTTCTATAATAGAAGGTAACAATGACTTAATAAACCATTCAGCTAGCAGCTGATCAAGAACATATGTTTTCACCACTCTACGACGACGTCACCATTCATGAATATGATCAGATATATGAGTGGCTGTCGTTTGTTTGAAATTGTAAGAAGCTCTGTTCCTATTTCATACCTTATTGGTAATTGAAAATGGGTTAAAAAGGTTATGGCAAGGGCACTGAAGTTATCAAATGAAGCTCTAGGAAATTTTATGTACCATTTTGCTGCCAGACAAGTTAACGTTCATTGAAAAAGGCGAAGTCGAATCAAATCATCATTGAGAGTGTTGGACGAACACCACAGATGAAAGGTCATCACATCATTCGAAAAGGCTTCACCCAGATTTCCATTAAATTTAGGAATGTCTGATGGAAGTTTGTGAGGAATCGCTGGCCACCAAGGGGCATAAGCGATTGGATCGTTCGTTAGCCGATTTAGATCTGGTAACTCTAGAGTCACCACAAAGGGCAACTTTTGATTCAAGTTCGGCGAAGCGTACCCAAGATAAGATGGGATTGCCTGAGCAGTGGGTCTTTGCATACCAGCATAATGCATTTGATGCTGATAAATTTAATAAGGTGTTTGGGCATAACCAATTTGAGATGATTGGTTATAACCATTTTGAATACACAGCTGCCCATTACTTGCAAAGTTTTGCTGCTCAGGTCCTTGGTAAGCTTGTTGGAATTGCGGTTGTTGATGTTGCACCAGCCATGGTTGTGAAACCATTTGTTGTTGCCCAATACTAGACATTTGACCAAGATGATGGGTAATAGTACCCGTTTGAGCCTGAGTCGCTCCAGTTAAGGAGCCACTAACTAGCGATTGTGGTTGTGTCATAGGGACAAGAGGCTGTTGTACAATGACTGAGAAACTTGTGGTTGTCATACAACAGGAAATGCTTGTACTTGCGACACTGTCACAATAGCTGGTGTAGTGGGGATATTTGACACAGGTAGACTCAGTTGCATTGAATATACAACTCCTATTTGTTGAGGCAGTATTGGCACCCAACTGTTGGATGTGATTCCAATTTGACCTGAATTTAGTTGTGAACCTTCATATGGTTGTTCTCCCAGAGGGAACAATGAGAGGGTGTAGTGCCCTCCATATGGTGACAGCCCAGTGCTCAAAGGAATGATTGGCCTTTGGAGACCAGACTACCCAAATTGAACTTGTTGTGAAGGATAAATTTGTTGAGATTCAACATAAGAGATTCCAGATACTATTTCGGATGAACAAACGGGTACAGACCATACTGTCAAAACAGTCCCTGGGTGGACTCCTTCTAGTAGTCGAGGGCTAGTTGGGACAGATGGTATACCAGCGAACATCGTCGGAGTGGTGGCAGGCAGTTCTGCTACCGCTGTATCGAACGACACAATCCTAGATGTCAATGGTTGTCCAAACATATCAAGTCTATCCAAAAGACTTCCCAATGATTCTGCAGGAGCTTTTGATGAAGGGTTATTAAATTCTGAAGTAGAAGGATATAGGTGGATCCCAGTCCCAAAATGCGATGGAATACTAGATGGGAGATCCTTCGTAATCTCTTCTATAGCAATCAATCTGGGTGGAAGAGGCAGACCATCAGGTCTGTAAAATATTTCTGGTGCCGAAGAAGATATAGATTCCACAGCGACAGATGTTGGAGGGGTAACACCTTTTGAATCAACTCTAGAAGGAGCTAGTTCAGGAATCGAAGTGTTGACTGTTACACTAGGATTAGTTCCAATGTCCTCTTGTAACTGTGGAACTTCTTCTGTAGAGGCATGGATACCAGAAATGGTTGGAGTAACTAGAGTCTCAGAGAATGTTGAAACACAAGTTTCAAACAAACTAGTGGACTTTGACCCAGTTAAACGAGTTCGCTTGGCCCAGAATGGTTTCATTTCCAGAGTCAAAGACAGTTGACTCGTTAGTCTCCGTGAACGATGGGGTTTTGATTGAATTTCTTCCATGATTGCAGATTGCTCGATCAACTCAAAATAAGAGGGGAAAAATGTTATTTCGAATTAAATGAATTTTAGACACTTTGACACAACTTTCTTTATCAATTTTAAAGAGTCGAGAAAAAGCTAAAGATGTCTCTAGTCACCTTCGATTTTTAATGAGCCTGAAGTGACAAGTGCTCAGAATATTTTCCTTTAAGGAGTCTGAAAAGGAATGAAAGAAAATACTCTGGAAATCTAGACAAAGGGATTACCAAACCAATCGCAAAATTGTAGAATACTTTTTACGATACGGCAGTCAGTCTTCCCGAATGTTGTGTTCAGCGCATTACAATCGATAGGGCAGCAGACACGGCTTCCTAATGATAAAGGATATAGAATATTGTGGTCTCACAATATATACTCGACGGTACGTGGGAGCACAAGTCCGTATTGGCACTTATTGTCTCAAAGAGGAGGAATCACCCAACCTACGATGAAAGTGACAGTTACCAGGCTTTACGATGCCAGAATACGTCTCTAACCTAGACTTCTAGATGTTGTGCATTAGGTTCCAAAGCGTTTTTATGTTCATTAAATTTATTTTATAGTTGATCTTTCTTAAGAAATTTTCCTTTCAGGTTCACTGCATGATGTAGATATACAATTCCTAAAATGCAATCTAAGATGATAAACAGTCATTTAATCTTCTTTTTGCAATGAAAATCCTAGCTACTAAGGAAAGAGAAATGTAATCCTTTCAACATAGAGAAAAGAGCACACACTAGATGCATTGTCCTAAATCAAAATCAACAAGAAATCTAAATGCAAATGCACATGCAATGTATTTTTTTTCCGCTTTCTTAATGTGTGAATGACAAAAAGAATGCTAAAATACAAATCTAAATTTTCTCTTCTTTCAAAGCGACAATACTAGCGATTTTCTTTTCAAAAAACGACAAGAAGGCAAGACGACACTCTGCGGTTTTGAATTGAAAACTGCTTTCGACAGTTGAAATACTTATAAATTCAGATCAAATACAAGAGTAACAGTGTAATTGACTATCAAAAAGAGAAGTATTCTTTTCTTTGACTGAAAACGACCCTTGCGACACTTCCAAATCAAAAGACGACAGTTCGATTAAGGTACTTCTTTGTAAAAGAGAACTGTAAATGGCGCACAATACATAAAAACATTCACAATTCTTTGTACAATGGAGGTTGGATGATGAAAAGAAAGGGGGTTTCTACAGTGGTCTACCGATCACAGACAGCAAAACTCCTGAATAAAACTAAAGAGCATGAAGAAAAACCAAAATCTAGAGGCAGATTTAGTCTTGTCTGATGGTCCAGGGACGAGACTTCAACTTGGTTTTTGGTCATAGTTTGCAGTTTAGTTCAGGGATTTAGGCCGAACAAATGATAGTCAGTAACTACAAAGTACAGGGCTGATCTAATGAGGTTACTTAAGCTACCTCTAGGGAACTTAGGATGTTTGCAAGTCAATTGTTCAGTTCATAAACAAACCCAGAGATTGACTAAAGCAGTGTTGATCTACTTTGCACTTGCATAGCAAATGCAGTTCGAAGGCTAGCTGGCTTAACTTCAGGCTCCGTCTATGGTTTATGAATCAAAAAAATAGAGACAAGCAATCAAACTAATCGCTCCCCAGCGGAGTCGCCATTTTGTTACCGGGAAATCTAGTGTCTATTCAGAACTACTAATCCCACTAAGACGAGTAGCTATCTTAGAAACAAACATATTAAAGTTACTTGCTTTCCCTTTACGAGAGAGAGATGGGAAAGAAGCAGAGAGTACCAACCTCAGTCTTCTGCTTGGCTCCTTGCTTGTTTCCTTTCCCCTTTGACAGAATCTCGCCACTGCTTCCTTACTTGTCCAGCTTCAAAGAGCACCTGTAGATTCATGGCAGCGTAATACCATCAAAGCATAGAGACCTTTCACTGTAAAAAATATAGGATCATATATATATTGACCATATAAATGCATATAACAAACACAGTATTTAGAGATACACAAGAACATGGAGGAAAACTCAAATAGCTTTATTAGTAAAAGTTGTAGAAGAGAGGATTACAACCATTTGGTCTGACCCAGCGCCATCCTCCCAGCTTGAAATCCCTCTTCACCTCACACAAAGCAAGATCACCCAACAATGTCTTCAAAGGGAAACCAGCAGCACCTCTTTGCAAATTACCAAATTCCAACCCCTGGATCTCTTGGATGAGGGATCCATATATAGATATTTGTAGAGGTGTGAGTCAGCTCTAGGTTTTTTATTAGGGTCATTCCACCAATAGTTCTTGGTTCCACTTGGAGATTTCATTGATCTCTTACTCATCCCTGGGCGAATTCTAAGAGGCAAGTGTCATATGAGAAGTTTCTGGAAGATTCCTTGATCATCCACTTAACAAAATGTCTCTGTCATTTGTCTATTCTCGCTCATCACACCCTACATAAGTCCTTTTCAGTATGCATTGCACCTCCCGTGTGTACAAGGTGAGATGCATCGCACCCTGGCCATGGAGCAAGTGAGATGATCCAGTTTTGACCAGTTCCGAGCAGCTTTTCATGGAAAACTTCCGGGAGATGATGTAATCAGCTGACCTTGTTCCTTTAGGGTATGAAACAACATTTTCAGGGACTTAGAAGCCCTTGGTTTATGGACATATTTGATTGGGGTTGCAGTGCCCAAATATGTCTATAACATGCATGCATGTTTTGATTGCTAAATTTTAGCATTCTAGTTTAGTTATTTTCAGTTGTACTCAGTTCGCTTCCCTCTAACAATTAACAGAGTTAGTTGAAGGTCAGTTGTGTAGCGAGATAGAATTTTAACTCAGAGATTTATCAGTTAACTAATCAATCAGCTAAAAATAGCTCATGCATGCATGAAATTCGAATTACTCAACTGGAGTGGAGGAATTAAGGCTAATGTAAAATTATTTGTATACTATTGGAGTGTACAAAATTTTGCATGGAGGTGGTTTATTAATCCTTGGAAATTGTGCAAGGAGATGAGGACTTCCCTATTGTTTAGGAGCTCGAATTTTCTCAAGATTGTGCAAGGAAATAGGAGGTTGGTGGAGAAGTAAATTGACTATGTGTTCGCTAGAGGCTCTCATTCAGCAGAGAGAACATTTATTCTTTTGCAGGTTATGCTCAAACCTGGAGAAATAAATTGTAGTAGTTTCTCTATTCAACTTATTAATGCAAAGAAGATTGAGGGGTTTTTCCCAGTTGGGTTCCCCTAGAAATCACTGTGTACTTGAGGTTTTACTTGTTTCATGTCTATGCATGTTGATCTAAATTGTGATTTCCATTTTGCATAATTGTAGAGTAGAATTGTGTCTCTTTTTTTTTTCAGTTTGAAATCTTGAGCAGTTGCAATTTCGATCAAATTTCTACATATTATAAACCCAATGGATCAATAAACCCAAGGGATTAATATTATAAAATAAAGTTATTAATATTAAAAATTCAAGGGATTAATATGATAAACCCTTGTGATTAATATTATAAATGCAAGGGTTTAATAAACTCAATGGATTATAAACCTAAGGCATTATAAACCTTAGGACTAATATTATAAACCCTAATATTAATATGTCAAATCTAAGATCAATATTATAAACCCTAAAGATTATAAACCCCAATATATTATTATACATATTATGGATTAATATTATAAACCCAGGGGATTAATAAACCTAAGAGATTATTGATACTATAAACCCAAGGGACTAATAATATTATAAAATCAAGGGATTGATAAACCCAAGGATATAATATTATAAACCCAAGGGAATAATATTAAGCCCTAGGATTTATATTATAAACCCAATGGATTATAAACCCTAGTATTAATATTGTAAACCCAAGGCAGTAAAAACCCTAGGATTAATATTATAAACCCTATGATTATAAACATTAAGATTATAAACCATAAACCCAATATTATAAACCAGAATATTAAACCCAAATTCATTGAACGTTTCAATGCAACATTGAATAAATTACAATGTAATGAATCATTGTGAAAATGATTGTCACACTGCTTGTCACATTGCGACAATGTTTATCACACTACAATGGTGGAGATATTTTCGTACCATTCCAAGTCACAATATGAAACCCTAATATTAAACCAAATATTATAAGCCCAAACATTATAAACCCTAAGAATATAAAACCCAATATTAAACCCAATATTAAAAACCCCAATATTATAAACTCAATATTAAGCACAATATTATAACCTCAATATTAGAAACCCTAATATTAAACCCCAATTTTGTAATTTCATATTGTGGCATTGAATAAATCGCAATGTAATGTAACATTGCAACAACCATTTTCAGATTGATTATCGTTTTGAGACAAATTTTGTCACAATACAGTAGTGGACACTTTTTTGTAACATTCAAGCATCATGATATTAAACCCTAATATTAAACTGAATATTATAAACCTTGACATCATAAAGCCCAATATTGTAAACTCTGAGATTAATAAATTTTTTTTTTGGTCAAGTAAGAATGGAGCCTTCTATTAACCGAACTAGTACATTACATATGTTATAGGGTAAACCAAAACCGATGCATTTACCAAAACTCGATCGAGAGGCCTGTGGGAAATGGTCCACAAAACCTATCTGAAGCATAAATGGCTTTAAGCCCTTAAAACATGGAAACATTCACTCTAAAGAAATAAATGTAATACACAGGAAAAATGCAGAAACCCAACCCACATCACTTAAGGTCGGACTTCAAACAAATTACATCCGCAACCATAAATATCATTGGGTCTGCACTTCCAGTCCAAAGCCTTTCCATTGCACTCTTCGAACACTGATTTCCGATCAGCCTGATCCCTGTTTTCCATCTCTTTCATCGATCCAACATCTATAGGGTTATTGCTTAAATGAAAATCGGTGAATCACAAACCAACTCCTTCTCCTTCCCCCAATTACCGATTAGCCAACTTGCGCGACGTAACCTCCACCGTTGATCTACACTTCGTGGATCCAATAGTCCATGATGATTTCGGGTGGACAAGTAGCACGAGGAATAACCACCCAAAAAAGCGGTTTCCTCTCTCGTCCTCACTGCTACATGTCACTTGATGAGTGGAATCAGAGGCCTTCCATGAAAAACCAGTTACCACTTAGACCCCACCCGAAATACCACTTGTGGTTTGAGAAACCACTTCCCTCACGAATTAACTTTCGCACTTTTCCATCATGCGAAGACCGTTGAACCATCCCATCAGATGGTTCTCGTTTCTCTCTGCTTATGCCACTGATCTTCGCTAGACAATGGATTTACTCTTAAACCCCATTTTCTCTGCCCAACTCTGTTTAACACATAGACACTCATATATAAAAAAATTTCATTAAACAAAGGATCGCCATTGATCCTTACAGTGATCGATGGCCGATCAAACCTGTAAAATTTCCAAAATCGGTCCTCACACGAATACAAACTGCGAACTGTTACCACACAACAGGCAAACCCTATCCTCCTGCCTATCTCCTGAGCCTCCTTGATTCATCATGTCAATCCATCGATCCCTATCTTTGGCAGCCTAATAGAGACAATCCTCTAACAGTTTTCCTGGTGGTAACATCTCCCAAACATGTCGAGTGTCCCTTTTCTTATTAATCACTCCTTCATTTTCCAAACGATCAGCTAACATGTTAGCTTTTCTTTTCACATAGACAAAGCTTATAGTTCTTAGGGTTTGCAGGTGAGTGTAGATATGATGAAAGACCTGCTTTAGCTTCCAGTGTTTCAACACTTTATCCGGTGAAGTACCATTGCATATTTTCTTGGCCGCTCTAATAATCAATTTCGAATCTGCTTCAATGATGACATTGTGTGAATTTGAATCCACCAAGATTTCTAAGTATTTCTCTAAGGCCATGAGTTCTACCATGTTATTAGTGGCCTTCCCTAAGTGGCCATGAAAGATCTCCTTTATTTGTCCCTATTCATCTCTTATAGCACCCCCAAAACCAGCTAACCCTGGATTTCCCTTAGAAGCTCCATCTATGTTGACCTTTAAGAAGCCATGTGGAGGAGGCTTCCAAATATTTATATCTGCATTTGTTTGGCTCACACCTTTGCTTATGCCCTGCGAGCCTATAGACTGGAGGCCCAAATTTAGTAGAATACATGCATCTTGGGGCATGGGAGGGTCCCTAGAAAGTTTCCTTAACAAGCTGTTGACTGTGTCTTTGAGCTGCCTTAAAATTTGGTCAATTATATGTTGGGGCTTGCTTGCTTTGTTCTTGAAGATCTAATTATTGTGTTCTTTCCAAACATCCCAGATGAAAAATCTTGGAACCAGAGTCTAGGCTTTATTAATGATTTCATTCCCTGAGAAGTTTTTCCTCCAATTCTTCAAAGTGTTGGAGATGTTGAGCCTATCCTTATCAGTGTGACTAAAGATTGAGGCCACCCAATCCCACATGGTAGAGGTGAAAGGGCATAGATTGAGAAGGTGATCCATCATCTCCTCTTATGAGCCACAACGATAACATTTGGAAGGTCTAGTGAAGCCTTTTTTCAGGAGGTTCCCCCATGTTAAAATTTTCCTTTGATGAACTAGCCAAATAAATAACTTTATTTTCATCTATGGGGGCTTTGCCAAAGATTCTTCCAAACTTGATCAGGGTTTAGGTGGTTAAATATTTCTACTACATGTTTAGCTTCTTTGAGGTTAAAGTTTCCTTCGGTGTTCTTCCCCATCTTAGTTGATCAAGCAAGGAGGATACCGGAATCCTCCTATGCTCTATATCCTGACCAAGAGAGTCTGCCTAGGCCTTTAGAGGACTCTCCTCACTGTGGCCTAGATCCTTCCAAATCCTCCATTTTCCATTGTTCCGTACCTGGTCCCAGAAGTCATTTACCATAAGCGGACCTTTGTTGTCTGTGTCATTTTTGAGAGCTACTAATTCCTCCTTGTACAAGTTGGGTTCCTATTGCCAGTTATCCTCCCAAAATCATGATAGGTTTCTAGCTCGAATCTCCAAGAAGCCATGTTGTTGAACAATGCCTTTATTTTCCCAGGAAAGTTTCCAGATGTGGGAGCCCTTAATATGCCCTGACATTCTAATGTGATCTTTCTCTTGCCAATTCTTGGCATATTTTTGTTTCCAAAGCTTAGCCTAGGGAGTTACTGATTCCTTGATCCACCTCCATCATAGTTTGGCTCTCGAAACTCTACTGAGGGTTTCAGGATCATGAAGACCCAACCCACCATGGCTCTTGGATTTGCAGATTTTGTCCCAGGCTACTAAAGCCCACTTCTTTTTCTCTTCTCCTCTGCCCCATAGAAAATCCCTTTGTATGCTCCTAATTTGTTGCTTAATTCCTTTAAGAGCAGGAAGAGCTGAGAGCATGAACATGGGAATTGCCTGTAGGATAGCATGTGTGAGCACAAGGCACCCTGCCAAATTTAAAGATCTGCATGTCCATTTTCTGATCTTGTCCTGAAATTTATTCATTATTGGCTCCCACACTTCCTTGCTTAGAGGTTTATCTGTGAGATGTATGGCTAGATACTTGGAAGGTAGCTGGTCCCTTTAAAACCCAAGAATTCTGGTGATGTTTCTTTGAATAGCAATGTTAGTATTAAAGAAAAAAACTTTTTATTTGTTGAGACTTACCTCTGTGCCAGCTACCATATCAAAGTCATTCAAAATCTGTTTGATCATTATGGCTTCCATGACTGTGGGTATGCCCTACAACATTGTGTCATCCACAAATTTTTTATGAGTGTTTGCCGCTCCATCCAAGGTGAGTTTGATACCCTAGATTCTTCCTTCAACATTTTCCATTTTAATCGCTCTGCCCAGCCCTTCCATCATAAGAACAAAGAGGAAGGGTGAGAGTGGATCCCCTTGTCTGAGACCTCTGGTGGGTATGAAGATTCTTGAAGGAGTGCCATTAAGAAGGATGGAAAAAATGGTTGTGGTAACTAGTGCCATAGCCCAACTTATCCAGTTTTGATCGAAGCCATAGGCTCTTAGAACTGCCCTTATATAAGAACAACTTATCTTGTCATAGGCTTTCGCTAGGTCCAGGTAAATGATCATACCAGCTTGCTTGTTTCTTTTGAGAGAGTGTACCACCTCATGCGCTTGGATGATTTTGTTGAGGATTTGTCTTCCTTCCACATAGCCCATTTTCTCCTTTGAGATGAGAGCTGGTACGAGGGGCTTGAGTCTATTGGCGATCACCTTGGAAATAATTTTATACACCACATTGCATAAATCTATGGGTTTGAAACCATCTGGAGTCATGGATTTTTCCTGTTTTGGGATCAAAGTTATGAAGGTAGCATCAAAAGCCTTCATAACATTTTTGGATCTTCTTGAGTCTTCCACCACCCCAAGGATATCTTTATTTATTGTTTTCTAGCTGGCTTTGAAGAAGTCTACATTGAAACCATCCGGGCCTCAAGCTTTTCCATTTTGCATTTCATTGATCACTTCACTGACCTAATCTTCCGACACGGGCTTGTTAATATTTTGGTTGTCCTCTTTGGTGACCAGCTGAGGGATATACTGAGTGAAATGGTTGATGAACCTAGATCTATCCTCCAGATCTCCTCCGCTATACTGAGGAAATGTTGTACCAGGACATCTTCCATGTCTTTGTGAGAGACGAGTTGTCTCCCTTGATAATCTCTGAGCTTTTTGATTCTATTATGTGCCCTGTGATCCATGGTGGATCCATGAAAGAACTTTGTGTTTCTTTATCCCTCTCTAATCCAATGTATCCTAGATTTTTGTCTCCAAAAAATCTCCTCTTGCAAGCATCTATCTTCCCATTCTTCCTAAAAAGATTTAACAAGCTTTTTCCACTCCTTGGTAAAGCCCTCTTTAATGCTGATCTGATTGATTTCCTATATTTTATGCTCAACTTCTCTTTTGGCTTTGAAGATATTGCCAAATTCCTTTTTGTTCCAATCTTTAAGCCTAGATTTGATATGTTTAAGTTTCTGTTGGAGCAGGAACATTCTAGTGCCTTGAATGTTCAGATCCTCTCTCCACCATTTGTCAATATTACTGGTGAATTCAGGGTGAGAGAGCCAGGCATTTTCAAACCTGAAAGGTCTGTTTCTTGGTGTACCCATAAAAGTGGCTTCCAGCTGTACAGGCCAATGGTCTGAACCTCCAAAGGGAAGAATAGAAGCTGTCATGGCAGGGCCTGAGAGAAAGAGGTCCTCTGAAATAATAAATCTATCTAGTTTAGAGGCAACTTGTGAAGCCCCTCCCCTCTTGTTGTTCCAGGTGAAGGTCCCATTTATTGTTTCAGTGTCCACTAACCCCATGTTCATTATGAAGTTCTAGAAGGCCATGGAGTCTCTACCTAGTTGTCTAATACTGCCTTTTTCCTCTGTAAGAGATCTTATCATATTGAAATCTCCTACAACTATCCAAGGCATATTAGGGTGTCTTGCTCTTAGTTCCTCAAGGGAGGTGAGAAGCTTGAGTTTTTCTTCTTAATTTTGAGGTCTATAGACATTTGTGATCATGTATATCTCCTTATCACCTAAAGGTTGATATACCAAAGAAAGATAGTTCCTATATGCCTCAGCATCCAGGATTCCAAATTTTCGAGGATCCCACAGCATGAGAATCCCCCCCTCTGAGTTTTTTGCTTTAACCTCTAGATACTCATACTTGATTAACCATTTATTATGAATTTCTCTAATATTATCCATTGAACATTTTGTCTCCTAGATAAAAATCATATGTTGTTTCTCTTCTTTTATTCTATTACTGAGATTTCTTTGTTTCCTTATATTTCCTATGCCTCTAATATTCTAGGTTGTGAGCTTCATTAAGAAAGGTTTGTAAAGGAATAACTGGTGAGATCTTTCATCTTACCTAAGTTAATCAATAGTTTCCCACATTCATTCAGAAACTTATTTTGTCTTTTTCTTCCTCTTTTCCTGCCTGGGTTCTTTGGAGATTGTGCCTATGTATCCTCCATCATCTTGACCCCTCTATGCTCTTGGCTTTCATGATTTCTTTTTACTCCAAATCCCTTCGATTGTGATCTCCATAGGAAGAGCTGCTAAACCCTATCATATTCCTCTTTTGGCAGGGAGTTCACTCCTTTGGTCATCCCATGTTCCAGAAATTTGTCTAGATCTAGATTTTCCTTATCTAGAATCTCCTACAGTTCGTGGTCCTCTATTCTTGACTAACTTGGAATCATCTCATGGTCCCTATTTATCTCCATACTACTTGGCAAATCCTCCTTTTGTTGGTTGTTATGTATTATATCTTCCATGTTGTCATCCCTTTCCTTCTCAGTGATAATGTTCTCCATTTCCTGGTTTGTTTCTTTGTTTCCTTCTTCTTCTTCTAGGATCTTAAAGTTATTGTGGCTTTTTTGTCTTTCCTCATTGGTTTTCTTTTGCGGTTGCCTTCCACCTTTCCCTTTGCCTCCAACCTTGGTAAAACCCTCAGGATTTTTATCCACAGTGGTATGCACATTTCTCTCCATATTGTTTGTTCGGTAGTCTCTATATAGATGCCCATGCTCATGGAATTTGCAGCATCTAAATGGGATGTGCTCATAGTCCACTGCCTGCACCCATTTGTCATCATATACTTCTAAAATTATCGTGTTCAGGAGTGCTCCAGATAAATCCATTTCCACACATATCCGGGCGAAGGAGGTATATTTTCCTTTCAAAGTCGCATCTGAGATTTTGAGAAAATGCCCCACTTTGTTGCCTATTGTTTTTAGACATTCTAGTAGCCAATAATCCAGAGGAAGAGAGTATAGTCTGATCCATACCAGTACCGATGTGAATGTCTCGCATTCTGGGACAAATTTTATCATCCATGGTCGCATGTAGAGGCCTTTCGCAGCATAGAAATATGGTCCTCCTTCAAACACTCTGTCTTTATCCTCTAGGCTTGTGAATACTACTATGAAGAATCCCTTAGATCCTAGAAGAAGGTGTATCACCCCCTTTGGCTTCTAGTGGCTCCTTATTCATACATGCAATGCCCTCTCCGTCGGCCAGAACCCCATGAATTTGCATATGACTACATATTCCATCATATGATCCCTATGCGCTTGTAGCGCTGGGTCGCTTAAGATGACCCAAGGTATGATGTTCGACTTGGGTTTGCAGACCCCATTTGTCCTTATGGAAGTAGGTTTTTGACTGCTACCCCCTTTTTCCTTCTCCTTACTAGCTTCCTGCTGCTCCCCTTCCTGTTCATGAGGTTTGCTTCTTCCCAATGTTTCCGTGTTTCTTGCCTCTGTTTCCTTCTCCAGAGGTTTCTTGAAACTCTGCTTTCCCGTGCCCTTGCTTCTATCCATAACTACTTGACTGTAGGAGGGAGCAGCACTCCACCTGCGTGTCTCGCCATGGTGCCCAACTCCAAAACCCTAGCACCAAACCTAGATCAAGTTGCAGAGCTCGATACTCTCTCAACAGCCTCCAATCGAGTCAACCCTCAGATTAATATTATAAACCCTAAGAATAATATATTAAACCCTAGGATTATAAACCCTAAAATTAGTAGTATAAAACTTTGTGATTAATATTATAAACTAAAGGGATTAATAAACCCAAGGGATTATGAATATTATAAGCCTAAGGGGTCAATATTATAAACCCTTGGAATTAATATTATAAACCATTGGGATTAATAAACCCAATATATTATTAATATTATAATTCAAAGGGATTAATAAAGGATTAAATTGGATAAATTCCAATTTAATATAAGATCTTGACAAAGACTAGCATATTGCAAGATTGCATAGATTCATGTACCATTTAGACATCACAATATTATTATTACTATTATTCAAGTCTATTAATATTATATTATTTTTAATAATAATAAAATTAAACTGTCATTTTTAAATTTCAAACCTTAATATTATATTAAACTCAATATTATAAACGTGATATTATAAACTCTAATTTTATAGTACCATTATATAACAAAAATAATAAACCCTATATATTAAACTCTATATTAGAAGTCTTAATATCAAACCCTCACATATCTATATATATTAAACTCTATATTAGAAGTCTTAATATTAAACCTCACATATATATATATATATATATATATATATATTAAACCCTATATAATAAACCCCCTAAACTAAACAAGTTATATTATAAACACAATTTTTAAGCCTAATTATTATAAACACCAATATTATAAAACATAATATTATAAACCCTAATATTAAACTCGATATTATAAATCCTAATATTACACTCAATACTAAAACCCTCATATTAAAAGCTCAAATGTTATAAACCCTAGCACAACCACATTATTAAATGTGGTTGATATAATTTATATTTTAATATAACATTGTGAAAATGTTTTTCACAACATGACAATGTCACATTGTGACATTTGCCACACAACTTCATCATAAACCCAAATATTAATGTTATTATGTTAATAATTGTAAAAAAAATATTATGGTTAATAATGTAGACCATATTAATATTTATATTATTAAACATTAGAGAAACATAATCATACATACTCGAACATAGCTAACAACATTAGTAAACGTGGTTGACTAATTTTGCAAAGTTGCATTGCAATAATGGATAAATTGCAGTGTTTGACTAATTTTGTAATATTCCATTGCAATGTAATGTAACATTGTGATAATGTTTTTCATATTGCCATGTTAGTTTGATTTCTATACCATTAGTCAAATTTATTAATATTATTATTGTTATTTTTAAACATCATTAAAACTTGTTTTTGATTTACCAAGGATGACCTTAGCTGACTAAGGTTGATAATGCTTCACTTTGGTTAACCATCGTTCACTATAATTGAAAATGGTTGAGTTACATTGACTCGGGATGACTATGAGTGAAGAATGTTGACTATTGTTAAAGATGGTAAACATAGGGTTGACCAATTTTGATCATGGTTAACTATTTAAACATTGATTGTAAAAGTTGAATTTATTTGATTATGCTTAACTAATGTGTTTGACTATATTTAGCTACTAATATCAATGAATTCTAATAATAGAAAAATATGTTTGACCAAAGTTGAAGAGTCTTAACTATCAAACATAGGAAAACATAGTCAACCATATTAGTAAACCAATGTGTTTTGAACCATATCAATATTAATACTATTAATGATTTTTAAACATTCACTATGGGTGAGCATGTTTTAACAATGTTGATTGACCATTATGACCATGGTTGATGATATTAAACCATGTTTGAACATATTCAACTGTGGTTGACCATATTCAACCATGGTTGACCATATTCAACCATTGTTCATCACAGTTGACCATGGTTAATCATGATTGTCCAAATTCAAGCATAGGGACCTTGATCATGGTTAGTCATTGTGTTGAAGAATCAAGGGAAATTAGGTGTAGTGTGATTCTTCTTGACTTGATAACAATTTGAGGAGTATTTTTACTTTTTCTTGTTAGCTTAATCTTATTCTTATTCTTATTAATGCACGTGTGTGTACTTCATCAAACTTCTACCAAAAACATAAGAACAAAGAACACAAGATGTTGCTCTCTGCCAGGGCCAAAGCCTCTCTTCTCTTGAGAGGAAAACCCTTCAGTAAATTTCTCTTATTGAAGCTTATTATTGATCAATACCAAACCCTAGACCCTTGAAAAGAATATCCTCCAAGCACAAGTCAAGTCCTTCCTCCTTTTTGCACTTTGTTCCCTGACACTTCCTTCTTCTGGCACTTCGTTCTCTGGCACTTCATCCTCCTTATTCCAACTCTTCATTCTTATTTCAAATATTGGAAAACCTTGGTGCACTTGTTCTAGAAGATACACTCATTCTTGGTTTATGATGAGACTCCTTCTTTATGATGATCCCTTCCTTCGTCTTGACCAAATGAGGTACTTCCTAGAGCCGTAGGTGCAGACTTGGTATGATTGTTGTCTAGTCCTGATTTATCACACGTGTGAGAGTTTTACTTGATTCTATGGGCTCTCTTACCTTCACTTGAGGTTCCTACTTCTTTGCTTTAGTGGGAGGCTTTGTAGGCCTATTTTAAACCCCAACCAATGAGAGATGGTTGAATGTGAGTTGTTTTTTTCATAACCGCAGAGACAACCCTCCTTTTCTCGCATGTGTGGCTATAACTAGCCCTAAAAAAATCCTCTTAAGCTCAGTTATGTACCCTTCTTCGCCGCACTTGGAAACCCATTCTTCCTCCTTCTTTCACCCTATTTTCAGCTTCCTTCACTTAACTGATTTCAGAGATTAGTTATGAACTTATGATGGAGTGGACAACCTCTATATATAGAGGATTGTCCCTCCTTTAGGCTAACTTGAAGGCCGACTTTCATATGGCTTCTTTTGATGGTGCCATTGCTTGGAGGAGACTTGACTTTTCTTGGAGGTGTCTTCTTTGAACCTAATACATAAGTATACCTATAGTAACATGCCCTTAAGTTCTTCAACATAATTATTTTTACTCTTTGACTCACTTATAGCACTTTATCATTTGCTAGACCTATTTCAATGAGCAAGAAACTCATTGACATATATTATAAAAATAATATTTATTTTATTGAATAAATAGAAATATCAAAAGTGCATTTATGAAGACTGAACCTAGTTACATTTCCTTCAACACTCCCTCTTAAGTAGGGAAGTATTCATTCAACATTACAGGGTGTTTGACTATTTTTCAATCTTGAAGAATTCATATAAGAGAAATCGGATTGGTAATCCATGTATTATAACATCATGGTAACCAACATTATTTCCACAGTAAGGCCTTAGCTGACAGCTCTATCTCTGAATAGATCAAAGCATAATGTTGGTGAGGCCAATGAATTATAGACACCTTAGTCATTGTCTCTCAAGGTACATATCCACCTAGGTGTTCACTAAGTATGAGCTTCTAGGACTATTCTTGTCTTGGGTTCCTAGCCCTCAAATAATAGCGGTCCTCTTGCCTACTCGTGTCTTGGATGCCCTACACATCCTCAAAGAGTATCGAATTCCAGATGATTACCCAATTCTCCCATTCTTTCTTCTCAAGTGAAGACAAGAATGTTGTGTCTATCTCTTCCTCTCAAATTGAGGAAGACATGCCCAAGTATCGTCTGACAAGGTACTTGTCCAAGTTCCTTTGTAATGGGGAACTTGTTATAGCTCCCTCTTAGCTAGGGACTTCTCCATTCATCAACAAATTCTTCTTCGTAGGTCCTCTAGTTGCTAGATATCCTTCTTTCCTTTGATGTCATGAAGTCTTTGTTTGAACTTCTTCTTGGCAGGGCACGATCAATCGATCACTTTCCTTCCTGGTTTGTCATGTCATTGATTCCTTCATGGAGAGTGGCCTTCTTTCCATATATCAAGTTCTCTTTTCATCTAGATACTCCTTTGTCATCTTTCCATGCTTCGAAATACTCTTCTCATGGATGCTTCATTGTACTTGCTTGTTTTCATGCTTCGATATAGTAGCCCTCCATGACTTCATCCTGATATTGCTTCAACTTTAAATGATGCTTTTGCTGGATGGCTTCTTCATCATGACATATTTGTAGAGTAGAATCAATTATCTACACCTTTCATATCTCCAAGGCCTTCATAGGTGTCAAGGGTCCTTTGATCTTTTTATTCCTTTGTCAGAGTTGGCATGCCTTCTTTCAGGAGATATCTTCAAAGTATCTTGTCAAATAGTGATTATTTGTGATCATGGTTTCCTTAACATGCTTGATCTCTTTCTTCATTTGCCTCTTCTTGAATAGATTGATTAACCACCTTATGCTCCTTATGGGAGCACTTCTTCATTTCTTTCTTCTAGGACTAGTCAGCATTCCTTCTTCACTTGGTTCTTAGTCAATAATCTTATACTCCTTTTCTGAGAATTTCCTTTTATTGACCTTAATTGCATTGTAGTACATGCCTTTGAGCATGTCATTTGTGAAAGAAATTATTTCATACTTGATCGTGTCATAGAACTATTCCCATTTCTCAATAATATACATATAACATTACCAAAATTTGATGCATACATACCTTATCTTCATTCTCCTTTGATCATCTTATCTTCAACTGATTGTCAATGGTGTGGCCCTTCTCGTTTCATCTTAGCATGCCTTCATATCATCCTTTTTCTAGAATACCATGAATGGGACTCCCAATGAGACATCTGCTTTTGATTTTGAATCTTCTTTTGAAGATTCGATCAGGGGATCTTTAAGACCCTTTCTCTGCAAATGTTTCTTTCTTTTGATGATGGAGGTCTTCTAAGATTCTTAATCATGATCAATTTTCTTTCATTGTGGATGAGGTCCTATACTAGGTATGCTCCTTCTACATTAATATCTTGATCTATATCTACCATGCTCCTATATTCTAGAAGATATTTCTAACCATGCATTTTGTTCTCATTTATAAATGCTTCTTCTACATGAATATTTTGAACTCTATGTACATCATGCTTCTAGATTCTAGAAGATGTTTCTAGCCATGAAATTTTATTCTATTCCTACATGCTCCTATACTACTCAAAACTTTGAAAGAAGAATTTAAGTAAAGAGTTGGACTTAGTCGTAGTAGAGATCCGGAGGATCTTCCTTCTTTTTTTTTTGTCTTCTTCTTTCATTTCTTGATTCACATGAGCTTCTTCCCTTTTTCTTTTGTTGTGGTTGTCCTTCTTTATTTCATGGAAATTCCTTTTATAGTGTCCATATTCTTGGCATCCAAAGCATTGGACTTTGGACATATCTTTGTTGTTTGTTCTTCGTGGACCAAATTTTCCAAATTCTCCCTTTCTCTTGGCCATGGTAGAAAATTCTTGCTCCTTTGATCCCACATATACCTTTTCTTTGACTATTGTTTCCTTTATCTTGCATAGAGACCACATTTCACTTAGTGAGGTGGCTTCCTTCTTGGCATATATGCTTGATGTGAAGTTTCCCCAATCCTCAGGTAGAGCATTGAGTACTACAATTATCATTTCCCTATCGGACATGACTTCCCCTAGCTCTTGAAGTTGATCCCTCATCTCAGAGATTTTCATGAAGTAGGGAGCTATTCCTTCCTTTGATATCTTCATTTTGTAAAATTCATTTCGTAGATATATCACTTCTCCAGCTGAGTTTACCAAGAATAGTTGTACTAGCTTGTCATAGCTTTATTTTGATGTTTCAATTTTGGAGACATAAGGAATGAGAGAGTCTTTGATGGATTCTATTAGAATCCTTTGTCCTCTTCTCTCATCCTTATTATGCTTAGCTAAGGCTTGGGTTTGTTCCTTAGTAAGGATAGAGCTATTCCCTTTGATGTGTTCTAGAAGTTCATTTTCCTTGAGAAGTAAATCAATCCTCTTCTTCCATGCAAGAGAGTTATTGATACCTACCAATTTGTTGTTTTCCTTGCAAAAAGACATTGATGTATATTCAAAAGGGGACATATACTTGATATATTTTGAGATGTAGTGGACTTTCTTTCTACTTGAAGACTTGATGGCTTGCCTTCCTTATATCTTGATGTTCTTCAAGTTTCTTTTCCCAAGTGGGCTTGCTTGATGACTTGTAGCTTGATGTAGGCCCTTCTTTGATTTTCTCTTCTTGTACGTGCCTTTATGTAAGACTCTTATTCTTGCTTTGTAGTCTTCCTTGATGAGTGATGGATAGTAGACCTTCTTGTCCTTAAAGTGATTGAGTATTCTTGGCTTGATGCTTCAAATTTTGTAGATGTCCTTCCTTGATGAGTGTTCTTGAGATACCCTTTCCTTGATGTGTCACCTTAGCTCTGATACCATGTTGAAGAATTAAGTGTAATTAGGTGTAGTGTGATTCTTCTTGACTTGATAACAATTTTAGGATTCTTTTTAATTTTTCTTGTTATCTTAATCTTATTCTTATTATTATTAATGCATGTGTGTGTACTTCATCAAACTGCTACCAAAAACATAAGAACACAAACACAAGATGTTGGCTCTCTGCAAGGGCCGAAACCTCTCTTCTCTTGAGAGGAAAACCCTTCAATAAATTTCTCTTATTGAATCTTTGTATTGATCAATGCCAAACCCTAGACCCTTGACAAGAATATCCTCCAAGCACAAGACAATTCCTTCCTCCTTTTTACACTTCGTTCCCCCACACTTCCTTCTTCCGGCCCTTCCTTCCTTGGCACTTCCTCCTGCTTCTTCTGGCACTTTTTTCTTCTTTCAACTATTGTTAAACCTTTTTGCACTTATTATAGAAGAGGCACTTATTCTTGGTCTATGATTAGACTCCTTCTTTGTGCTGATCCCTTCCTTCCCTTTGACCAAATGAGTTTCTTCCTTGAGGTGTAGGTGCAGACTTGGTATGATTGTCTTGCAACCCTAAATTCTTGCACATGTGAGAGTTTTACATGATGTTATGGGCTCTCTTTCCTTCACATGAGTTTCCTTCTTATTTTCTTGAGTAGGAGGCCTTGTAGGCCTAGTTTTAACCCCAAACAATGAGAGATGGTTGACTGTGAGTTGTTGTTGTCATAACCACAGAGACATCCCTCATTTTCTCACACGTGTAGCTACAACTAACCTTAGAATAGTCCTCTTAGGCTCGGTTATGTACCCTTATTCTTCACTGCACTTGGAGATGCATTCTTCGTCCTTCTTTCACCCACGTTTTCAGCTTCCTTAACTTCGCTTATTTCAGAGATTAGTTATGATGCTATGAGGGAGTGGACAACTTCTATATATAGAGGATTTTCCCTCCTTTAGGCCGACATGAAGGCCAACTTGTAGACTGTAGGCCGACTTGTCTTATTTGCTTCAGATGGCTTCTTTTGATGGTGCCATTGCTTGGAGGAGACTTGAATTTGTTTGGAGATGTCTTCTTTGACCCTAATACATAAGTATACCTATAGTAACATGCCCTTAAGGTCTTCAACATAATTCTTTTGACTCTTTGACTCACCTATAGCACTTTAACAACTACTAGACCTATTTCAATGAGCAAGAAACTCATTGACATATATTATAAAAACAATATTTATTTTCTTGAATAAATACAAATATCAAAAGTACATTTATGAAGACCGAACCTAGTTACATTTCCTTCAATACATTGTTTATGAACTTCAACCATGTTTAATCATCGTTGACCATCGTTGACCATATTCAACCATGATTTACCTTATTCAACCAAGGTCAATCATGGTTGACCATGGTTCATCATGGTTGACAATCATTGACCATGGTGTACCATGCTCAACCACGGTCAATCAATGTCTATGGTCAACCATGATCACCCATAGTTATAATTGGTCAACCATGGTCATTAAAACTTGATTTTGATTGACCAAGGATGACCTTAGTTGACTAAGGTTTATAATGCTTCACTTTGGTTAACTATAATTCACTATAATTGAAGATGTTTGAGTTACATTGACTCGGGATGACTATGAGTGAAGAAGGTTGACTATTGTTAAATATGGTAAACATAGGGTTGACCAATTTTGATCATGGTTAACTATTTAAACATTGATTGTAAAATTTGACTTTATTTGAATACTCTTAACTAATGTGTTTGATTATATGTACCTATTAGTATCAATGAATACTAATAATAGGAAATTATGTTTGACCAAAGTTGAAGAGTCTTACCTATCAAACATAGGAAAACATAGTCAACAATATTAGTAAGCCAATGCATTTTCAACCATATCAATATTAATACTATTAAACATTTTTAAACATTCACTATGGGTGAGCATGGTTTAACTGTGTTGATTGACCATTATGACCATGGTTGATGATATTCAACCATGATTGAACATATTCAACCATGGTTGACCATATTCAACCAGTATTCATCAAAATTGACCATGGTTAATCATGATTGACCAAATTCAACGAGAGAGACCTTGATCATGGTTGGTCATTGCTGATGAAATTCAATGTTTAATCAATGTTGACCATCGTTGACCATATTCAACCATGATTGAACTTATTCAACCAAGGTCAATCATGGTTGACAATGGGTCATCATGGTTAACAATCATTGACCATGGTGTACCATGCTCAACCATGGTCATTCAATGTCTATGGTTAACCATGATCACCCATAGTTATAATTGATCAACCATGGTCAATGTCTCTATGGTCAACCATGGTTAGCCATGATCAAGGTCTCCACTGTCAACCATTATCAATGATGATCAACCATGTTCATCTCTAGCCAACCATAGTCAACCTTAAACATTCTATGCTCTACCGACTCATAATGACCAATCATGGTCAACCATGGTAAGAATGGTCGAAAATCATCAACCAAGATTTCTATGTTATATATTTCTTATTAATATTACACAAATATTAATATTAATATTAGTGATATTTAATGTGAAAATATTATTGAAAATAATCAATAATAATGTTACTAACCATTGCTACACTACCATAGTATTATTATAAATCTAAAGTAGTAGTATTATTATATTATTATTAAACCTAAACCTAATATTATAATTATTAAACCTAAACCTAATTTTACTAATATTAAATATAAACCTAATATTATTATTATTATTAAACTTGATTCTAATATTATAAACCTAATATTAAACTTAATATTATAAAACTTTTGTTAAAGGTAATATTAAAATGAATATTGCCAAGTCCTACTGGCACAACTGGTTGATGATGGGCCTCATCAACAAGGTGACTGAGGATCAAACCTCACGGAGGGTGGTTGGGCCCTGTGTTAGGAGGAGGAGACATGCTAAAAAATCTAGTCAGCTAAGGGCTGGTGTGGCCTAGGCCGGGTGCGATCCCCAAGTGCCTTTGACAGTTTAGATGCCCCTAGGTTGTGACTCCTCAAGCCACAGTCAAGCCTGGAGGATCATAAACAACTTGAAAAACAAACAAAAAAAATATTAAACCTAATATTAAAATTATAAATATTTGATTAAAGATAATATTAAACTTAATATTATTAACTTTTTTAAACCTTATATTATTAAATCTCTAAACAAAAAATAATTAAACTTAACATTAAAACCTAAAGTTATATTATAAACTAACCTAACTTTTTATTATAAACAAAATAAAATTAATATTATATTATATTATCTGATACTCAATCTAAAATCTAAAAGCATAACATTATATTATAAACCTAAATTTAAAATCATTAAACCATGAAAATAATACTTAAAACAAAACTATTATATTATCTAATATTAAATCTAAAAACATAACATTATATTATAAATCTAAATCTAAAATCATTAAACTCTAAAAATAAACCTTAAAAAATATTATATTATATTATAAACCTGTATCTAATAGCTAACAATAATTATAATAGCAAAACATGATTAACCAAAGTCTTTAGGTTATATAATGGTTATTAATGTTATAGAGATGTTAATATGAATATTAGTGAGGTTTAATGCAAAAATATTAATAATAATAAATAATAATATTAATAACCATTATTATACTAACCTAATATTACTATAAATCTAAAATAATATATTATATTATTATTCAACATAAATCTAATATTAAACATGATATTGTTAATAATATTATTAATTCAACATTATTATAATTACTAATAATATTATTAATATTAGTATTACCAATATTTTTCTAAACAAATATTAATAATAATTAATATTAGTGTTATAATTATTAATATTATATAAATGTTAATATTTTTTTTTTCTCGGTAAAAGACTAAACTATTTTATTATGTACAGGAAACAAAAATGCATCATGGTGAAACAGAAGAGAGTCACGCTCTGGGCATGTCACCCGAGAGCGATTGAGTCATGCCAAAACTAGCCCACACAAGGGCGCCAGACACAGAAGCTAGACTTCCATAGGAGCTCGCCCACGCAGGGGCATTAACCATTTCATCCCACGCAGGGGAGACCGACCTTACCCAGATCATTGACACAAAATTCAGTAACTTGGAAATAGACCCAGACACGAAAGAGAGCAGACACATTGTTACTTTGACAAGTTCAAAATAAAACAAACAGCAAAAGACCATACAGAAGGCCATAGAAACCTTATGTGCGGGCGTCCTCAGTCGTCCATTTGCACCTCCTCGACCCAGCACCAGCCATAGGCTTCTCTTTCAGCCGCAGTGGGATAGGTGTCTTCCTCCTCACAAGTTCTCGACTTCTTGTCTTGCTCGCTTTGCTCTACGTCTTCCAGGGCTGAGGCCGCGTCCTTACCCTTCTGCTCCTTGTCCGCTTCAGAGGCCACTGCTTCATGGTGCTGATAGTCATTCGTCCTCTACCCCTGTTCGTCCGGGGCGTCCTCATCTTCCCTGGCATTTTCTATGAACAAGACAGAGACATGCGCGCTAATCCGCGGATTGTTCATGGCACTGCTGAAATTGAATATGGCCGAACCAAAGGCAAGCAGAGAATTCGAGCTCGAAGCCCCTGCATCCATGAATTAGCTGGAGTGGAGGGGGTTGGCATGAGAAGAGTGAGTGAGGTGACAGTGGCAACAATGGACAACATTGTCCGCTTCTTGACTGCGCGTGGAACCCCCCCTGGAGGTACCTCGGCAGCTAAGCATGCGCTGTCGAGGTCTCACCATTCTTGTGGGATGCTGAAGAGCAAAGTGCTAAACGACCACAGGGTAGTTCAATTCCCCTGCAACCAGACCTCCTCCACCCAACTCCGAATGCGGGATAAACTAGACAGACGGATAAGAAATCCTGACAGATACGAAGAGGCCGGCCACCTGCAAAACCCTAAACATTCTCTGATCCCAAGCTGCGATTTCCCTTATAACTTCAGCGGCTCTGCTTTGGATCTCCCCCGCCATAACTGTTGCCGTCGCCTGAGCCAATTTACCTCGCAGGTCATTAACTCTCGTCTGCCATCCCACCTTATACCAGCTGCAGCCGGTGGCAAGGTTCTTAACTGTTGCTACGTGATGGCCACGGGCTGGCATGTGGCCATCTCCCGTCACTTGTCCCATCCCACATATCACCCGCATCCGGGGGATATAAATGTTAATATTAATATTAGTGAAATTTAATTTTAAAATATTAATAATAATAATATTAAACATCAATATTAAAACCAAAAAAGTTATATTATAAAGTAACATAAATTTATCTCATAAACAAAATAAAAATAATATTATAATATCTTAAAAAAAACCTAAAAATATTATATTATATTATAAACCTAAATTTAATGGTTAATTATGGTCAACCATAATTAGAATGGTCTAACATGATAAACCAAAGTCTCTATGTTATATAATTGTTATTAATGTTATCAAAATGTTAATATTAATATTAATGAGACTAAATATGAAAATAATAATAATATTAATATTAATATTAATAATAAGAAATAATGATGTTATTAACCATTATTATACTAACCAAATATTATTATAAATCTAATGCAATATTATTATTAAAAGTAAGTCTAATATTGAACATAATATTATTAATAAAACGTTATTGTGATTAGAACTAAAATTATTAATTTAACATTGCTACATAATTACTAATAATATAATTACTAATCTTATAATATTAATATTAACATTATCAATATTTTTGAGCTAAGACTTCTGTGATCCATAATATTATAACAACATCTTTCGGAAAAAACCACATAAGATATATTCTTAGGGACATGTTTCAAACCATCCAGTGTGATTCAACTTCAGGATAAGATAAGGAACCATATCCAGGCAATGAAATAAATAGATATAGAGAATTGTTTACTAGCCATTAGCGAGTAACAACTAGTTTGACTAAGAGCAAAGAAAATATTTGACAAAAAATTAAGATAAATAAAAAATTTAAAATTTTTATTATTTTTATGAAAATATTAAAAAACAATTATAATAATTAATTTATTAAACCCTATATAACCCTAATAAATCTTGATTTATATAATATTAAAAATTTTATTTCAATCCTAAAATATTAACTAATAAAATTAAATAGAGAGAATCAATAAAAATAATAGAAGAAAGATTAAATAAATAAATAGTATTAGTGTTATTTTAACGTTATATAAGTGTTAATATTAATATTATTCAAATTTAATGTTAAAATTATTAACTATTAGTGAACTAATCTAATGAAATATTATTATATTATATTAAACCTAAACCTAATAATATATTTATTAAATATAAACTTAATATTATTATTATTAAATCTAAATTTAATATTATTGAATTTTTTCCTAAACCTAATATTATGATATCTAAATCTAATATTAAAACCCCTAAATCTAATTATTACACTTTATACTAAAATTTAATATTAAAACCTAAAACCAATGATTATTATAAAATCTAAAAACTTATATTATAAATTAATATAACTTTTATGTTATAAGGAAAAAATCATATCAACTCATATTAAACCTAAAGCGTCTCCCCACACATATAAACCATAAAAATGTTTTGATAATCGTTATAAACTTAAACCCCAAATAATAATACAAATATATAATAGAAAATCCGGAGAGAGCAATGGAGCACGGACGAACTAGGGTTTGCAAGGGCTATGGTTAGGTCTTCCTGGACCCTGCAGACCGTGCATGAACCATCGAACCCATCTCCGTTTTGCTCACCGCTGTGACTGTTTACCCTAACCGCTTCGCCGTTTCACCTGCTGGTAACTCCATGGTGTTCTGAGCCCGCTCCGAGACTAACGGCGTGACCTGCGACGGAACTACCACAGCTGCACGGGACGCCTTTCTCACAACTGTCGTTTTCCCCCGGCTACTTTCCGTTCCGAGGTGTCTGCAGATCCTAGGAGCAGCTGGCAATGGAAGACATTGAAGCCGTCGATTACTCCGCGGACCCATTGGAAGGGGTCTCCATTTGGCGCACACCCCTTGATGCATCTGGAGGTATGTACAGCTCGGACTATTCTGCTCCATTTCCGCCGTTTCCGTTTTCTGAACCGCATTCACTCCCTCCTGTTATTCTCCCGGACGACCCGCCTACCTGGCCCGCTCTTACCACTCCCCCGCACTCTCCGGCTAACCTAGGGTTTGTTTCGAGCTGTATAAACCCTAACCCTGGTTCACTTCCCCTGGTTACGGGCTCCATCCCCCTTCATTACACAACCCTTCCCTCCCAGGACCTTCCATCGGCATCCCTGTCTCTTTCGGGATCTCATCCGGCAGTTTTACCGTTGTTCCTCCTCTCACTGGAGCACCATCGTCTTCGAACCCTCTTGGACACCCCCATCCGACTCGGTTCCCGGTTTCACAGCCTGAGAACCCGCCTCTGCCTGGTCAACCCTTTCGCCATCCCCCCCCTCGGGGCCCTAAACGGAAATATAAGTGTTTCAAATCCAGGGAGGAGGACGTATTTCTCCGGTTAGAAGAAGACATTCGTTGGGGTGAGACCATGGATTTTGCGGACCGTGTCTTGGTCGGTCGCATCCGTGGCCGTAGTTACTCGGCAGCACGTTTGAAGCAGTGGGCAGCTGATGTTTGGGGTCACCATCTGGTTGATATCCCATTTGTGCAGACCTTCGTGCGGGGATGGTTCGCACTCCGTTTCGCGCGTGCAGACCATACTAACTGGGTACTCTCATCATACTGGCATTTTGACCATGCACCGGTGCTTCTGAAACGATGGACTCCACTCTTCGACCCTGAGACGGAGCAAATTGGCATTGGACCAGTATGGATTAGGCTACCAGGACTACCACTCCAGTACTGGTCAGAGGACATATTTAAGAGAATTGGAAATGCTATCGGTGTTTATATGGGTTATGATAAATCCTATCAGCAGACAGGAATGATGGCCTACGCCAGGATTCTCATTAATTTGGACACGAGAGGGGGCCTGCTGGAGTATATTACGATCCAATGGAGGGATACTGAATGCAGGCAGATCATCGACTATGAAGGAGTACCATATAGATGTCGCCGATGCCACAAGGTGGGCCATCTATACAGAGACTGCCCACTCCTCAAGAAATCTGGTACAATTGGCACTGAAGATGCAGCTCCTCAGTCGCGGGACACCCAACCTGAGACACAGCCTGATCAGAACACTGAGGCACCGGATCCCCCACCGATCGTGGTAGAACCTGAGAACGCTGGAACTGGTGAAAATGCTGGGGTACCCACTGACCCGCAGCCAGTCTCGACTGATCTGCAGACGACCATTGGACATGAGGATTTGGAGCAATCGGGTAAGTCACCTTACACTTCTCTATCCACTCCTCCTTCATGTATGACTTTGGGCATATCTTCTCATTTATCTGCAACTGCATCCTGCATTTCTTTATTTCCTTCTTCTTCACATGCGCCCCATCCCCTGCATAATCACTTGCATTCCTCTCTCTCGTGCACCATTCCACAGCCCTCACCGGTGGCTCCTCCATCCAGAATCACTTCGTCGCTGGCCTCCCCCTCTCGAATCACATCTCCATCTCCGCCCCGCTATTCCCTCCGGCCCCGCTCAAGAGACCGAGGACCTGATGCTGTTGGACTTGATCTTAGTCAAACTCCATATCACAAGTCCTCCAGGGGCAGACCATCCCGTATTTCCAAGGCTAGACACACTGCTAACTCAGAGGTTGCCCTGGGGCGACAACAAACCATCATTCGGGCCCTTAGAGCGAGGAATGGCCCTGCTCCCATTCCCTAATGAAATTTTTGTCTTTCAACTGTCGGGGGTTTGCTAGTTCAGCCAAAAAACTAGCCCTTAGGAGACTTCTCCTAACATCTCAGATGGATTTCATTTTTCTACAAGAGACTCTCTGTCCTGCTGATCCCCTCATTCGCACTCTCTCTGGCTGGCTTCCTTCCTGGACCTTCCATGCTTTGGATGCGTCTGGAAGATCAGGGGGAATGGCCATTGGGGTCAATAATAAAGTTGTGGAGATCAAGAACACTTTTGGAGGGAGAGGGTTTATTGGATTAGACATCTGCACTCATACAGTTGTTAATGACATCAGGATTATCAATGTATATGGTCCCTGTTCTGACCGAGCAAATTATTGGAGTAACCTTCTTACATCGGAGCTGTTTCAGGCAGACAATATTATACTTGGAGGGGATCTTAACTTCTCTATTGGTTACAGTGAATCATGGGGACACTCTGCTCAGATCGACTCTCTCTCTGATACTAATTCCAGATTACTGGAGGACCATCACTGGGTCGACATACCGTCTGCTAAGCTCCAATACACATGGACCAATAACAGGAGTGGTGATCAGAGCCTTGCTAGACGGCTAGATAGATTCCTCATTAAGGAAGCCCTAGTCAACGAACTCCCCAGAGTCCGACAATGGGTTGGCACAGGGGGCATCTCCGATCACCGACCTATCTTCTTAGAAGCTGAAGATATTGCCCATAAAATTAAGAGCCCCTATAAGTTCAATGCAGCTTGGCTTCAAGATCCCTCATTTATCCAACTGGTGCATAACTTTTGGCGAACCAATGCAATCAGAGAAGATGAGGATATCTCAGTGGGTTTTGTGAGGAAACTCAAGGAACTTAAGCAGATCACCAAGAACTGGGCTCACCATAAGCGCATTCAGGATAATTTAATTCTCAAGGAAGCTGAAAAGGTCATTGCTGATTTTGAGGAATCCTCTGATGGGACTTTCCCCTCTGCGGATTGTAAGGAGAATTACACCGCCCTGATTGCTAAACGTACTCAAATTATGAAAGAAAGAGAAGAAGGATGGAGACTCAGAAGCAGAGCTATATGGCTCACTGAAGGAGATGCAAACACCAAATTCTATCATAAGTTTGCAAATGGACGTAAAGTCATTAATACTATCTGGGAACTAAGGAATGCACAGGGGGACTCTGTCACTTCACAACGGAACCTGACCAGATTAGCCACCGAACATTTTAAAGGCATCTATAAAGCACCTGTACAGGCAAATATCATGGAATTATGAGAGTGGATGAACTATTTCCCAGATACATCGAGCAGGAAGATGCAGACGAACTGCAGAAGGAAGTGACGATGGCAGAATTAGAAGCTACATTGAAATGGTTCAAGAAAGACAAGAGTCCTGGACCTGATGGATGGACCATAGAATTCTATCTTGCATTCTTTGATCTATTAGGCCATGACCTCCTGAACGTAGTTGAAGATAGCAGAAAAAGAGGTCGAATTTCCTCTGCCATTAAATCTACATTCATAGCTCTTATTCCCAAGTCTAACGCCCCCTGCACTTTTGATGATTTCCGGCCTATATCACTCTGCAATTGCCTTTACAAGATCATTGCTAAAACCATTGCCAACCGGCTCAAGCCTATCCTTTCTCAGCACATTTCAGCAGAACAATTTGCATTCCTACACCATCGCCAGATCCATGAGGCCATCGCTTCCGCTCAAGAACTGCTGCACACCATGCATATCAAAAAACAGAAAGGTATGATCCTTAAGGTAGATCTTTCCAAGGCATTTGACCGTACCAATTGGCTTTATCTGAGGCTGCTGCTTACTCACCTGGGCTTCCCCTATGATTTCATCAAATGGACCATGAGCTGTATCACTGATGTCTCTTACAGTGTACTTCTAAATGGGGAAGCCTCCTCATTCTTTACTTCTGAGAGAGGTCTTAGACAGGGTTGCCCTCTCTCCCCCCTGTTGTTTTTACTCATCATGGAAGGGCTGAGTAGAATCCTTTCCTCTGCTCGTGATAGACATCAGCTTACTGGAATCAAGATTACTGATCATCTCATCCTCACTCACCTTCTTTTTGTTGACGATATACTTATCTTTCTTAATGGCGGTATTGGAGACTCCACCACCCTCCATAACTCATTTCATCTTTTTCAACATGCTACTGGAATGATGATCAATGTACAGAAATCCTCCATCACCTCATATGGATGCTCTGTCAATGAAATTGCATATGCAAATCAGCGATTTCCTTATAATAACCTGACCCTGGCAGATGGTATTAAATATCTTGGCTTCCGATTGAAGCCTAATGGTTACAGGATCGCTGATTGGTTGTGGCTGATTGCCAAGGTGGAAAAGAGATTGCAAGTTTGGTATCACCGTTATCTTTCCTGAGCAGGCAGACTCATTCTTATTAAGGCAGTGATTGAGGCCACTCCAGTTTACTGGATGGCCCTGACTTGGATACCTAAGGGCATCCTCAACAGATTACAGCATATTTGTAGCAGGTTTCTTTGGAAGGGTCACCAGCCGGGCAGAATCTTTGCATGGGTGAAATGGGACACTATTGCGCGACCCAAGCGCTGGGGGGGATGGGGTATCAAGCGACTTGACCTCTTCTCTAGAGCACTGGCTGCCAAACTTGGTTGGCAACTACTCACCTCAGAAAGTCTCTGGACCAAGGTTGCATGCGCAAAATACATCTGGCCTATGAATGTGATGGACTGGATATGTAGTGAACGGAGAGCTAATCACAACATATCCTCCATCTGGAAAGCTGTCATTGGTACCCTTCCATTACTCCGTGAAAGTTTAACTTGGCGCATCAAGGCTGGCAATGCTGTCCGAATAGGCCTGGATCCCTGGGTTGGATGTGGAAATACTCACAGACTCTCTGAAGGTATCATCCAACACCTTAATGACAGGGGCATAACTCACATCATGCACATTGGGGACCAGGCCAACTCATCATTTCTTCACCAAGCTTGGACCAGTGCACAAGCACTTGATATTCCGGCACAATGGCACGATGAATGGGCTGTATTTACGGATGCACATTCACAAGCTCACATCAGACTTACTGATGGTCCCGACGAAATCATATGGGCTTATTCTAAACATGGATATTATACCCCGAAACTCGGCTATTTAAAGCTCATGGAGTCTCATATACCTCCCGTCATACAGCCCATTTGGAGGACATTATGGAAACTCAAGTCTCCCCCGCGTACTAGACTGCTCATGTGGAATATCATCTTCGACAAAGTACCCACAGGCACTAACTTGATGAAACGCTCCTTCCATGGGCCATTCCGGTGCCACCTCTGTCACCAGGACGAAGAAAGCACATTACATCTATTTCTGACCTGCAGGATCACAATTCACTTCTGGAATGACCTCATTTCTCATTTCCCGCATCTGAGACATTGGCAAGGACACAGTATTGTGGAAGCATGGGAGAACTGGAATACAGAACACTCGGGGAAAGCTATTAACTTACCGCCTCTTGCTTGCTGGGCAATTTGGATTGCCCGGAACCAGGCCATCTTCAACCTTAAGGTCCCCCACTGGCCGACTATCCTTCTTCATACCATTGCAGAGTATAACTTGATCCCGGACGAAGAACACACTGGGCCCATTCGCATCTTGAGACAACTGGACATTGACAGATCTAAACCTTGGGGTTTTTTTGATGGTTCAGCTCAGGAGGTGGGGTGTGGGGGAGGAGCAATACTACACCTTAATGAATCACACTGCTACAAAATACAAATCAACCTTGGCAGAGGAACTAATAACTATGCTGAACTATGCACTGCCAAGCACCTCATCCATTTTGCCATTCTTAAACACTGTAGACATCTCCAATTATTTGGTGATTCCAAAATTGTATGCAATTGGCTGTCTGGTGCATCACATTGTCATGCATTTACATTAAGGCACATTCTTGATGAGGCAAAGAGGCTGATAACTTCTTTTGACTCTTTTACTTGTCTTCATATCTACAGGGAACAAAACACTGATGCTGACCATCTCTCCAAAGAGGCAGCGCACAGGCAAGGAGACAATTGGCTGATTCAGGAGGAGAGAGAAGGGTCATTCTATCAGTATTACCATAGGCCCTTTGATGACTAGATGGAAAATGGGCATTAAGGCCCACTCACAGTTTTATATTTTTGTAATTTTGCTGTAAATATTTTAGATCTATATGGCTCTCTGCGAAGAGCAACAGACACAAATCTTGTTATACTTTACAGTAACTATTTTAGACAGCTCCCTGCGTGGAGAATGATGTTTATTTTTGGTTATACAGTCTACAGACTGAACTCGATAGGCACAGCTGCCTCTTCTTGAATGCTTCGGCATATGCAAAATGTAATTTCTTACCTTAATAGAAATTACGACTTTTCCCAGGGGAAAAAAAAACTTAAACCCCAATAACATTATAACTAGTGTGTGCACATTACGGTGCAAAAGAACGTTATAACTAGTATTTGCACATTATGGTGCAAATACTAGTTAAACAGAGGGAGGGCGACGACGACGACGAGGGCAGAGGGCAGAGGGCGACGACGTTAAACAGAGGGAGGGCGACGACGACGACGACGTTAAACGGGTCTCTATAATGTCGGCCTAAAATCTCTAGAACCTCACAATAAAAAAATGTCTTTGGCCTAATAATTATAAACGTTGTTTTATACTATAAACTGAAAAAAAATGTTAAACTGAAAAAAAATGTTAAACCTAAAAATCATAGTCATTAGTTTATATTGTCAATTATATATTATACTTGTAAAAACTTCGGCGATAACATGTCCATTAGACTACCATGAGCTACCATGACATTTGGCATGAGGATACTTTTCATAATTCAATCTTATTTTCAAGAGTGATGACATGTTTTCAAAATACATTGTGTGCATTTTAGTAAGCCACATTTCAATGATGTGAATATAATTTTTATTAATCTTTATAAGTGGTCAATGATTAAGGACAATACATTTTTTATTATGATTTGGTAAAAAAATAATTTAAACAAGGTTTAATTACTTGATTTAGATATGTAAGGAAGTTATTTCTGGCCATTCCATACATTGATGTAGTGGCGATGATGAGAATACACAAATATCTTTCATTTTCAATCATATGATTGGAATCTGTAATTAAGAAAGTGATTAAAGTGTCCAATTCTAATAGAGAGGACGCTTATGAGTGTAATTATTATGTGATAATTGTTTTTATGAATTTTAATATTTTTAATATGATGTGCCTCTTAGAAAAAATTAATCAAGATGAAAATGCATGTATAAATGGAAATTAATGTAAAGAAGTTTGAAATGTTTCTATTAATATTGTAGAGCAATTTTAACTTTAGTAATATGGTGAAATTTGTAGAAATAACTTTAGTATAAAAGCTTAGATAATGAAGTATAAGAGATAAAATGTTTTTAGAAAAAAAAAGAAAAATTATGATGGATCGAAATGAAAAAGAAAACATAAAAGTAAATAAATTCAAAATGTTTCTTATTCTTTTGGAAAATAAATGAAATCAAATTCAAGAAAAATGCAATGATGAAAAAGCAAGGTAAGAAAGTTTAAAGTGCGTTATATTATTGTTCTGTGGTAAGTCATGCAAGTTATCAAGGACATCTGGTTCTAAGATTTTTCCTATGAGCAATGCTTAAATTGTATTTATGCATAGTATTAATGATTCAAAGTGTCTCCAAAATCAATTAAAGTTAAGATGGATATGTGAATGAATGGATATGTGAATGAAAAATATGAAGGTAAAGAATTTCAAGATGTTTGCTATTTTCACTTTAAGAGCTTTCCCAGTCTAATAATATCACATTAAGTTTATAATATTCCTCTAAATTTATTAAAGAGTTATAATTCTCTCATAAAGCTTTATATTATTATTAAGTGGTAATATAACATTCTCCAATTTTAAATATATATTATAGGAAAAGTATTTAATTCCACCAAAGTTGTTCTAGGCTTCCACTTTACCTTAATAACTTAAGGTAATTTAAAATATTATAATTAGGATATTCACTTTATTGAAGTTGAATAAATCTTATATTTTATCTTAACTATCAAAATATTACATTAAAAGTACTCATTATATTAAATACCACAAGATTTAGACATGGTACCATTACATAAGATAACATGAGATATTACAGATGAGATAATTATTCCATGAAATAATCATTTTAATATTTAAAAAGTATCACATAAATATGTAAGATAGATATTATTAATATTATAATGATGAGGGAGCATTTTCTTTTGAGGCTTTTTTCAGGTTTTTTCAAATTGTAATATTTTAATTTGTATGGTTATTTGTATGGTTAGGAAGTTATGTTGAAGTGCCCTTAGAGGGACATTTGTACCTAGTTGTTAGAGTGGCATTTAGTTTCTAGAAGGTGAAAAGATGTAGCTAGTTGTTAGGATAAAGTGACATCTAGTTTCTAGAAGAAGGATATATGTCATTGGATTGAGAGTTTTGTGAGTTAATAACCTCTATTTTGTAATAGAAGTATTTTACAAGGAGATTAGCTAAAGGTGTAGCTCGAGGAAGAGCACGAGGGCCCCTACAAAATGAAGAGTGAGGTTGTAAAATTCTTCGTAATTATGTTATTATGAGTAATTGAAATCTCACAAGTTAAGTTTATTCCTATGTATTCATTGTGTTTTGATATGTATTCATTGTGTTTTGATATTTGTGGTTATAAAACTTTGTCGATTGAATTCTCTCATAATTATAGTCTATGTGTATTATAATCCCAACACAGCAAGGATTCCCTCTAATCTACCCATAAGAAGGATTGAGTGGTTGCAGGTATTTCCTCAAGGATCATAAGTAATGAGGTGGAGTGAATTCAAAGATTTTCAACAGTAGTTATTTTGGGGTTTCTAGTTTAATCCATGTTCAGTTTGAGTTGTTATTTATTATTCAGACCAACTAATGTGACACCTAAAATCTCTGCCTTTATCATTGTTCTCATAAAAAAACCTGGATTCGATCGATCCAACACCTCTAGCTAATACGTTAATTAATGGAGTTGATTGACAGATATTTTCCCATTAAGTGTTGTGCTATCCTAAGTATCAGATCCTCGAGATTGTTAAAGTTTTGCAAGGTTCCAGAACTCAAAGATATAATGCATGGTTCTAGTTCCAGGTTCCCAAAAACCATAGTGGTTTCTGAGGGGGCGAGGGCGGGATGCCATAGTGGTAAGTGGTAACGAGAAAGGAGGCATTGATTTTCTTAGTGCCATTTCGGTGAGCACAATATTTCTGAAATTTTGATAATTACTTTTGATGAAGACCTTATTTTAACTTATTCTAATGTACCATTAAGAAATTATACTTTAGAAATTCAACCATAAAGAATAGTAGAACAATAGAGATAACAATACACAAAAGAAGACAAGATTTACCCTAGGAAAACCATCAAAGGGGAAAAACCCAACAACCTTTTTCAATAGATAAATTATTCTTGTTCAATGAGAGACACACCTATACCTATGGTCAAACCTGGTCTTCTCCTCCAATTCAAGTCATCCAATATGATCCTGTTATTTTCTCTACCTATCTGACTTAGAATTTCAACCCTCCTACAATATCTAGTTATCCCAAAAATTTCAGCCCTGCAATAGTTTCCCTAGTTACCCAAAAATTTTGCCTCCTGCATTAGTTGCCCCATAAAAATGCAAACCACAAAGAGAGAGAGAGATCAATCCACACGTACGAGTTGTAAGATAGAGAGAAAGAAGAGATTTTGCATTACGGGAATTTTGAGGTCTAAAATGGGCCTCCTAAGGAAATTATAAAATAATAGTGGAAATAATAAAATAAGATTAGATTACATCATCAAATTTTTGACGGAAAAAGGAAAAACTACTTTTTCAACTCGTATTTTCAACTTATCTACCTATGGGTTTAATCAGTTTTCAGGCAGGAACACTCGTTGGATGCATAATTTGATTCCTCATCCAAGGAGTAGCCATTTTGCATACTTTCGATGGACCCTTCTACATGAAAAATGAGAAATACATGAAAAATGTGATTTCAATCACGTTTTTTCATGTATTTCTCATTTTTCGTGTAGCAGGGTCCATCGAAAGTATGCAACGTGGCTACTCCTTGAATGAGGAATCAAATTTTCCATCTAACAAGTACTCCCACTTGAAATTTAAGTAAAACATTAGGGATATAAGTTGAAAATACAAGTTGAAAAAGTAGCTTTATTATTTTATTATTTTTTAATATTTTTACATTTTTACCCCAAAAATGGTGAATCATCCCCCATGGTTGACATCATCATATTGAATCCTATTGGTTCTTATAAATTTTATTTTGGTTGTACATTTTTCTTAGGAGGCCCATTTTAGTCCTCAAAAGTTCTCTAGTGGGCCTCCTCCTTCATCCTTCTTTGTCCTTCTTGTCCTTCACTTGCTTCTCAGAACTTGTCTTGTGTGTGAGACATTGAATGACCGAGTGGAGTAGGAGGTGATTCCTTTATATAGTGATATGTATAGGTCAAATGGGTGCCTTTTGGAGCGAGGGCTGACTTGACTTGGTGGGAAGCTGACTTGTCACTTTTGGAGCCAAAAATTACGTTTCAAAAATTCAAATTTTCATCTTTAAAAAGTTTCAATGGGACTTTGATTCAAAATAAATTCCTTTGACTTAAGAATTATAAATATGCTTTACAATGATAAATGAATCCAAGTAACCAAATGTACGTTATGAATACCAACCATATTTACAAATTTGACACTCCCTCTTAGCTAGGGAGGTATTCATAATCACTATCATAGGTGTTATCAAATTGAACAAATGTATCTAAAGAAAAGGTTATCTATCATTATCATCATCATCACCTATCATCAACATCTCCTAGTGGACATATTCGAGGTGGTACTAAACCCATGGCCATGTCATCACCATATTATGACTCACCCCTCTAGAGTGATTAGTCCTCATGGCCTCTACCTAGGCCAAAATGTTGAGATCCTGAACTAGCAAACACTCACTCACCCTTCTTAGTGAGAAATCTAGGCCAAGACATCACTCAACCCCTTCCTAGTTGGTGATCAAGTCTAGATGCTAAAAAATACCTCACTCCACCATACTCAATGTGTGATCAAGGTCCAATACCGCACTCCACCCTCCCTGGTGTGTGATCGGGGTCTAGATGCTAAAGGAACTCACTCCACCGTGTGCGTTGTGTGATAAGGGTCCGGGACCTCACTCCATAATTCTTAGTGTGTGATCAGGGTCTAGGACCCCAGTCCACCATTCCTGGTGTGTGATGAGGGTCCTCCTCTAAGAGACACTCACTCAACTCTGCATATTGAGCCCTCTGGGTCTCTTGGACCCTTTCTCCCTTTCAAGAGAATGTCCATTTTTGTTGTAGACATATAAACACTCCCTCTCAATGAGAGGGGTAATCTCCATGAGCCCCAACTTGTCTTTGAAGTACATGAGCTTGTCTCTTGGCAATAGCTTCCTCACGACATCAATTGTCTTCTCATTGGTGGAGATGTACTCGAGCCTTATTTCTCTCCTTTGCACCATGTCATGAATGTACTGGTACTTAATCTCAATATGCTTCAACCTATATGGAACATAGGATTATCTAAAAGCTTTACACATCTTTGATTATCACTTTGTGTCACCATCGGTTCCAACTCTTAGTCAAACAATCTTGCGAACAACATCTAAAGCCATACTACTTCAGTACAAGCCTCATTAGCTATGATGTATTTTACTTTAGTGGTGATGAGTGCAATCAACATCTACATCCTGCTCACACACGATATTGTAGGAGATCCAAAACTGAAGCATACTCCTGAGGCACTATTCCTATCCTCAACACTTCGTACCCAATCAACATTTGTATATCCTAGAGTTATACCTCTTTGTTTGCAACATATATCAAGCCATAATTCAATGTACCATACAAATATCGCAAAATGTGCTTTGTTGCAATCCAATGCTCATGTCTCAGTTCAACCTGGAGCTAGATCAATGTGTTCATCGAAAAGCATATGTCTAGCCCGGTGTTAACCAAATATGTCAACGAACCAATCAGCCACTGGTACATAGATGGATCTACCAATATAGAGTCAAAGCCTCTTAACTTATTCAATTTAGTCATCATGATAGTCGTCATTGATTTGCAATCCATCATACCAAATATATGAAGGATATCTAACACACACTTTCCTTAAACAAGGAATACTTTTTGTCAAGTTTTTACCGTACTTCTAGTCCCAAGTAATAGTGCATCAACCTAATATCCTTCATATTGAACTCAGAAGAGAACTTCTTCTTTCACTGAATGATAAGAGGCTTAGCACCAATCAGAAACAAGTCATGAACATATAACAATAATATCACGGGTGCATTCTTCACAACCTTAAAGTAAAGGTTTGGATCAACATCTATCTTCGTAAATCTCAATCTCATCAGATAGTTCTCAATATGAGCTTACTAAGCTCTTGGAGCTTTCTTAAGTCCTTACAAGGCCTTCTTCAACAAACATGATATTCTTTTCCATATACCTTGAAGCCGTGAGGTTTCTCTATGTACACCTCTTCCTCAATCACACCATTGAGGAAAGAATCCTTCACATCCATCTAGCAAATTTCCATCCCAATGAAATAGCAAGAGAAATGATGGATCTAATGGAGGTGTACCTAAAAACTAGAGCAAAGTCTCAATGTAGTCTCACTAGTAGAAAATGAGAAATTAGTGACTAGGTGACTAAAAACATTAGTCACCACAACTTTTCCAAGTGAAATACTACCAAAAATGAGCAACCTTAAGTGACCAAACTAAAAACGACTAACATAAATCACTAATTTATTTGCAGGTTAAAATATGCGACTGGCTAATAAGTAATACAACTAAAAATGACTAACATGAATGACTAATTTAGTCTAAGAACAAAAATACAACTACCTAACAAGTACTACAATAATATGAATCAATTTTTTATGTTAATCATCTTAATTGTGTCAAGTAATCTAAACTTACAAGTGATAGGATTGAGGTTGTTAAAAGGTTGTTCAACAGTATAGGTGAGTTGATAAGATTATACCGTCCGTTTAAACACTTCTTCATCCATGACATGGTAACGACTATATGGTAGTTCACTTAGCACTCATTGCAATGCTTTGGATTGAAATAGTTATCACTCTAATAACTTTTGTAATTTTAAAAAATTGGATTTTTTAATAAAAAAAAATCTTTTATGTATTTTTAAAAAATCTATTCATTGAATCTAATTGGATCCAATTCCAATTTGAAATTAATTTGAAGAGAAATTTTATTTTTTAAGACTATAATATCAAATAAAAACTACTTTAATTTCATATTAACCGACCTAGATCCATGTTAACCCTAGATCTATCAAGCGCGGGAGGGATCCAATCTCTCGAGGTGCAAACTTTTTTTCTAGTGAAAAACTTGAGGAAACGTTTGCACCTCAATAGATTGGATCCCTCTTGGCACTTGATAATTATAGGGTTAATATGGATCTAGGTTTTTTAGATAATACTATATAATATATATATTTGTATTTGTGTCTCTTTTTTATTCCCTCTCTCTATCTCACGCCCCAAACATACACACACACACACTCTCTCCCTCTCTTCCTCTTCTCTATCTATCTCTCTCTTCCCCTTCTCTCCCTCTCTATCTATATCCTTCTCTCTATTCCCTCCCACTCTCCTCTCTCCTTCACTCCCTCTACATGACTCCCTTGTCACCCCCTCTCTCTCTCCACCTTTCTCCCTCTATGTTTTTCTTGTTCCCTCCCTCCCCTTCCCCCCTCCAATTCCATCTCTCTCTCCTCATCTCTATCTTCTTTCCTCTCTATCCCATATCTCCCACCTCCCTCTATCTCCCCCCCCCCAAATTACTCTCCCTCTCTCTCTCTCTCTCTCATGGGTCCAACTCTATCACTATCTCCCCCCCCCCTTGTCCTTCTCCATCTCTATGTCTCCATCTCCCTCCCTTCCCCTTCTATCCTTATCTCTATCCTCTCGTCTTCTTTATCTTCCCTCCTCTCATGTCTCCCTCACTCTCTCTCCATCTCTCCCTTCTCATTCCTCTCTTTCTCCACCTCTCTCAACCTCTATCTCTCTATGTCTTTGTTCTTTCCTCCCTCTCTCTCCCACTCCAACTCTCTCTCTCTCTCTCTCTCTCTCTCTCTCTCTCTCTCTCTCTTCCTTCCTCTCGCTCCCTCTCTCCCACATAACTCTCTCTTCCCCCCATCACTTTCTCTTTCTCTCTTTCTTTTCCCTCCAACTTTTTCACTATATCCCTCCCTCTCTCTACCCCCTCCCCAGCTCTCTCTTAAATTTCATCATATTCTATTGTGTTTAAGAAATTATCTAAATTTAAAAAAATTAATTGGTTGTAAAGTATTAAACCTATATTTTGGATCAATCATGTCAAAGAAAATAAAATAATGAAAAACTTTAAAAATTCATGCACTATATTTAATCTATTATAATTAGTCATTGTGCTTGCTCTCATCCCTTGGATCCTTAGCTAAGATGGATATATATATATATATATATATATATATATATATATATATATATATATATATATATATATATATATATATATAAAGAACGGGCATAGATCCATCTTAGCTTAATTTTATTAAAACCTTAATTTAATTTCTATGGGAATATTTTTAGTAGTCATGAGGTTAGAGAGTTTAGATATATCTCAAATTGTAACATTTTCCCTTTTAGATTCAATTAAAAAAATGTTGTAAAACTAAATTAAAATAAAATGTTTTTACTATGAAATAAGTTATGGTTTTTTGGTATGTGGTATTGATAAGCCATGGTATTGGCCCATGGTATTGTAACAAAGACGATTTACAAGTTAATATCCATGGTAAAGTGAGGGTGAATATCCATGGTTAACAATATTGTCATAATGTTATAAAATATTTTGATTGTGAAATAATTTATGTTTTTTTGGCATGTGGTATTGGTAATCCATGGTATTGACCCATGGTATTGTAACAAAGGCTATTTTTTAGAAGTTAATAATATCTACCCTAATGTGGGGGTGGATGTCCACAATTAATAATCTTGTTATATTGTTATAAAATATTTTGGTTGTGAAATAAGTATTGGGATGGGTTCCCCTGGGTCAGTTTTGGGGCAAAAGCCCAAGTTTTGATGTAAAAAGACGTAAAGTCTCCGCAAATTGTCATTGCAGAGCACATAGCTAGTTAAGAGTAAAAAAAAGGGTTTTACCCTCCTTTATCTAAGCTTGAGTCAGCTTTTTGAAGATCTAGCCATGGTCTGCGAACCATGGGATTATATAAATAGGTGTGTCTTAGAGAGTCTAAGGCAAGTAATTGAAGTTTGTTTATAGGTACCGGAGAAGGAGTCTAGCGCAGAGAAGTAGTCTTAGAGGGGGAAATGCTCCACAGCTGAGTGCGCAGAGGCCTAGAATAATGTCTGCAGCTGAGTGTGCAGGCCCCTATAGCTAAGTGTGTAGGGAAGGATTGAGTCTATAAACCTATATTGAAGATCAATAAAGAAGATTATCGCAGAAATTCCTGTGTTTTAGCTCTTTACTTCTGTTATGTATGATTGCGATATATGTTGTGATGAATGATGTCTTTATGAAATAATGATGTATTGATGTGTGATTTTACTTGACCCGTCTTAATATCTGAATGCAATTAATGTTAAGTGATTACGCAAAGATCATAACACTTTCTATTAAAGTTATTGAACACTTAGCTAGATTTGAGTAAATAATGATCTAAGAGTAAACTATAGTGTGCGTAAGTAACTAACTTGCCTGTTCAGGGTCCGCAAAAGACAGTTGTAGACCTTCACAGAGGTCTAGAGGCCGATTAAAGGAAGTTACGATGATAAGCCATAAGGGCTTAAAGATTTGCGCGAAGGTAGATCTAGGTCGTAGAAGGACATCACACTAATCTCTGGGTGCAAAAACTTGGTTCCAGCACCCCCCCATACTGCTACGGGTGAGACATTAGTCTGCGCACCACGGATTGATGTCGAAAGGGCCAGTAGTGTAGGGATTTGTTTGGCGCAACTAACTTTGAACCTGGGTCGGGACCCCCTAAGCCAACAATAAGTTATCGTTTTTGGACTTGTAGTATTGATAATTCATGGTATTGGCCCATGGTATTGTAACAAAGCATATTCACAAGTTAATAACAAAATCAAAATATAACAATTTGAATTTTATTATTTTTATTAACTTAACTTTTTATTATTAAGTGAGGACATATTTAAATGTTTACACTCATCCCAATATCATTTCTAACTTCTTCTTCTTATTTTCAATTTAGCATCTTATGCAAAAAAAAAAAACAAATTCTTATTAAAAATCAATCATTTAAAACCCAATTGCAATTTATATTACAGATTACAACATCACATTGTACCACTGCATTTTTCTCTTCCTTGTTGATATCTGCGTGGAAAGGAAGACCATCAACGTGATCTATGGATTTCATGGGATTCGAACCCTAGATGGATTTTTCATTGGAAACACCTTAGGAGAGCATCAACGACCATCAACTTGGTCTATGGATTTCGTGGGATTCGAACCCCATATGGAGTTTGCATGGGAAACACCTTAGGAAAGCATCAATGATTAGATGGAGGAAGGGCAAGGTCATTGGGCGTGGAGATTTTGGCCATTTGTACATGGGTATGAACTTGGACTCTGGAGAGTTCTTCCTTTTTAGTAAAGACGATTTTTGTTCTTATGGGTAAATAATTTTGAGGGTTTATATGATCAAATCATAAATTTCATCTAGAGTTGAGGGTTTAATTATCATGATAATGCAAATCTTGATTACGACAAACAATTCATGAAAAGACAATGCAAAAGTAAGAATTTTGAATGTCCTTATTGTACAAAGGGTTTAATGATTATGATAATGTAGATCTTGATTGTGGCCAGCAATTCATCAAAAGACAATGGACAAGTAAGAATTTTGCATGTCCTTATTGTATAGATCAATTCGCTCCTCCCTAACTTTTCTAGGGTCATGCATGAAATTTTATTTTTTATTTTCACCTTTTTTTTAGTGGTTGATTGTTTTGTGTAATGGACTCTACCATGCCCAAATTCAAAGGGCTCGAGTGATGCAAGAAAAATTTCTCCCTAACTTTTCTAGGGTCAAAATGCATGAAATTTTATTTTTTCTTTTCACCTTTTTTTTAGTGGTTGATTGTTTGTGTAATGGACTCTACCATGCCCAAATTCAAAGGGCTTGAGTGATGCAAGAAAATTTACTGGTAGGATGCAAATACTAAACCTTCCTCAAACTTTGCTACATGAAATTAAAATTTATTGTAATCATGAACATAAAATATTTTATGTTTCATCCTTAGATTCTGATTTCAATGCCTATAGTTTTAAACCATGTTACTATATTTTAAGTAGAATATACTTAGATCCACTAAACCTTACAAATCTATAAATCTTAGGTTAATTTCACCTAAAAAGAAGGAACCTGAATGGGTTTTTCAATTTAGACTCAATGCTTACAGACAATGATTAATAACGGAAGTACCCAAATGGTCTGATAACTTTTACCCACCCATCAATTTCCAAGACCTTTGCTATTATTCTGAACCTAAACAGAGAGAATAGAAGAAGAAGAGGAGCCTAGATGAGGTGGACCTCACCTGCTTGATACTTTTCAAAGTTGGGCATCTCGTTGACTAGAAGAAGAGATTGACGAAAGTTGTTCTAGATGTTGTTTTTTACAGTGTTTTCATTGCTACCATGCATAGATAGACTCTATAGGCAGTTGAGGTTATCTTTTGTTCATTATAAGAGGTAATTGAGAAGTATCTTGATCTAGTTAGGAAGTAGATTGTAAGGTTTGTTCCTCTTACTGATAACTATTATGTTGCATTGTATTTTTTTTAGTGATAGCTCCTTCTATTAAACCCCCAAGAACACTTTGTCACCCATTGAAATATCCACTTATTTCAGGATGAATGAGATGGACACCAGGCAGTTTGAGAGGACTCTTATTGTTGTAGATGAGAGGAGTTCTGTGAGGTGAGAGGAGTTATGTGACATATATTGAAGGATGAACTGCACCATTTTATGACACCAATCATCTCCATGCCACAATAGTGGATCTCTATTGCATCGAGGGAGCAATGATAAAGTATTCCACTATAAATAATTGGTATGTTGGGGACGAAATTTGCAGACATGGGATTTATAATTTTATTACGAAAATAGGTTTATGCGATGGAGACAAATCAAGAATTTAGTGGACCTGAGCAGAGATTGGTTCGAAAATCACCTGGAAATACTCAAGCATTTTTATGAAAGGTGATGATGCAATTGGAGAGCTTTATTTTGTTGCCTTGAAAAATAACTATCAATAGGGGGGACAAAGATGATCGATATAGGGAAGAATTGCAGGAGTACGATTGTTTATAAAATTATGTCTATAGGCAAGTCAAGGAACTACTACAGAGGAGTAGTGTAGGTGCAACCAAATTCTCATAATGCAAGGAATTTTTCATATTGCAATTCGATGCTAATCGGTGACCAAGAAGTTGCAAATACTTATCGTTACATTAAGGTACAATTTGAGTTTCATTCTAAAGTCTCTAATTTCATTTATTGATAGTCCTTCTTATGTCCTTGTCTCTCTTAATTTCATTGTGGTAGGATTGGAATGAGTTTAAAAATCAAGCATATCATTGAGTAAAATAGACACCCACATGTCACTACATGTCATTATGCATACTTTGTGTTTTTGATACAATTAGAAGTGAGAAATATGATGTGTGCACAACGAAAAATCCTAGCAGGCATGATGAATCTAGTCTTAGCATGGAAATCGAAACCAAGAATCATAAAATATAAATAAATTTGTGACACGAAGTAAAAAACACAATAAAAGACTCTATGCCAACTTTGTCTATTTAGTGCAAGATACTACTAATATTTCATAATTTTTAGAGATGGTGGATGTTATGAAGATGCCCTCAAGAAAAGTTACTAACTTGAAGATAAGATGGTTAGTGCAACTATTTACTTTAAATAGGCTAAATTTAGGTAAGTAAAACAAGTCTAAAAATCACTAGAAACACCACCCCTGTTTGTTTTAAATAGGCTAAATTTAGGTAATTAAAACAAGTTTGAAAATCACTAGAAACACCACCCCCACATCTTTTTATTTCTAGTTGTACAAGATAATGTTTAATAAACTTATGAGCACTTCCATTTAAATTGACCGTACATAAAATATAAAATGAGGTTGATGCCTTTAAAAGCTATATCCATCATTAAATATAAGATATGACAAGGATGGCTCACAATTTTAAAGGCTATATCCATCGCCAACTATAAGATAAGAGTTAATGAGGTGAGAAAAAGTTTGTCTTGATATAACATGTAAATGTTATATTACTTATAACTCATGCATATTGTATCTTATTGTGCATATATCAATTATATAACTTCAATCTGGGTAATTTTTTACATTTAAATTGTCAAATATGTAGAAGTTACATTACACTAGCTTAAATCTACACATAAATAAAATATCAGAAATATGGCAAGGGAATGGGTAAGCATGTTCACACTGGTTTATGTTAGGATATTCTGACACACAGGAAATATTTAAGTATAACTTGGTCTAATGTAGAGTTAGGTAAAGTGTGTTTCTTTACTATGTACTTTTGTAACTTACAATCTGGTGGTCATGATATGTTCTAGATATGAAGTGATCTGATGGTTCATTGTCTCCTCGGTATTACCAACACTTGATTTGTGGCTTAACACCCAATTGGCCCGTGATCTCTATTTAAAGAGCATGGAGGGCCATTTGTAAGGTGACCATTCATGAGAGAAGCTTACGTAAATTTTCTTTCTTTTATTAATAAATTGCCTGAAGTGGCTGCATTGACTCAGGTCATGGATTATTTCCCTCTTTGAGGGTTTTAACCACGTCAACAATACTGGTGTATTGATATGTGATCTGTTTGTGAGCAGTGTCCTTTGGTGTTTTATCTAAGGAATTGTTACACAACATTTTGTCATTATCCCTATACTCCCCATTCCTTGATCCTGGAGGACCTCTACAGTGAACCCCGCATGCTTTGCCTTCATGAAGAAACTCCCATTATGTCCATCTTCATGAGCAGATCAATTCCCTTTTGCACCATTTCCCCTTAAACTTTTGTTTTGCCTAGTTTACAAGACTGGTGCTAATGACCTTTATCTTCCCCGAGCCGATGTGTAGAGATTAGCACTATCCCTTACGCCAACCGGTGCGACTGAGTTGTGTTCCAGTCATGTCGGTCCTATTTTGTAAATTTTTTTGAATTTGGAGCCGAAGCTTCTAGCTCTAGAAGCTTCGTAACTGAAGTTTGGTAAATGGTTTGGCTGGATGGGGTCAAGGATGTCAGTTTGGGCTCCTTTCACCTATAATGATGGAACTACCTCAAGGGATAAGTCTTTTTCCCATGAGAGGAGGATCCATATCCCATCCATTTTTCCTATATAAACCTCCCTTCTTCCCAATCACAAGCTAGTGTTAGTGTTGATGTTGGTGTGCTTATGCTATTTTGGTTTGGAGTCGACAACAAGTTATTACTAGTTGTAGCTATCTAGTTGTGTGAGGGAGAAGTGTGATTTGGTTTGGACTGAAGCCTAAAGGGAAGAGCCTTAAAATTATTGTTGCTTGACGCCATCATGGAATGCTAGTAGAAGTGTGTGGGAACCTAGCCTTGTAAGAGAAGGACTGTAATGTCAAGACAAATGGTTGTAATCTCTCTTTGATATTAATATATGCAACTATCGATTGATTTCCTACATATTTTGTTATATTATAAATTCATGGCTTAATGTTTCTTGACTTGTTAAGTAGGTTGAATTGCAATTTGTCTATTTTCACGTATGTTGTTTACTGTTGTTTACTTGTTTAAAATGCTTGAAGAAGGAAGTGAGAGATAGCTAGAGCGAGCAAGCAAGGACATCATTAAATAGGATAAATGGACTAAGAGGTAGGCCCTCTTATTTGGTTCTAACCTAAAGAAATCTTCCATAGAATATATCTATTGTGGCTAGACCCATCATTGGGCTAGACGAATTCGTTTGTGTCCACACTTAAAATTTTACTTCACCACAAATTGGTGACTCTGCTAGGGATCCCAATCCTTTTGTTTGTCTTGGATTTCATGATTTCGTCAGAACTTTTCTAGTTCCACTTTTTCCCTTTGGTTCTGTTTCTTTTCCCCTGCTTACTGGTCTGAGCCTAAAATTCATAGTAGCAGATCTAGTCCCTATTTCAAAAAAAAAATTATTTTTTCCTTAGCTCCCTCGATCATCGCTCTTAATTCGCTGACAGTCGCACTGACCAGCGTGAGTTGCTGAGGAACAATCGCGCCGACCAGCCTTTGACGCTTGTTGTCAGTTAGGCAGTCGCACCGATGTCTGTAAGTGAAGATTAGGGCTTGACCCCAATCTTGGCCAGTGTGTTCTGCTCTTGTGGTTTTGACCCTGTAAGCATTTTAGACTATTTTCTCCCTGATTAGAAAGCTACTTTTCATTTGGTTTTGTTTGCTTGTTGGCTTATCATCTTTCTACTTGATTGATTGAGTCATTGAGTGGCCAGCGATAGTAGGGAATCTAGTTAGTCATCCATTCAGCATTTTGCGAACTCAGTAAGTTGGGTTGTAGGTGTACTTACTCTTCGCATTTTGTTTTTGGTGCTTTTACGACTTTGACCTTTTGTACACAAGTTTGAAAAGTTTTCGTTTTCTTGCCTAAACATTTCTTTTTCGGCATAGATTACATTGTTGGTCTTGTGATTGGTAAATTCGGTGTTTCATTAGTCTAAATGAGCTTCTCTTTTCATGTGTTCATTTGCTTGAAGAGCTTATTGTCTCGAGAACTTTTTCACTGAAAGATTGTATGCGAAAAGTTTGTTTCGTTGTTTCATGAAAAAGTATGAAATTCTAGCTTGTTGAATCAATATGCTACGATAACTTGCATCATTAAAAGACTAGAATTGCATTAGCATTTGAAAAAGGAAGAGAACTTGTTTGATTTTGAAAGGACTAATAGATAAGTTCTTATCAGGAAATTAGGAATTGGAATGCATTTTTCATTAGTTTTTTTTTTGAAAAAGTAAGGTAGTGAAAGATCATTTCGTTTTCATTTGCTTAATTGTTTGCATTTGATTGAGTATTTTTTACCCTATCTAGTGTAGGCATTTCATCAAATTGAAAGCGTCTTGTCCCATTTAGTTGCATTTAAGGTTTTTCAAGTCGCATCGCTAAGACCTGAAAACTAGAACATAACTCAAGATCAAATATAAAATGAATTTAATTAACCTAAGGCACATTTGACATTAATGATCATATCTAGAAGGTCTAGGTTAGAGACGTGTTCTAGCGTCTTTAAACCTAGCTGTTGTCATTAGCTTTGGCATTAGACAACACTAGTATGGATTTTTGCTCCCGATACTGTCGAGTATATAATGGGAGACCCCACTAGGCTGCAATCCTTTTATCCTTAGGAAGCCAAGTCGTCTGCCTTGCAAACGTCATACACCGAACACAACATTCGGGGAGACTGCCTTCTTGTACTTCTTGGTCCGCCGGGAGGTATTCTGCAGTTCACGGTTGCCTGGTAATCCTATTTACCTAGATCATCCAAAGCATTCATTTGATCTTTTTGACTCATTAAACTTAAAATATCATTTGAGAAATTGTCCTTTCAAGCTCATTTCCAATTGAAAGCGATAGAGTCATCTTTGTTTCTTTCTCGACTCTTAAAAAATGAAACTGCACCAGTCTTTTATGCATCTTAATAATTGAGTGCCCATGATCCAAAAACACCCTGTTAGTCTTTTCTGAGACCAAATCGTGAGTTTCCCCTAAAAGAAAATTTTAAAGCCTTGAAATTAATTGTTCTGTCGACTAGACAAGTTCATCATGGCTGAACCATTTGGTTTACCCAATTCCTCTTCCTCTCCTCTGTCTAAAAGATTGTCTGAGGAGTCATTACATTAGTTACCAAAGTCACTTGAGGACCAAGATGTTGAACTCACAATTGTTCTGAGCATTCAACCCTTGTCATCTTATCCTCCAACTACTTTCAATACTGGGTCATCTACTGATCTTGGCCCGAAATCTCCAGACAATCCCGTTCAAACTCCAGAGAACTCACTGACCACTGACGGTCATCTTGGACTAGTTATCTACCCTCTAAACCCTATCTTTGACCCTATTATGATATCACCATAGCGTCCTTACAGTCTGTAAGACCAGCCGGGTATTCCTTTGGAACTATCCCCTCGTACTCGTTCGACCATTCATTGTCATTTGTTTTCATACATGGAACCTGAAGGTGATGCTCCAGTCATATCTCCGGATGAATTCGAAGTTTCTACTCCACACACTATTGAGGGGGAAGAATTACAATTGCAGTTTCCTCTCAAGGGTTTCCCTTTTTAAGAAGGTATTCCCACCAGTTTGCCACCCAACTATGTGTCTTTGGCGTAGTTGGTTTTAGGTACACCTAGTGCCTTATCACTTTACCATAATACTATATGGGCGTTAGGCACCAAGCCTACGTTAGGTTCATTCATTATGAACACGACTTCCCAATAGGCTATTACTTCAGTCCCGATGCAACCCACCGTTCCAAATACCCTCGTATCATCAATCCCAATTACCTGTCAAGCACAACTGGTAGTTTCAAAGATTGTCTCTGTTTGTCCCTCCATCCCGCTAGTCAGTGGCCAAGCTGTGCCACTGCCTGGGGGCAGAACTTCAATGTTTCTATAGTGTCAGGTGCCACTAATGTGAGCAGCTCACAAGCTAACATGATTGGTATAAACCAACCTTCTTCTGGTATTATTTATAACCCTACTGATCCTACTGGGTCAAGCAATGTCCAGTACCAACAGGTTTAGAATCCCGTTGGTCTGTCTGGATCGAGCAATTTTCAGTATCAACAACCCTATGGGGCTCAGGTCCAATACCAAAATCCTTACGTTCCATATCGTTCTAAAGGAATGGTTAACCAACCTTACACCCTCCAATATAGGCAGTACATCCAGCCTGGCTATGGCTAGATTCAGTTCGGTAATTTCCTGGGCACTGTTCAAGTACCCTTGCAGTAGCAAGGACAACCTCTACAACAACAAGGGCAGCCTTTGTTACCGCAAGGGAAACCTTTGTTGCAGCAAGGGCTCTCCATGCAACAGCAAGGGAAAATGATCTCGCAGCAAGGCCAACTGCAATAACAACAAGGTCAGCCCTTGCAACACTTGCAGCAAACTACGCAGCAGAAGATGCAATATGCTCTGCATACCTCTCAACCCATGTCCTCACAGGACCAACCTATGCAGCCCGAGGGACAAATTTTGCAGCTGCAAGGTCAACCCTTGCAACAGCAAAACCAACCAAGGCAGTAACAACCCTTGTATACATATCAACAAGGTCAACCCTTGCAGGGGCAGGGTCAAGGCCAAGTCCTGCAGCAGCAGACTCAAAATCCTCATGTCCTAGGTCAACAGGTTCAGAATCCTGTCGGTCAAGGGCAAGTACAAAATCCCTATGTCCAAGGGCAACAAGTGTATCAACCTTATGCCCAGGTACTGTAGGTCCAGAATCCTCTTGTTCAAGGACAATATGTTCAACAGTCATATATTCAATGACAATAGGTCCCATATCCATATGTCCAAGGTCAACAGGCTCAACAGCCTTTTAACCTGTACATTGCTTATCAGAAACCTATGCCTGGATAGTTCCAAGGTTTTTAGGGTCAAAATCCTCCCTATGGTCAAGGTAATCCACAATGGGGGCAGCCTCAGATGCCATATAGCCAGAATCCCCCACTGTGGGACCAAAATCCTACTAGCAGGGATGGGCTCCTCCCTATGGGCCCGCTTATCGACCTCCCATGCCTTCTAATACCCAATTGTCTTTCTTGGCTACACTCAAGTTGCCAGATGTATCTCGCCTTACAAATGATCTGATCCTTCATTCGTCATATTGGCCTCCGGTGCTGTCCAAGATACAAACTGATTGCCCAAAGTTCAATGGGAAAGTTAAAGAAGATCCTCAGGCCCATGTGATGACATATCACCTCTGGTGCTCGTTGAACTCAAAACCAGGACTACCAGCTTGATTTTTCATTTTGTTCCATTCAATGTTACAATACATATTTATACATGCTGAAGCATCTAATACAATGGACCGAAAACCATCGTGTCCAAAACCATGGACCGAAAACCATCGCATCCAAAACCATGTGTGAAAAATCATGCACAAAACCATAGGTAGGTTCACCCAACCTAATATAGGGTCCAAAAACAAAATTTTCCGGGTTGCTACCCCGGACCCCATAAAGGGGAGTTACCCACACCCCTCAAACCCCTGCTACGCAATCGGTGCAACGAACGAGGGGCTCTGCCGCCCCCTCTAAACCCCTGGTTAACTACGTGGGCTAGTCATGGAAAGAATATAACACAATACAACATTCTCCCACTTGTTGTTTTCTTTCCATAGGGGGCCACAAGAGAGTTTAGTCATTTATCTAGCCCTACAATGCCCATTGTTTCTCTACACCAAGAGAACTTCTCAGAGCTCACAGATTTTGTCAATGCATCTACAATATTCTTCAAAGTGTCCACCTTTACCAGTAACACCTTTTTGTCTTCTATCGTATCCATCACAAAGTGATACTGAACATCAATGTGCTTTGTCTTTGAATGATATGTAGGGTTCTTTGCCAAGAAAATATCACTTTGGCTATCAGAGTCTATCCTTATAGCTCCCTGTACTAACCCCATACTTGAACACAATCTCTGCAACCAAACTACTTCCTCACTTGCATGAGTGGCTGCCATGTATTTTGCCTCTGTAGTTGATAGTGCCACTACAAATTGTTTCTTACTCATCCAACTGAATGCACCTCCAAATAGGTTAAACACATACCCACTTGTAGATCTTCTCTTATCCAGATCTCTAGCCAGTCTACATCAACAAAGCCATGAATATCCAACACTCTATCCAATCCTGGTCTTCCTTGGTAGCACAAACCATAATCACTAGTGCCATGCAAATGCGTGAAAACCCGCTTCATTGTTGTCAAATGCTCCTTCCTTGGTTTTGACATAAACCTACTCAATACTCCCACTGCATGTGCAATGTCTGGTCTAGTACAGACCATCGCATACATTAGGCTACCGACTACACTTGCATATGGAACACGGGACATATCCTCTTCCTCTTCTTGTGTCTTGGGACACTGTTCAATAGATAACTTTACACCTACAGGAATAGGAACCTTCACCAGTTTACTATCCTGCATATTAAACCTTTGCAATATTGTCTCAACATACTTCCTCTGGTTTAACCAGAGCTTCCTCTTTGGCCAATCTCTTTTAATTTCCATGCCCAAAATATAGTTTGCAGCACCAAGATCTTTCATGTCGAATTTGGAGGACAATTGGGTCTTCAAATCCTGGATAATTTCTTTGTCGTTTCCTACCAGCAACATATCATCCACATACAAGACCAGATAAATAACATGGTCACCAATTAATTTAAAATACACACAGTGATCTGCTTTGCTTCTAGTGAAGCAAAGTCCCCGTATAAATTATCGAATTTCTGATACCACATCCTTGGTGACCCTTTTAACCCATATAGAGACTTTTTTAGCTTTCATACCAATTCTTTTTTACCCATCACTGCAAAGCCTTCAAGTTGCTTCATGTAGATCTCCTCTTCCAGATCCCCATGAAGAAATGATGTCTTCACATCCATCTGTTCTACCTCGAAAGCAAAAGAAGTGGCAACAGATAAAAGTAATCTAATAGAAGCTACCTTGGCAACAGGAGAAAAAATATCACCAAAATCAATTCCCGGCACCTGGGAATAACCTTTTGCTACCAACCGAGCTTTTTATTTCTCCACCTTTCCTTCTACATTTGTCTTCTTCTTGAACACCCATTTGCTGCCAATGGGTTTCCTTCCATCCGGCAACTCCACTAGATCCCAAACCTTATTTTTGTGCAAAGATGCCATTTCATCAACCATGGCCTCTTTCCAGAGTTTTCCATCCTCTGAATCTACTACTTCCTTCACAGTTCTGGGATCATCATCAGTAACAGATAAAGAAAATTTTGAACAGAAAGCAGATGGACTATACCTTTCTAGCTGCCTTCTTTCTTGAACTGATCTTCTCACACCTGAAGTTTATGGCTCTTCATCTTCTGATTACTCCTCTACTATAGAGTCTAATTCTTCCTCCTTTATCTCAAACTCTATCTTCTCAGGTTCCTTTGGTTGGACTTCATGTTTAATAACATATTTCACCTCTTTGAACACCACATCTCGGTTGTACACAACCTTCCTTGTTACTGGGTTCCAAAGCTTATGACCCTTTAAACCATCCTTATACCCAATAAAGATGCACTTTTCAGATTTACTATCCAACTTGGTTTGTTTCTCCTTTGGAACATTTACATATGCATCACATCCAAATACCCTTATATGTGAAAGAGAGGGTTTCTTACCTGTCCATACCTCTTGTGGAGTATTATCCTCCAACACTGATGAAGGTGATCTATTGACTAGGTAACATGCTGTCTCCACCGCCTCTGCCCAGAATTCCTGTCCTAACCCGACACCACTAAGCATGCTTCTTGCCCTTTCCATCAATGTCTTTTTCATTCTTTTTGCAACTCCATTTTCCTGAGGTGTATATGGAGTAGTCTTATGTCATGCTATACCACATTTCTTATAGAATTATTCAAATTTATTACTGCAAAACTCTCCACCGTTATCTATCCTCAACACCTTTATCTTCTTCTCTGTCTCATTTTCCACCAGAACCTTAAATTCTTTAAACCTGTCAAAGACTTTAGATTTCTTCTTAAGGAAATATATCCATGTATTCTTGAGAAGTCATATATAAATGATACATAGTACACAGACTTACCTAGTGATGGAACCTTCACAGGTCCAAACACATCATTGTTCACAAGCTCTAATATCTTTTTCGCCCTCTTACCACCAGAGGGGAAACTCACCCGATTCTGCTTCCCATATACACAATTTTCATAGAAATAAAAATCCAGAGAGCTATTACTCATACCTTCTACCATACCTTTACCATGAAGTATTCGAAGGCCCTTCTCTCAAATATGTCCAAGCCTTTGATGCCACAGCATGGTCGTCTCTCCAGAGACCACTAGATTTTTTGCTCCACTTTCAGGAACCATAGAACTATTGCACCCATCAACAACAATGCTACCTTGCAGCTTGTACAGAGTTCCAATCTGAACTCCCCGCATCAATACTAGTGCTTCCTGAACCATCTTGCAGGTATCCTTCTCAGACACTGTTTTCACACCTGCATCATCCAAATTGCTTACAAAAATCAGATTTCTGGCCAATGCAAGAATATTTAGAACACACAGAAGTGTTCTAACCCTTCCACCTTGCAACTTCAACTTTACTTTTCCACGACCAATGATTCTAGCCTTCCTATCATCCCCTAAGAAGACATAACCACCATCGTATTTCTCATACTCGCAGAACCACTCTCTATGGGGAGTGAAGTGAAAGGATGCACCTGAGTCAATCAACCATGCCTCATAATCTACATGTGTACTTGAAGAAGCCAAGTACACATCGCCACCTTCATCTAAGGTGGTTTTCACTTATGTAGAAGGAGCATTGTCAGATCCCTTTCCTTTGTCAGGAGCTTTAGATTTACAGTCCCTTTTGTAGTGCCCTTCCTTTCTGCATTTCTGGTACACCACCTTCATAGGCTTTCTTGGAAATTTATACCTCCATCTAGATTTATATCTCCCACTCAATGACTTATTTTTGTTTCTATTCTGGGACTGTCCTCGTATAGACAAGGAATCACCATTCTAGCTCTCCATATTTTTCCTTCTCACCTCCTCCGTCAGCAAGGATGATACTATTTCATCACACTGCAAGGCAATTGCATTGCTACCTATTGCAATAACCAGACTATCCCAAGAATCTGGTAGAGAACACAACAAACTAATGCACTTATCTTCATCTAAAATTTTGAAATAAACAGACGATAACTGACTTACCATAGTATTAAACGCATTTAGATGCTCTGTCACCGAGTCTCCATCTTTCATCCTCAGGTTATACAACTTTTTCTGTAGGAACAGTTTATTCACCAGAGACTTATATTGGTACAAAGTCCCTAACTTGTCCCACAAAGCCTTAGTCATAGCTTCCCCTGATACATTCAGTAATACTGAATCGGAGACACACAATCATATTGTGCTCTTTGCCTTCTGATCTAACTTCTTCCATTCTTCAGGGTCTACCAAGGTCTACCACAGGTCCGAGCAAAACCCCTCAGCAACAAAGGAATCCCCTTGAAGCCAAAACAGCTCTGATACTAAATGTAGGTTTTAACCCTGTACAGAAATTACCTGTATACAAATTCTAAAACACAAAAAATAAACAATGCGAGAGCATAACACATAAAACACATATACATAGAGATTTTCCCTTGGATCCCAAAACCGGGACTACCAGCTTGACTTTTCATTATGTTCCTTTCAATGTTACAATACATATTTATACATGCCAAAGCATCCAATACCATGGACCGAAAACCATCTCGCCCAAAACCATTGCCCGAAAACCATCGCGTCTAAAACCATGTGTGAAAAATCATGCACAAAACCATAGGTAGGTCCGCCCAACCTAATATAGGGTCCAAAAACAAAATTTCCAGGGCGTTGCCAAAAACCCCATAGAGGGGGTTACCTACATACCTCAAACCCCCTGTGACCCCCCCCCCGCTACGCGATCGGTGCAACGAAGGCAGGGCTTCATCCCCCCTCTAATCCCCCGGTTAACTACATGGGCTAGTCATGGAAAGAATATAACACAATCCAACAGTGCGTGAATGATTCTATTCATCTCCGTCTTTTCCAATGAACCCTCATGGGTGCTGTAGTGAAGTGGTACATCGAGCTACCTCGAAGTACTTACCATGACTTTAACTCTTTAGCCATGGCTTTCCTCACGCGTTTTTAGCTGTCGGTTCGCTATGAAACTGGCACCTATTTGCTCACATCGCTTAAGCAAGATACTGCGACACACATCTCTGATCATATCCATGAATGGAGACGTAGACGTCGCCTGATCAAATTTTATATTGTTGATCATTTTCTCACTGAATGGTTTACCAAATAATTCGTAGCCCCAATTTCTTGCAATATAGCTATGGGTGGATGCGTCACTGAAGATTAAGCCCTCGCTTGTGCCCAGTACATGGATCTAGTTTACTCTAAGTCTGGCACTTTGTATGAGTTATTACCTAATTATCTGTAGCCATCATCTAATCCCACAGCATCAAATTCACCAACTATTACTCCCATTAATGGAGTTATTGGTTCAGTATCCCAAACCCATGCTAAAACCTCTTCTAAACAGAAGTTGGTCTCAAATACTGTTCCTAATAGTTCATCTTAGAATCCACCTAGCCCTAGTAAAACCTCAGAGGTCCATGTTGTCCAGTCTATTGTAGTGGACAAATCCTCGAAAGGAAAGAAGAAAGGCAAAGGCAAAGCTAAAGTCGATACCCCAAAACAGGGTCCTCCCAAATAGTCTGCTGGCGAATCTTCTCAACGAAAACCTAAGTATCCATGCCTCAGTTGCAAGGAATATCACTACAGTAAGGACTGTCCTTGACGATCCGAAGTTAGTCGCCTGCTCAAAGGGACCCCTGTTGTCCTCAAAGAGTCGTTTATGTCTCAATAGACCCAAATGGTAGACTAACCCCAATCTACTTCCTCTGGATCTCAAGTGTTCATGATGAGTACACCAATTAATGTGGCTACTAGGTTGAAAGACTATAAAACTCCTACTCTAGTAGCTGGGAAAGATAAAGAAGTTGCACCTTCTTCTTCTACCCCAAGTTTTGGCCCTCTGCATATTGAACACCATAACCTTGATTCCACTATGCAGCCACCCTCTCGAGGTGTACTACAGATATCCTCGTATAATCCCAATGCCTGAGCTTCTTAGCATTACCATATTGTTGAGGATTTTGCTCAGGCATTGTCAAACATGTCGACTCTCGAGGTACTCCAAAGCTACCCATCGCAACAGAAATCTTTGCTATCATCTATCAGGGGCATCGATCCCACTGATTCCAATTTGATATGTTTTCATCTAGAAAACCATGTTCCATGGCTCCCTCATCAGATTGCCTTTCTTATCTAGGCAATCATAAATGAGAAGACCATCCAGTGAACTGTCATCGATGAAGGTGCTTCCACCTACATCATGTCAACCGCATGTTGGAAGGATATTGGTTCTCCTACACTGAACCAATCTCCAAACACTTTGGAAGCTTTTGATGGGCATGACTCGCAACCCTTCGGTGTCTTACCTAACCTTGCCATCACCCTAGAAGGCAAGACAGTGCAAGTCTAAGTAGAAATTGTTGACACCAATCTCAATTATAATATTATACTTGGCCGAAGTTGGACTCACGCCATGCATGCCATTGCCTCCTCTTTATTTGTGTGATTCATTTTCCCCATCAAGGGAAGATTGTCACTCTCTACCAGTTGTCTTTCTTTGCCTCTTCCTCCTCGGATGGAAATGTTTCATACGTCAAGCACACTGGTGCTCCCTATGAGAGTGTGGGGGCAGGTCTCTTCAAATATTTTTCCTTAATGGGAATTTTTCCACTTTCACCTCCTCATGTTGCCTCTGTCAACATGACCTCGGTCAAATATGATCCTTGGGTCATAGCTGCACCGGATCTTGTTGTTACCCAGGGCGAGGTTATGCCGCTTAGTCCCACCAAAATAAATTACGTGGAATTTGTTTTGGCTTCGGACTCTGCATCCTCTGATTCTCATATGTCGAAGACCTCTTTCGATATGTACTCTCAATCCCCATGGCTTGGCACTTTGGAATCGTCTGATCCCTTAGTCGAGACCTTCCTTGCTGATTAAGGTGTCATGGAAGTCATGTCTCTCGAGGAATTTCCTTGGATCGATACTCATCATTACTCCTTGTTCCTACCTCACCTGGTGGTCATGTCTACCTTTTTTGGAGTGCTCTTCTCCATTGTCTATTGATGTGTCAGTTTCTCCTGACATGATCAAGATATTTCAACTGAAGGCACCTTTATCCCTTCATGGATTCAGGATTTTTCACCCTCCCTGAGTTTTCACCGATTGTCCTCTAACTCGTAACCCTCCCTCGCCCAAGGAGCATGGGGGGGAAACCTTATATGAGTTCTACTCTATTATTTGGCTGAGTCGATGCTTACTCATCATGACAACGGTAAAACTCTGGTGTCCTTTTGTGTTGATTGATTACCCGAGTCCTAGCATGGACTCTTACCTCAAGAAGTACTATTCTTAGGTCATCTTGCATGGTTACTTATGTACATTAGTGTGTGATTCATTTTTGTACAGTGTGGTTTTGTGTGATAGTTTTCAAACAACTTTACTGTTTACTATGCTTTTCTTGCTTTGCAGATGTCTGTGACTCCTCATGTTGGTTTCACTAATGGTACTTTTCATAGTACCCAGAACCTATCATCCACGACATGGGCTATTTATGACGCTAATAGTGAGTTGATTGACCTTCAAGATATCTTCCTAGGTCGCACAACCAGCAACATTGTAGAATATAATGCGGTCATCGAACTATTGTCAGAAATCATCACTCTAGGAATCAGAGAACCGGTTGTCAACCTGGAATCACAACTTGTCGTTCTTCAACTCAATGAGAAATATTCCATCAGAAACCCTCAAATATTGAGAATGTATCTCCGTATTCATCTATTGGAAAGGAATTTTTATTACATTACACATCATCATATTCCTAGACGCATGAATACATTAACAGATGCATTAGCGAATCATGTGTTGGACAGACATTTACGAAACATGTAAAAGACAAAAAGAAACCATTTGTACCATATTAGATAGTAAAATACAACATATATATATATATATATATATATATATATATATATATATATATATATATATATATATATAGATATATGGTGATAATGCTTGATACATTAGAACCCCAAAAAATAATATGTGTGTCTAAAATAACATCGATGGCTCGCAGGCCTCATATATCCACAGCACACAGGCCTCAAAAAATATGTAAGTGTTGGACCTAGGAACTAATCAACATGGTGATCGTGGTAGCATAACATGGTTCGTGCAACATGAGTCAGCGATCGGTGGATCCGCTCCGAAACTCCCATAGTGTGTCTCTGGTACTGACAAGGAATGTCTCCTACCCGAGCATACTCCAGGATATCACGAGTCAACCCCTCAAGGTTCCTCGTGATATCCTCTTCATTGTCACTCCCCTCCTGATAAGGAGCGACAACATCGATAGGGCGGGGGACATGCCTGGCTATTGGGGACATCCCAGCAAGCCGCTCTAGTCCAATGTCTGCATTAACAAGATAAATATTATAAGCACATATATACCAAAACAATTAAAAAATCTCAAAATTAAAAATTTCGGCTTTTTACCTTCATCATCAAAGTCCTCTCCATCTGGTAAGGGCATGTCTGGATCTCCTCGGAAATTAGTTCCATTGTATGGTCATTCCTCCATGACGATCTTTTGTCGTCGTATCCATGAAAAGAATGCGGGTCGGTATGACATGTGCTAACCCCTAGTGATCTTGGGCATCAAACAGATCTAGTGGGCCATCCGCAGATTGCGTGGCATAGGAGGATCTACCTCAGTTAGCTGATACTGGAACAATGGTACTCGTTCCAGGAAGAAGGTCACAAGCACTGATCCGAAGCCAAATTGCTTCAGATTCCCTGCCTTAGTTTTGGACAGCTGGCGCTTAATGTTCATCTTCATGGCCTCTACCCAGTTGAAGATCATAGGCATTGTGAAGTCAATAACATAAAGGAACCTCGACTTGTTAGTCTCATGTTCTACCTAGGACCTTGCCACTCTGTTGATAGCCAACAAAAGCACCCTCAATGTCGGATCCCGAACACTGGAAATCTCTATTTTCCCACTCTTGGATTTCAGGGCCTCAAGGTAGTGTTCGACAAGCAAGGAATATATGCTTGCCCCAATCGGACGTGACCCATACAAGTTCATTGGCTCCCCTCTGCAGGACAGTCCAATGATGAAGTATATATCTGAAGTCTCCAACTCCAGCTCCTGGTCACTAATGACAAATATCTCCTGATTAATGTCCCAAAGTCTAATCAGGTACTGAATCAACTCGAGTTGTGCCCGCATCCTTGGCGTAAGAAAGAATTTGAGGAGATCGCAAGCCCTCAAAGCCTCTAGGCAATTCTGGTCATTCATTGCATGGGTATCAACATCTTCATGTTCCCATTCTTTCCAGTCCACCATTTTCAATGATTCTCTCCTGCAAAAGCCATTAATTTGAGTCAATAATCATCCTTGGCACATAAAATTTAAGTTTCAACGATTAGTTGTTGAGAAAATAGGGTTTTTCCCTATCCATGGCACCGGTGTGCCTCTTTTAAAAACAGTTGCACCGACCGATGCAGATGGCTTTGTTAATCACCCTTGGCAAGTGTAATTCCGTGCCCAGAAATTGCGCCGACCGAGGGCGAAAAGGATTTTCAAAAACCTCCTGAAAAATCTAAAAAGGTGGCTAAAAGCATAAATAAAGAGCACGAAAATGGAGCTCAGGGCTTCGGCTGTTACCTAGAACTGGCGGCTCCTCATTGACCTCCCAAATCTCCCACAATCTGCTCCGGAACAATTAGGGAAAAAGTGAGTAAAAATTCTTCACAACAAAGGTAAAATGGTAAATGGTAAAAATATATTTACTTTTCCCCTTTTTATTCATTTTTCATGAAAATATCAGGTTTTTGTAGACATTTTGACCTATTTTGCCTTAAGGACTCGATAATACACTTTACCTTACTTGTGCAGCGACGAGTGATGGATGTTCGACGATGATGATGAGTCATGTTTCAGCTCTTTTGTCGACTTGTTAAAATCATATGAAAAAATTACCAAGTATTTCTTCCCTTTTTGACTCGTTAAAGAGAATAAAAATGGGGGGCCCACTTTCAGCTCTTTTCCGGCCCTTCAAAAGCGAAAAGATGGCCGATCTATTGTTGTTTCAAACTTTTTAATAGATTTGAAATGTCGTGCGCCAGTATAATTTTACCCCTTTTTTGGGTTGGGAAGCACTATTTACGAAAAAGGTACTCCTTGACTGAAATGGTCAAGCAGTTCTCTCAAGTATTGTTTTCTATCTTTTTCGGCTCAAAAGACACAAACATACGAAAAGGGACCATGTGGAGTTTTCTTTTACATGTATTTTTCAAACTCTCTAAACATGAAAACGATACTGAGTTACACCTTCGTCGGACTCGTTAAACTATTAAACGACATCAGATTCATCAACATGACGAACATGAGCTTCTCCTTCCTAGGGCTCATTAAACTTACTAGGTCGGATTTGTCCAAAGGATGAACTTATAGTGCAAGCACATGCTATCCCCTTCAAGCTTGCGATTAAAAAATAATTGGGGTACCTGCCAGAAATGGTGGGGGGAAATTTTGAAATCTATCAGTTGTGTCAGAAGCTCACTCTTGAACATGACACTCTTTGCTTCATGTCGGGTTGGAACATCCTCCTTTGTATCGTTGACCTTCTTGGGTTCGGCTGTTCATTTTTTCCTTCCATTTGATCTTTGCTACGTCATCATGACCACCGATCCTATGGATCCAAAATCTACCAAACTTCTAGTTGTTTCGCTGATATGTTCAAGAGTTGTCCTTCTACAGTTACACTTACCTCTGATTCTCTGTATCATCCAAAATCATTTTGCATCCTCTTGTCTTGCGTCAATGATGTGGGATTCATTATGGCCCTCCTTCAACATGGTCACTTTCTGTCGACTTCAACTCATTATCCGGGAAGTTGACCGAGAGACTCCCTTCCAATACCTTAGAGCTTGCATGCCCTAATGCAAGTTCTTCACACTCGATAACAAGCTCACATCATTGGCTTTCGATCGAGTGATTTCACAGGTGTTCGACTTCAGTTCCTCTATTCACATTCAGTGAATTGTGTTGATAGTACCTTGAGGACCATTATCATTATTGGTGGTTTCTCTTGTGCTTGTAAACAGTTTACATCATTGACTGGTAATCAAGCGACTTTCTAGCATGTTCGACATTGACAAATCTATTCACATGTTAGAATTTTTACTTTGATCGGATCGTGTTGGAGCGCAAGACCATGGGCTCAGATCACAAAAGTCCAGGTTGCGAAGTGATGTGACATGGTTATGATGACATGCATGTCTATTTCAGATGGCTAGCTATGACCAGACCATGAGTTGTCATATGTGATCCTTCTCATTATTAGATGGTTGCGACCATACCATGGTTTTGTTATGATCCTCTTTGACGAATGGTTTCACCCATACCTGGATCCATTTACATGATCATTCTCTGGATGGCTACGTCCATGCCACAATTCATGTATCATTTGATAGAGATCTTAGTTTATGTATATGTATCTGTACTTTCTTGTAGGTTTTCCGACGGCAGACCAGTTCCCTGCACTGATTTATAAAGAATTTCATCCCTCACTCTAGCTCAGCCTTCACGCTTTAGGGGGCATCTGTTACATAGCATTTTGTCATTATCCCTGTACTCCCCATTCCTTGATCCTGGAGGACCTCTACAGTGAACCCTGCATGCTTTGCCTTCATAAAGAAACTCCCATTGTGTCCCTCTTCATGAGCAGATCAATTCCCTTTTGTACCATTTCCCCTGAAACTTCTATTTTTCCCAGTTTACAAGACCAGCACTAATGACCTTTATCTTCCCCACGCCGATGTGTAGAGATTAGCACTATCCCTCGCGCCGACCGGTGGAAAGTTTTTTAAATTTGGAGCCGAAGGTTCCAACTCTAGAAGCTTCATAACGGAAGTCTGGTAAATGGTTTGGTCGGATGGGGTCGAGGATATCAGTTTGGGATCCTTTCCCCTATAATGATGGAACTACCTCAAGGGATAAGTCTTTTTCCCATGAGAGGAGGATCCATCTCCCATCCATTTTTCCTATATAAACCTCCCTTCTTCCCAAGCACAAGCTAGGGTTAGTGTTGATGTTGGTGTGCTTATGCTATTTTGGTTTGGAGTAGACAGCAAGCTATTACTAGTTGTAGCTATCTAGTTATGTGAGGAAGAAGTGTGATTTGGTTTGGAGTGAATCCTAAAGGGAAGAGCCTTAAAACTATTGTTGCTTGAGGCCATCATGGAATGCTAGCAGAAGTATGTGGGAACCTAGTCTTGTCAGAGGAGGACTGTAACATCAAGACAAATGGTTGTAATCTCTCTTTAATATTAATATATACAACTATTGATTGATTTCCTACATGTTTTGTTATATTATACATTCATGGCTTAACATTTCTTGACTTGTTAAGTAGGTTGAATTGCAATTTGTCTATGGTCACATTTGTTGTTTGCTATTGTTTACTCGTTTAAGGTGCTTGAAGAAGGAAGTGAGAGATAGTTAGAGTGAGTAAGTAAGGACATCATCAAACATGATAAACGGACAAAGAGGTAGGCCCTCTTATTTGGTTCTAACCTAAGGAAATCTTCCATAGAATGTATCTGTTGTGGCTAGACCCTTCATCGGGCTAGAGGAATTCATTCGTGTCTGCACTTATAATTTTACCTCACCACATGAACTTACCCTGTAAATTCCTACATGGTATCAGAGCTATTTGAGTGCCGCATCCATTGGTGATCCAAATCCAAAGTCGGTATAGTTGCATCGACTGTCATTTCCTAGATATACTATTTCTGATCGCTTTTGGGCCGAGACGACTGCTCTATTGTGTTAGGAGCATCTATTCCGGTGAGGAACCCCTTTCATTTCACGTGAAAAGGTTTCTGGTAGCCCTAGCTACGTCATTTTTAAGATCTGGAGGTATACAATCTTTATTTGCAGTTTTAGTTATTTATCTCTCTATTTATTTCTGTTTATTTATCTCTATGGTTTTTTATTACGAGATCTATACCTTTATTTTCTGCGTATGCTCTTTGGCCCGTGACTTTGTGTGATCTGGGAAAATCAGAAACAGAAAGGAAGATTTTTTTTCTCATGTGTATTATCTTTTCGTCACGCCTTAGTGTGATCTCGAAAAATCAGAAACATTGAGGAAAATATTTAGTTTCTGGCAAAAGCTAACTTCAAGAAATAAGGTTTGATTTTTTTTGTATGTCCGTGTTGGGTTGTGTGGTTTTTTGTTTTGTAGGAAAAAAGAGCTTTTTCAAGTAAGCACGCAGCCCAAAGCTTCAGTGACTAAAAAAAAACCCTTCTTCTTTTCCAAAAATTACTAACCTTTTAAACTAGCTCACTTGGTTCAAAGTTACTTTATGAGAATAGAGGTCTTGAGTTCAAGTCTTTCTTTTTGTTGAGTTAGTTTTTCAAAAGGCACATATAACTTATGTTTTAAAGTTACTTTATGTAAAAGTGTTCTCACCCATTATAAAATGTGAGTCACTTAAAATTCTAAAGTCTCTTTATCTTTTATTTAAGTTACAATTTAGTGGGTAGCTCATAAAGTACCATTGTAAAAGTGACTTTCACTTATTTATAAAAGTGGTTCACATAAAATCTTTTTTTTAAGTAAGCTAATTAGATTAACTTTGGAGGGGGGGGAGGGATTCTTTTTTAAATATAACATTATCATTCACTTCCACACATTCACGCCCTTCGTCGGCATCTTCAACAACTTTTCTTCAAAAATCCATAACTTCTTCAATCGTAAGCCATTTACAGAGCCGTTGTTTTTTAATCGGCCTAATTTTTCAAGATCTTTCCATTGGAACACTTAGTTTCAGCATCTACAGCTTCAGTTTCTATTAAAATGGAAAGCCCATGCCAAGTTATTCTTGATAGCACCAACTACTTCCAATGGTGGTCCTATAATGTGGATTTACTTAGAAGTAAAGGTCTTTACAGAATAGCCGCACGCCAAGAAACTAAACTTAAAGATGAAGATAAGGCAGCCAAATGGGAAAATAGGCAAGATCAAGCATGTGGGTTGATAGGGATGTCTATTTCGCCAGACCTTAGATTTCATATTGTAGAACTTGATACCCCTAATGAAGCAATGAAACAGCTCACTAAAGTTTTTGGAATTAAAATGAAATTAGAGCCCATCAACTCAAAAATGAGTTGCTTACGTTGGACCCAAATAATTTTTCTTCCATTGAAGATTTTTTGCCCAAGTTCAAGACCCTTAGACTTCTCTTGGAAGGTGTTAAGGTTAAGAAAGAAGATGGTAGCCTTATCTATTCCATTCTTACTAAGTTGGGATCAACCTAATCTGTGTTTGTTTCCACCTTCCATTCTACTAGAGAAGCCTTTATTTTTTAAGGACAAGACTACAAGTCCCCCTGTTTTGATGCCTTTTGTGATTCTTTAATAAGAGAACAAGAAAAAATCTTACATCTTGGTCTTCTTAATCTTGGAAACTCTTCTAAGAAAGCCTTAACCACCCAACAACAACTAAATTCAAAGAATCCTAAGATAAAGTATCCTAAAAAGAATGGTCCTAAACCAAACAAGGGTCCTAAGCAATTTCAGTCTCAAAATGATAAGTCAAATAAAAACAAAGGGAAGAAGATTGATAGGCATTGCAACTTTTGTAATCGAGATGGCCACTTAGAATCCAAATGCTTTAAGAAGATGGAGGCCTTGGAAGTAGCAATGAAGAAGCATAACATCCATTTGGAGCACTCTTCAACTTCAACTTCATCTTTAGGAATAGCACTTTCTGCATGTGGTTGTCAAGCATCTCTTTCTATTTATGCACTAAATGTATCTTCTTCTTCTCATTCTCATGAGTGGCTCATTGATTCTGGATCTTCTTATCACATGGCCAAAAACAAAGCCATTTTTTCTTCTTTAAATGATTATAACACCAAAAATATATATTTTGGTGATGATAGATCTCTTAGTGTTGTAGGGACTGGAACTGTTCATCTAGACGATGATTAATTTAATGATGTATTATGTGTTACAACCTTATCCTGCAACCTTCTATCTATATATCAAATAACTCATTTAGGTGAAGGTGAAACCGTTGAATTTTCACCTCATGATGTTGTAATTAAGGACCTCAGATATCCTAGACAGATTTTAGCTACTGGCATTGTTGATGATTCTACAAGGTTGTATAAGTTTAACAAATTTGGGTCACCAACTCTTCCCTTGGTATTTGTTTCTCATAATGATGAAGTGAGCAAACTTTTCCATGAGCGATTTGGTCACTTAAACTATCACTCCCTTCAAAATATATGTAAAGAAAATATGGTGATAGATCTTCCTATGGTATCTTGCAGAGATGGTGTTTGTTCCGGATGTGTACTCAAAAAACATCATCAAGATAGTTTTGAAAAATGTGCCTCTTGGCACGCCTCAGCCCCTTTATAGCTTGTGCATAGTGATTTATGTGGTCCACTTCTAGTTGTTTCATTCTTTGGTTACAAGTATTTCTTAACTTTCATTAATGATTTCTCCAAACGCACTTGGGTATGCTTCTTAAAACTAAAGAGTGAAGTATTTAACATGTTCTTGGCCTTTAAGGCCTTTGTTGAGAAACAATATGGACATAAAATTCTTAAGCTAAGATCTAATAATGGCAGAGAATATGTTAACAACAAATTCATCAACTTGATGGGAGATACAATGGAAGTCGAGGAACTTGATTTTTCCGAGGACCCTTACCCTGACCGTGTCATTTTCGGAAACCCTAACGTCTCCACGCTGGCATCTGGCTCTACTCTCTCGTCCGACCCTGCTTCGACTATTTCGTCGTCGGTGGTTTCCTTTCCGGGGCACTGTACTGCTCCTCTGTACATTGGGTCACTTTCCATTGAATCTCCAGCATTGGATTGCCCTCCGTTATCACCTGGTACACTGCACATACTCACCACAAACACTCCTCCATCGCCCTCTTTTGATCCCCATCCATCCATCTCGACTTTCTTCACCGCGCCGCCTGAAGTCATCCACGCATCCGAGGTTCCAAACCCTCCCTCTTCTGCACACTCACTGTCGGGATGCTTTGAGACCCCTGCGATAAAGGTAAAGTCTGTGAAAAATACCCCTTTGGAAGGTTCACCTGATCCGTTGGCAGATCACCCATCTGCACCTCGTACAGGGAAGTGAAAGACAAAGTGTGTGAAGGCGACTTCAAAGGACATCACCATCCGGTTTGGTGAGACCTCTGCTATTGGGGAAGTGGCATATATGGCCAACACAGTACTCGTGGGACATGTTCGCGGTAGAGCTTATTCAGCCACCAGACTCACTCTATGGGTCCGGGAGATTTGGGGTGGAATGCTTAAGGAACTGCCCGAGGTGCAGGTCTTACCCAGGGGCTGGTTTGCCCTACATTTTGCGAAAGAAAATTACATGGATTTGGTCCTCGCCAGGTATTGGCACATTGAGATGGCGCCGGTACTTCTCAAGAGATGGAGCCCCCTCTTCGATCCAAAGAGAGAGCAAATTGGGGCTGGGCCACTCTGGGTGCGCTTGCCAGGGCTCCCATTACAGTACTGGTGTGAGGAGGTCTTCATCAGGATCGGGAATGCCCTCGGTACCTACCTGGACCATGATCGAACTTTTGTGCAATCAAAGAATAGAACCCTTGCTCGCATCTTGGTCCACTTGGATACGCGCGAGGGATTGGAGGAGAAAATTACACTTCAATGGGGGAAATTCACCAGGGTCCAAATCCTGGACTATGAGGGAGTTCCCTTCCACTGTCGGCGATGTCACAAGGTGGGTCACATCTTCAAAGACTGCCCTCTCATCAAGAAATCAGAGGACCCTCCAAAGGCGTCACCAGCTCCTTCCAGGATTGACTCGCTGGTCGTGCAGCGCTCTCCTGTTCCGGGCCCATTTCCCCCAGCCAGCAACCCCCTCCCAAAGTCGGTGGACGAAGTGCACAGATCAAACTCGCCTCCACTCACCAGATCTCGGGCGGCTGCTGAAGCTGCAAAAGCATCGGGTATTCCTCTGACCTCTCTATCTCCTTCAATTGCATTTTGCACATCTTTTGTTCCACCTCCCATTATCACTTCTGTGGCTCACTGCACTATGGCTACTCCTCCCTCTATTGCCACCGCTGCACCCTCATTACAATCGTTATCCACATCCTCCTCCTCTCCATCTTCCAACAGGATTTCATCATCTCATCACTATAATCTTCGCTCCCATACCCTATCTAGCGGTACTCCAGTACATCTTGCTGGCTTGGGACTCACCCTACCTAGCTCAGCTTCTTTGACTACGCGGGGAAGGAAATCAGACCTCTCCAAAGCCATCAAACGAGTAGGGGCTGAGGTCACCTCTGGCCATCAATCCACTCTCGACGGGGTTCTTAGAGCATTGAACACCCCGAGTAGGGTTCCCCCATGAAGTGTCTATCATTCAATTGCAGAGGCATGGCTAGTGCCTCCAAGAAACTAGCCCTGCACAGACTCTTTGAGGTTGAACCTATTGACATTATCCTGCTCCAAGAAACCCTAGGTGAGGCTAATCACATTACTAGCTCCCTAAAATCTATTTTACCGGGATGGAACTTTATGGCAATGGATGCAGTAGGGAGATCAGGGGGCCTTGCCATTGGATATAAGCCCCGTTCCATCAGAGCTTTAGCATCTTGGGGAGGTCACGGATTCATTGGATTAGATTTTTTTCAACAGAGCTTGGCATTAACCTAAGGGTTGTAAACATATATGGCCCCTGTCAACAGAGGGAGAATTTCTGGCAGCACCTGCTTGATCTCTCGATTTTCTCCCCTGATCACATCATCCTAGGAGGTGATTTCAATTTCTCCCTGGGTTTTGGTGAATCTTGGGGGTCTATGGCTCAAGTGGATTCTATTTTGGGGTACATGTCAAACCTCCTGGAGCAGCACAACTTAGTGGATGTCCCCATGAATAAACCTCTTCCTACTTGGCGGAACAGAAGGGTGGGTGAGGCTACACTTGCTCGAAGATTAGATAGGTTCCTATTGAAGGTCCCCCTCATGCAGCATCTGCATCACTACAAGCAATGGGTCGGTTCAGGGGGCATTTCGGATCACTCCCCCATTTATCTGGAGGTGTCTAGTCCTCATCCTAAACCTAAAGCCCCTTTCAAATTTAACCATGTGTGGTTACAGGACCCTGCATACATTAACATGGTTTCAGAATTCTGGGCTGCAAACCCGATTGATAGATATGACTCCTTGGCTAAAGGCTTCTGCCATAACCTGTCTCAGCTCAAACATCTTTCTATTAATTGGGCAAAAGAGAAACACCAGAGGGAGGATTCGCTACTATCTCACATCGAATCTGAGCTGAGCTCTCTGCTGGATGAGCGAAGCCTGGGGTTTATATCAGCAGAGGACAAATCACATTTGATTGAGCTAGAGAATCAGAAGGCTAAGATCTTGAAGGAGCGAGAGGAATCTTTGAGACTCAGAAGTAGGGCCATATGGTTGAAAGCAGGTGATGACAATACTAGATTCTTTCATAATTATGCAAAAGGTAGGAAGGTAACAAACACCATATGGAACTTACCTCTACCAGAGGGTGGAGTTGCTGATACTTTCAACAAACTCTCCCATCTCGGCTCTACACATTTCAGGAATCTATACAAAAACCCACCTGGTTCAAATCTGGCTGATATCATCAATGTGGCCAGACATTTCCCCAGATTCGTTAATGAGGATGAGGCTGAGGAATTATGTGCACCTGTGACTGCAGGAGAACTCGAAGGAATGTTGAAATGGTTCAAAAAGGACAAGAGCCCGGGATCGGATGGGTGGACCATAGAATTCTATCTTGCGTTCTATGACCTACTGGGGCATGATCTATTGAAAGTTGTGGAAGAATGCAGATTGTCCGGATCGCTGTACAATGCTATCAATTCGAATTTTATTGCCCTCATACCAAAATCTGATTCCCCATCCTCCTTCAATGACTATAGGCCCATTTCATTATGCAATTGTTTGTACAAAATCATCTCCAAGATCATTGCAAACCGACTCCGCCCTATTCTATCTCGTCATATTGCCCCCCAGCAATTTTCCTTTCTTGAACATCACCAGATTCATGAAGCCATTGGCTCAGCTCAGGAGGCAATTCATTCGATCTGGACTAAACATCATAAGGGCATTATTCTTAAGATTGATCTGGCAAAAGCTTTTGACCATGTCAGCTGGCTTTACATTAAGATGCTTCTTATTCATCTAGGCTTTCCCCATGGATTCATCACCTAGATTATGGCTTGTATTACCTCCCCTACATTCAGTGTTCTCATTAATGGTTCTGCCTCCCATTTCTTTCATTCTGAGAGGGGGCTTAGACAAGGCTGCCCTCTCTCTCCCCTCCTCTTTTTGATCGTCATGGATGGGCTTAGCCGCTTGCTTGCATCGGCTAAGCGTGATGGAAGTCTTTGTGGTCTCAAGATATCTGAGGCCTGTTTCCTCACCCATCTGCTTTTCGTGGATGATGTCCTCATCTTCCTGGATGGGAGTATTCGGGACTCTCTTACTTTCTCCAAGATTCTCTCTCTTTTCTCGGCGGCTACTGGGATGTTAGCTAATCACACAAAATCTACCATAACTTTAGCTCGAACTTCCATCCAGGAGTCTCAACTTGCCCTCCAGCATTTCCCTTATTGTATCATACCCCTGGACAGGGGTTTCAAATACTTGGGTTTCTGGATAAAGCCTCTTAGTCAGAAAATTGCAGATTGGGTTTGGCTTGTCACCAAACTAGAGAAAAGGCTTTCAATCTGGAGTCTCAGATACTTATCTAGAGCTGGCAGGCTTGTTCTTATCAAATCTGTTCTTGAGGCCACACCGGTTTTTTGGATGGCACTTGCATGGATCCCCAGGAACATTTTGGCTCATCTACAACAACTCTGTAACAGATATCTTTGGAATGGAAATCAAGACAAAAGATTTTTGCATGGGTGAGCTAGAACAAGATTGCTCTACCAAAGAAATGGGGAGGCTGGGGTCTAAAAGATCTTCCTCTATTTGCACAAGCCCTTGCTGCAAAAATGGGCTGGACTCTGCTGACAGGATAGAATCTATGGACTACTATCACATATCATAAGTATATATGGCCTCAGCAAATCATGGACTGGGTTTGATTGCCGAGCTGGCCCAAATCTGGCATTTCATCAGTCTGGAAGGCACTTTTACATTCCCTGCCTCACATTAGGGACAATCTCGTCTGGAGAATCAACGATGGTTCATTGGCCCACATTGGTTTGGATCCATGGTCTGGAGGTGGTGGTAGGTATCAGCTGTCTAGAGACCTCATACAACATCTTCATTCCCAAGAGATCAAGGTGATTGCAAATATCGCGGACCCTCAGAACACCAACATCTTCTCCCAAGGATGGAAATCAGCCTTGCAGCTTGACTTACCACCACATTGGCACCAGGAATGGCATGAATACATTTCTGCATTATGCGAATCACACATCAGGATAAAAGAGGGACCAGACGAACTCATCTGGTGTCTTGCAGAGAATGGTACATACTCTCCAAAGACTGGATATCTAACCTTGATCTCCCACAAGCAACCGGAGCAGACCACTTTCTGGTGGAAGAGTATATGGAAATTAACATTGCCTCCTCAGACCAGATTGTTCTTTTGGTGTATACTCAGAGACAAAGTCCCCACAGGAGAGTCCCTCACCCATCGATCCTTTCATGGACCGAGCTGGTGTATTTTGTGCAAAAACTCATCTAAATCGACCCACCATCTATTTCTGAAATGCACATCTCTGATTAACCTCTGGAAAAATATCTCCACTTCCATCCATTTTTTTGGGCATTGGGAAGGCGAAGATATCGGCAGTGCATGGGAAGTTTGGTACAATCAACATCGGGGTTCAAAGTTACAGAGTCTTCCTCTGATCATCAGCTAGCATATTTGGCTGGCGCGGAACCATTATATTTTTGACAACAGACCTGTGTGTTGGCCTCACATCACTGCTTGTATTATATCAGCTTATAATGAGATGCCTGAACCTCATCAACCTCGACCCCGAAGGCCACATGCCCCAGCACCCATTGATAAAAACATACCTTGGGTTTTCTTCAATGGTGTGGCACAGTAGCATGGATGTGGTGGTGGTTTCATCTTTTACTTAAATGATTAGCATTATTTTAAAGTAAAGATGGGACTAGGAGCTGGAACTAACAATTATGCAGAACTCATCACCCTGCTCTTGCATTTATCTTTGGGACATAATTGCATGAGTTTAAATATTTTTGGGGACTCAAATATCATTGTGAATTGGTTCAATAATATTACTGTCTATCACACACACGCACACTCAGTAATATATTGGATGAAGTAAACATATTCAAAGCACAATTTAACACCATCTCATGCAATCACATTTACAGGGAACATAACAGTTGTGCTGACGGGCTATCCAAGGAGGCCACGACACTTCCCAGAGGAGAGTGGATAATCTAGGAACAGCAAGGGACAAATGAATACTGCTACTATCATCGGCCATACATAGATCAAAACTACCACAGGGCTGAGAGCCCTTGATCACTGGTTTTTTGTAATTTCTTGAGCAATATATTTTGACAAACTCTGTATATACTTTTTCAGGTTATATTTATGTTTTAAATGCCCTACATGGCATATGTACAGTCATATATCAGACTCCTATTATTGAAATGAACACCCTGCATGGTGAAGAAAGCTCAGAGTAGCATTAAGATTTTTGGTGAACTCATATTTTTTTACCAAGCCCTCAATGGCTAGAAGAACACAGCATATGCAAATAGCATCTACAACATGTAATTTTTCAAAGTTAATGAAATATTACGATTTTCTAGAAAAAAACAAATTCATCAACTTTTGCACTGAGCATGGAATTCAGATGCAACATACAATTCCATATACTCCACAACAAAATGGTGTAGCTGAAACGAAGAGTCGCACCTTAAATGAAATGGTTAGTTGTATGCTTCAATCTAAAGGACTTAGTCTTAATCTCTGGGCAAAAGAAATTAATTGTGAAAATTACATAGTAAATCGCACTCGTACTAAGGTTTTAAAGAATATCACTCTAGAAGAAGCATGGAGCTCAATCAAAACATATGTAAGTCACTTTCGTGTTTTTAGAAGTGAAGCATGGGCCCATATTCCATATGAGAAACATAAAGATTTAGAAACTAAGAGTGAAAAATGTATTTTTGTTGGATATTCTGAAGATGTAAAAGGATATAGACTAAGGATATAGAATTATTCCACTTAAGTCCAAAAATGTTATCGTTAGAAGAGATGTAAATTTTGTTGAAAATATATCTGCCTACGAGACTAGTTTGGCAGATGTGCCACCTCTCTCTATCCCTTCTACTTCTAAAAATATTTCTTCTTCAGATGATGACATCGAGGATGACAATCCTCCCCCACCTTCTCAGGATCCTCCTTCAGCTCCTCAACTTCCAAAATGGGTCCATGCTACTCGAGATGTAGCAGGTGCTCTTGTAGGTGATCCTATAGATCAATGATGTACACATTCTTAGTTCGATAGAGCCTCTTCTTTACTGGCTCAAGCTTCAGCGAATTATGATCCTGACACTTGCAGAAGCTTCAGGCCATCTAGATTGGGATGTAGCTATGAATGAAGAATATCATTCATTATTGGAAAATGATTCATGGGATCTTGTTCCTCTTCCAAAGGGACGAAAAATTGTTAAATGCAAATGGGTTTATAGAACCAAGTTTGGACCAACTGGAAAAGTTGATAAACATAAAGCTCGTCTTGTTGCTAAGGATTTTTCACAAGTTGAAGGCATTGACTATACTAACACCTTCTCCACTATTGCAAAAATGAACTCTATCCACCTTGTTCTTTCCCTTGTTGCCTCTTACAAATGGGAAGTCCATCAGATGGATGTTAAATCTGCCTTCTTTCATGGGGACTTGCATGAAGAAATCTATATGGAACAACCTCCTGGCTTTATACAAACTGACTCCAGCCTTGTATGTCGGCTTAAGAAATCCCTTTATGGTCTCAAGCAAGCCCCTCAAGCTTGGTATGCTAAAATGGATAGCTTTATTTTAGATACTAGCTTTTCTAGGTGTCATTCTGACAATACTGTCTACACCAAGAAAGTGGGTAAGTCTCTTATCATTCTTGTTATTTATGTTGATGATCTTATCCTTACTGGTAGTGATCCCAACCTTATAAAACATGTGAAGTCCAACCTTAAAAATCAGTTTGACATGACAGACTTAGGACACTGGCATTATTTTATTAGTCTTCAAGTCTTGCAATCCAAGGAAGGCATTTCCATTTCCCAGTCCAAGTATGCCTCTGATCTTCTACACACTTTCACATGGAAGAATATAAGTGAGCCCCTTCTCCCTTTCATTATGGAGCCAAACTTTCAGTCACTTGTACTTCCCCTGAAGTTGATGCTACCTTATACCATCAGCTTGTATGAAAACTTGTGTATCTGACCCATACCCATCTTGACCTTTCCTTTGTTGTTGGCCTTATTGCTCGGTTTATACAAAACCCATGTGAAAGACATTGGAAAGAAGCTAAAAGAATACTTTGTTATGTTCGAGGTACAACTCAATTTGGGATTCATTACGTTGCAGAAGCATTTCCTCTATTGGTTGGCTTCACTGATTTTGGTTAGGCTGGTGACCCTGATGATCAGAAGTCTACATCAGGTTATGTCTTCACTCTTGGTTCCGGACCTATTACATGGGCTTGCAAGAAACAAAGTGCCATTTCTCTTTATTCAGTAGAAGCAGAGTATCATGGCACCATAGAAGCTAGTAAGGAAGCCCCGTGGCTTCGTCAGAAACTGTTAGAGTTTGGCTTTCAACAGCAGCATCCGACTACACTTTGGTGTGATAATCAAAGTGCCATTCAACTATGCAAAGATCCAGTCCAACATCAGTGCAAAAAATACATTGAACTACACATGCACTTCATCAAAAAGCTCATTCATGGTCATGTTCTTAAAGTGCAATATTGTTCCACCGATGATCAAGTTGCAAACATCTTTACAAAGACTCTCACAAAGGCGAAGTTTACTAAACTTCGATTTATGGTTGGAGTTCAGGAAGTTGTTACTAAGGGGGGATAGGCTCTAATTCCTCCTTCCTTATCCTATTGTTTCATATTTGTAAATCCTTCAATCCTATCCCAAGTTGTTCTTAAGGGGGGATGTTAGGATATTCCGACACATAGGAATTAGTTAAGTATAACTTGGTCTAGTGTAGAGTTAGGTAAAGTGTGTTTCTTTACTATGTACTTTTGTAACTTACAATCTGATGGTCACGATATGTTCTAGACATGACATGATCCGATGGTTCATTCTCTCATTGGTATTACCGACACTTGATCCATGGCTTAACACCCGATTGGTCCATGATCTCTATTTAAAGAGCATGGAGGGTCATTTGTAAGGTGACCATTCATGAGAGAAGCTTATGTAAATTTTCTTTCTTTTATTAATAAATAGCCTAAAGTGGTCATGTTGGCTCAGGCTGTGGACTATTTCCCTCTTTGAGGATTTTAACCACATCAAGAATATTGGTGTATTGATATGTGATCTATTTGTGAGCGGTGTTCTTTGGTGTTCTATCTGAGGAACTTACCTTGTAAATTCCTATAGTTTAAAATTTCCCCTTGGTTGGTGCAAAACCAATTCAGTGCTATTTTTGGTGGAGTATTAAGTTATTAACCAAAGATGAAAAAAATGTTAGTCTCTTAAATGACTAAAAAGGGATATTTAGAATGTTATATAGAAGTTACATTTCACGTAGTTATATCTACCCTGACATAACTATAATATTCCAACTCCATTTTTTTATATAGAAGTTACATTTCATGTCGCTATAGAAGTTACATTTACATGTTTTGTATAGAACTTACATTTTATATATCTAGATATATATATCTACCGTGACATAACTATAATATTCCAACTCCATTTTTTTCACACTTTTTAACAGTTTAAATATTTGTCTATTTTAGTGTGATTATGCAATTAAATAGTTGATATTGTTTAAGACATCTCCTATTTGCAACATTTTAAATTCTTAAGTGGGATCTTGGGTAGGTTTTTTTTACTACCATATATCATGTTTTAAGTAGATGGTGTTTTATAATTCACCCAAGAGACTTTATGAGCAACCTTGAATTGCATGCTTGTTTCCATTATAAATCTAATATTTGAAACATTTTCCACGTGAAGAAACCAATAGCCCATGTTGAACATGAAGCAAGTACTTCAAAAATTGGGGAATATCAGTTATTCTATTTCCAAAGGGTGATAGATCCAGATAAGGAAACTATGGCTATCATAAATGGCTTCTGTCGGGTTGTATTTAATGAAATCCCACTAGAATTTGCTACTAAAGTAAATCAATTGATGAATTTGAAGCTTGAAGGTAGTGTTGAATAGGTATTGCAAGGTATCTCTATAAAACTATCTATCTACATTATTCCAATGCCATGAGATGGTGTCTCAATAACACTATTGTTCAGTGACAAGTGCTAGATGTAGGTAGCTTTCTCATGTCTTACAGGTAAATCATATCATTATATTTCTATGAAATATCGAAATGTGTTCAAAGTTTGTCTCAGATAAGGAAATATGTATATACTCTTGAATTTATCTATTACACTAATAAGATCAATAATAAAGTTGTCATTGCAAATAATTGGGATCTACCATTTAAGTTTACTTTACTACATGAAATTCTTGATTTGTTAGATCCCAACTATTTAGGGCTGAATTTATTTTTGTTGTAATGAGATTAAGAATAAAGTTGTCATTTTAATCACTGAAATATACCATGTAAGATTTATTCACTACATGAAATTGTTTATTTGTTAGAGCCCAACTTATTAGGATTATGAAGAGTCATCTTTGATGACAATATTTATGAATTCTCTATTCTTTTTCAAAGAATTACATATTACAGAAAGGTGGAAAATAAATGAGATGCAACTGAATGGTTTCTATTTTAAAATGGGTGGAGGGAGTGTAAAATCATTTTGAGTTGCATTCAAATATTTTGGAGCACCCACTAAAGTGTTTCATTTTCCTCCTAATTAATTCCATTTATACAATGCCAATGCTTCTACAAGTCCTTCTCCAAAGTGATCTCTTAACTATCATGGAGGGAAATTGATTACTTGATTGAAACCCACATATTACAATTTAATTAGGAGCAAGGGATGACAAATATCTATATTCTTCAATATATTCCACAAGTTAAAATCATATCGAATGATTTCCTTTCTGTTTAATTGATATGACAATCACTCGAGCATTTTTTAGGATTTTGAGACCTTTTTCAACGATTTTTTTTTCTAAAAGTTATGTTCTCAATTAAAGAAATTAAAGAAAAGGTGAAAATGATGCAATGGAAGAATTTTATTTTTTAGTGCCTAAGAATGCCTTGCTAATGTGAAGGTCATGGTATTTTCTTGACTCAATATTAGTCGCATTTGACTTCTTAACATTTCTTTTAATTTCATTTTTGTTGTGTTTATGTTTCTATCCTTGAAGTTGGTGATCTACTGTGTGTGTAGTAGGAAGTATTAACTACTAAGCACACTCAAAGGCGATATTGATGGATGACTAACTTTAAATGTCCCTACTTGACACTTTAGTATTACATGATCATGCAAAGAGATTATTAATCAATATTAAAGGGAAGATGATTAACGTGCATTGTTTCTTGGCTTGTCATATAATTACTGCATTTTGGCCCTCAATAATATATTTGAGGCTACTTTTTGGTTGTTACTTGTGGAGCTTCCCTTTGGCTCAGAAAAACATCGAGGATAAATGTCCATTACATTGGCATTGGACATCAGAGGAATTCACCAAAAGTAGTAGAGGACATGGGAGCAATTCGTAAAATGAGCGGATAACTACTAGAGAAACGTCGAGGCACCATAAATTCTTGTGTATTTTGATTCACTCGAAATTAACTAGTTACAAAAAGTACCTTTTCTTTCTGAATATTTTCATGTATAAAAAAATACTAAAAACGCAATTTCAGACTAATTATTCAAACTAATAATTATCTGATATTCATAATTTATAATTAAACAGTATAATATGATTAATATTATAGGACACAACTATAGGGTCTGACTGTGAGGGGCATTGTGACAATATATGTACACTTCTCATTGTATTAGGCAATCATCTCTCAAAGTGTGATAACCATCCAATGAAAAGTACTCCCAGAGGCCTTTGTGGGATTGAAATATTTTCATTCAGTGGAAAAGTGGTGATATATTTTCTTAGGCCTTAGTGTTCTGATTCCTTAAGGTTGACACTACTCAAAGCTAGCACCTTCATTCAACCAAGTGAGGTACTCACCTTGGAAATTTGAATCATTTTGTCTTTGCAATCCAATATGATCTTGGATCAATCTCGTGATCCTAAAAACATAGGTCATAATAGCGAGGAACTTTTACTGTGGGCAAAATAATATCCAAATTTAAGGAACATGACTCTTTTAGAACAAGAAATAAGGATATTTTTTACACTGACCTTCTTTTTTTCCATTTGTTTTCAGAAGTTATCTATTGCCTGATATTTTTAACATGTAACTTAGTTGGTATGATTGTGCCTAAGGTTTTGTTGAAGGTTGAAGACTAAGTTCCTAAGGTGTTATTTTCTATGGTCATGTTTTATTTTCTTTGTTTATACAAGTCGTCTAGCCACATAGTGGCCACTATCGAATGTTGAGGTATATGTCGTATAAATCTGTTATATCCTACTTTATTTTATATTCAAGTATTCATCGTCTTTCATTTCTTATACTTTGCATTGTATCTTCTTTCATTTTCAAGAGAGGAACTCAATATTGATGGTAAGAAACAGCAATTGAAGAAAGAGTAGAACAATAACACTAGAGAGACAAATGCAAAATGAGAGAAAGAAGAGAATTAGTATAGTAATACCCTTAGAGCCAATATCTTGCATAAGACACACTAATAGAGACTGATGGTCAAGCCTTTAGATTTGGTGAATTCACTTTCAATGCTTTGGCAACACAATGATAATGTTTTGAAATGATGAAACAATATTTCATGTGTAAATTGTAGTCCAACCGATATTAAGTTGGAAACTCATATTGTAATACTTGATATTTTATATAATAAAATTTATATGGTTGAGATTATTTTTATTTGCACTTGATATTATTTAGTCTTGTAATTAACATATGTAACTATGCATTATCATATTAGATAAACATGAACATTGTATGCCATTTTTTTAAAATTTAGTTGCAAAATCATACTAATTAATTTATGTTGATTAATAATTAATACATAAAATCAATCTAAAACTACTAAATTAGTAGTTTATATTAATTCATGATGAACACGAATAAAATGAATATATGACTAAATTGGTCATTTATAATGATTATGAATGAATTAAATGAAATGAATAGAAACTACTAAATCAGTTGTTTATATAATGAATATGAAAATACCAAAAAACGATAAATGGCTAATGCAAATGATAATTTTTTAATTAAAATGATGACTAAATTTTGCACATATACAACTATTAGTAGCTAATTTACAGTATCTTATGACATGACTAAAATATAGTCATATTTCTTTTGTCATTAATTGGTTTCAAATGATGACTAAAATTTACATATATATGACTATTAGTAGCTAATTTACAGTACCTTATAGCACAACCAACATTTTGGTCATATTTCTTTGGTCATTAATTGGTTTTCTCGAGGATTCATATAGTAATATATTTTGTTGTATATTTGGTCATTAATTGCGACAATTAATAACTAAACCAATGAAAAATTTATGACCAAATTTATGACTAAATATACTATTAGATGGTAAAATTGAGGAAACCAATTAATGACTAAGTTAAAAATGACTAAACATTGGTTGCGTTACAAGATACTGTAAATTAGCTACTATTGGTCACCGACTGAAAAATGGTCATTTATATGCAATTTTCTGTTGTTTTTCATAATTAATTAGTCATTTTGTATTAATGTCTTCTCCCTCTTTCTAGGAGAACCCTCTAGCCACAAACCATGCCTTGTATCTTTTCAATACTACCATCTGCAACATGCTTGATCTTGTATATCCACGTGGAAGTCACCACTAACTTAACTTCAGGCCTTAGCGCAATCTCCCGGACATGATTCTTCTTGATCGATTGATACCCTTCATTTATCGCTTCCTTTCATACCTATTGGCTAGTTGCTTCTTCATATGTGGAATTTTTTGCATCAATAAGTTTAGTCATGAGAGTTGCATAGCTAGAAAACCTCTTTGGTTTCTTAGCTTCTCTAGATGTGCCATCAGGAGCTACATCTCCTTCTACTTCTTCCAATGTTGACCTAAGCCATGGTAGTCTCTTCTTGATCTCTAGAACAATCATTGTTTATGTTTTTTCTTGAGGCCCTTCTCGCCTTTTGGTACATTCTATATAACTCAAATGTTCCTCCCTTGAGGCCTCCTGCTTCACTTCATCCAAAGAATATATGGAGACTTCCTTAGACTTCCAATATGCCACTTTCTCATCAAAAGTGACATATCAGCTAACCTCAATCCTTCATTGCCCTAGAATGTATATGTAATAGATGTGAGTTAAAGTTTCATGTAATAAAGGATAATAAAGGAAAAATAAGACCAAGGTCATGGGACACATATTCTAATATGAATGTTGGGAAAACACTATAGTTGGCATCACTTTTGGTTTATTTATGGCAATGTAAATTGGCAAAGTCAATGGCAAGGAAAATAGGCAATAATTGGCATTTAATTATGAAAATAAAGGAAAATAGGAGAAAAGGAAGGTGAAGAGACAGAAATTTTCATGCTAAGGAAGCTAGAAGGAAAATGAAGAAAAAAGTAGACATCAGTAATAAAAAGGCATCAAAGGATTAGTACATAGCTTTTATCAGTTGATAGATTTTCCCAGTTTAGTTTTGGATGTCTCCTTTCATTCTCTCTCTCAAACACGCTTGCATACTTTGAATATTTTTGGAGCATTTTGGCATTCACTTAGATTTGGAGAAAGGAAATCAAAGGACAAGTAAATGAAAGCGAAGGAAAGCAAGGAGAAGGTTGGATCAGTAGCTTTAGCAGGAATATCTTGCAGGTAATAGGTTGAATGTGTGATTTCCTAGTTGAGGTGTGAATGCATGGTACATGCATTTGTTTATTTGGTTAATTTGTTGTCATTGGCATTGGTTTTTCCTAGTTTGACAGTGGTTTCAACCTTGCCTTTCCATTTCCTAGATAGCCATAATGTGATGAGATTCATTCTCAATTGAGCTTTAGATTGTCGGAATGTTTTGGAACCGGGTGAGTTGGCCTCAGGAAAATTCCCAAGGGTTGGGGGTGGAGATAATTTTCTCTAGGGGTCCCTTGATAGCTGGGTGGAGATCTAAGGCATCCAATCTTGGTTTGGTTTTGTGATCTCACGGCTGGTTTAGGTGAGATCATGATAGCTTGAGGGTGGAGGTGGTTTAACCTCTGGATTCCCCAGTTGATTGTGTCTTGGTTTATCCCATGAGATCCCATATTCATGCTTGGCATATGACCTGGAGTTGATTGACTGAAAGAAATATTTGGTTCAACTCAATCTATGGTTAGGTGGTACGTGGAAGTCCCTCACTTGGTTGACTTTTGCATAGGTTTATAAGAGTTATTTTCCTATTGTGATCCATAAGTAATTGTACTTGTTATTGTGTTGATTTCATGGCTAATTTGTCATGGTTAATGTTCCAGTTATATGTTGGTTATAAGCATGGTTCTATGAAGTTCTTTAGCTATGGATTTTGTTCATGATTTGTTAAGTATTTGAATGGTTGATTAATGCATGGGCCAGCAAGTGTTGTTGTAGCTACTTGAGATGGCATTGGACCTTCTTGGTGATTCTCAGATGAAGTTCAGAGATTTAATATCATATATGCATTCAAGACCTGTAATTTATATGTTTACCATATGTTTGACAGAATCTCCAATGTGTACTAGGCAATCTAGGTCAAGTTCTTACTTCAAGTTTGAATGTTTGGAATTGTTATCACCTTAATCATGATTTTGGAAAGTTAGAGGTAATTCTAGGTAGTGGTCTCGAGGATTTCCTGATAAAGTGGCATAGATCTCATGAATGAATGCACTGAACTAGGGAATTTGGGTCATAATTGATGCCATCTAGGCCTATGCATGCGACTATAGCCTCCCAACCACATGCATGCAGTGTTATGGGTGCAGTTTGGGATTTTCTCTTATGAAAATGAGTTCCAGCTCAAGGATTGATCACCTGGGGTGGTTGGTAGGCTCCTGAGCGATTTGTAGTCTCTGAGGGATGTTAGTTTGTTTCCGGTTTGTAGGCCCCACTTCTAGAACTTGGAGGTCATGTCATATCATAGTGATAGATCAACTCACATTTACCCTAGGAGCTTGTAAAAGTGGGTAAATGTTGGGAGGGGTAGTTATAGGGTGGTATCAGAGTGGGTTATGTTCTCTTTGGGTGATATTTGATACCATGGGGTGGTATCAAAGCAGGATTTGTTCTCTTTGGGTGATATATGATACCACAGGGTTGTATCATAGCTTTCAAGTTCAAATGCTTAGACTAGATGGGCTAAATGCATATGGTTATGCATGCATGTCAGTTGTTTATGTGTTCATCATGCATGCATGTAGGTTAAGTCTTGTTATGATCATGATATTTATGTATGAGTTGATATCCTTCTGAATATTATATCGTGCCAAATTGGATTGATTTGTGTAGACAAGATAGCCTCCCTTGAAATGCATTGAGGTATGATTTTGATTATGTTTCTATTTGGTTTATCTAACATGACATGTTTGCAAGAAAGAGAAGGCCAAAGATGAAGAGAAAAATCATGGACTCTAATTCATGTGACTCCCCTTATAGGTATGATGTGAATTCAATGGAATGGGACAGGTCAATAGTAGAAAGGAGAAGAGTACTCTCCTGATATAGCAGATACACTGAGAAGTTTGAAGCTAGAAATTAGAAGTTGTAAGGTAGATAATAACAACTTAGTTGATTGAAGCATAGGAAAGGCTTTCCAAATCTCAAGAAAAGAAAGCAAAGGTTAATGTAGTCATCCTTCAGAGCCTTTCATATTTGTAGAAGTAGGGATAGTTGAAGATCATTCATGGATAGGAGGAAAAGACTAATGGGGCATATAGTAGAAGGTCTCGATCAGGATACAAGTTGGATAAGGATGATATAGTCAGAGGTGGCATATGGTTGGATACATCTAACAGAAGAGGTAGTGTTCATGGATTTTATTCTAGTTTCGGTTCTGATATACATCATTGTCATCATTACTATCAACATCCTTATAAGAGAAGTGAGAAGCATTATTTTCCAGAAGTATTTAAGAAAACCAATCCTCCTACTTTTGATTGGGATGTGAAGAAACCATAAGATGCTAAGCATGGCTACTTGGGATGAAGAAGTTATTTGAATTGCATGATTACTCAGAGAATATGAAAGCCAAGATAGTGATATTCAATCTCAAGGGAAAAGAATATATACGGTGGGAATATTTGAAGTGTGTCAGAGGCATCAAGATATAGGAGTTGAGCTGGAATGAGTTTAAAAGACTCTTTAGGAAGAAGTACCTATCTGAGAGGTATTATGATGGAAATCCTAAGGAATTTTATGAGTTGAAAATGGGTTTTATGATAGAAGAGGAGTATGCAAATAGGTTTTTGGAGTTGTTGAGGTATGTGCCATATCTCAAGGATGAGAATACAAAGGTTCAAATGTTCATTGGTGGATTTCCTTTAGCATTTAAGGATTAGATTGAGTATGATGAGCATTGTTCATTGGATGAAGACATTAAGAAGTTGACGCATTTTTATGATAAGTCTAAGCATAAGTATGAGCCTAAGTGGGATTGGAAAGGTAATGACAAGACTAGAGGAATGTGGGCTAAGAAGCAAGGAAGACCTCAGGATCATGTGACAAGGAGAATATGGAACCTTATACAAAATTCAATGCAGTTGAAAAAGGACATGGGTCTCATCGAGAGGAGTGGAACAAAGGCGATGATAGCAAGCTTTTGCAATGTTGGACTTATGGTGGAGAGGATCACAACAAATATTACTCATCGCATGAGGGTGGCAGACCTCAAATTTATAGTGATCAGGAAGCACAAATAGTTGGGTACGTTGGTCAAAGTATTCCTTGGATTTATGTAGCAAGGGATAATACTAAGGTTGATTATCAGGAATCCATTATTGAGATGGAAGGTAAGATTTGTGATCAAGTTGTTTCTATTTCGGTTGATCCTGGATCTAACTATAGTTATATTAGTTCTGACCTGGTGGATAAGTGTTACTTTAATAAAGAAGTGCATGCAGAATCTTGGTTGGTGCAATTGACTACAAGAACAAAGAGAAGAGTTCACCATTGGGTCAGATCTTATGCATTTGATCAATTGAATGGTATGCCTACATTAGCATATCTAAATGTGCTTCCTTTGGGTTCATACAATATTATTTTGGGCATGGATTGGTTGTTTGTTCACAAGACTAAAGTGGACTACTATGACAAGGCTATTATGTGCCTGGATGATGATGGGAAAGGAGAATCTTGTAGGGAAATAAGAAGTTGACATAAGTAATAATGGTTGTAGTTATGTAGATAAAGCATAATTGCAAGAAGGGATGTGTATTTTTTGTAGTTCATATTACTAGTGACAAAGGAAAGGATGTGGGGGATGAGGAAGTCTTAAAGAAGTATATGATTTTGCAGCAGTTTCAGGATGTGTTTCATGTAGATATTTCAGAGTTTCATTTTCATAGGGAAGTGGAATTTTCTATTGAGTTGATTTTGAGATCAACACCAACACCTAAGGAATTGTAGAGGATGAGCACTCTTGATCTGGTGGAATTGAAGTTACAGCTTAAGGAAATGTTTGATAAGGGATAAATTAGGCCAAGTGTATCTCCTTGGGGTGCACCAGTATTATTTGTAAAGAAGAAGGATGGTACTCTTAGGTTGTGCATTGATTACAAATAGTTGAACAAGGTAACCATCAAGAACAGGTATCCTTTGTTTCAAATCGATGACTTGTTTGATCAGTTGAAGGGAGCAGCAGTATTCTCGAAGATTGATTTGAGATCAGGATATCATTAGGTGTGCATCAAAGAAGAATACATTCTGTACCAGGTATGGGCATTATGAGTTTGTGATGGTTCCTTTTGGTCTTACTAATGCTCCAGCCACTTTCATGTGTTTGATGAACAGTGCGTTGTGTCCTTATCTGAACAAGTTTTTGATAGTGTTCATTGATGTTATATTGATATGTTCTAAGAATGAGGAAGAGAATGCAGAGCACCTAGTAGTAGTTTTAATATTGTCAAGAGAGCATCAGTTGTATGCCAAGCTTAGGAAGTGCAGTTTTTTTCAGACTGAAGTTCATTACTTGGGACATGTTGTTTCCAAGGAAGGTATAGCAGCTGACCCAAAAAATATTAAAGTTATCATGGAGTGGCTAACTTATAGAAATGTGGATGAGGTGAGATCATTCATGGGACTAGCAGGTTATTATAGGAGTTTCATCAAGAAATTCTCACATATTTCCTATGATATTACATCTTTGCAAAGGAAAGGAAATAAGTTTGAATGGAATGAGGAGAGTGAAGATATTTTTGAGAAGTTGAAGGATTTTCTTACAAATAGTCCATCCTTGAAGATTGCAGATCTTGGTACGGATTTTGTGGTTTGTAGATATGCTTGCAAGAAAGGACTTGATGGAGTCCTAATGAAGAAAGGATAGGTGGTATTCTATGAGTCAAGGAAGTCGAATGAGCATGAGTAGAACTATGTGACTCATGATCTTGACTTGGCATCTATCATTCATGCCTTGAAGATGTGGACGCATTATCTTCTTGGCAGGAGGTTAGTCTTGATGAGTAACAAAATTAGATTGAGGTACTTGGTTTACCAACCTAATCTGAATTCCAGGCAAGCTAGATGGTTAGCTACCCTCAGTGAGTTTGATTTTGATATTAGATATATCAAGAGATAGGAGAACAAGGTTGTAGATGCTCTTAGTAGGAGAGTGTAGGTGAATCATATTTCAGTAGTGAGCTCTTATGGGAAAAATTTACAGGAGTGGATGTTGCAGGCATGGGAGCATGATGATAGTTACCAACATCTAAAGCACATGATGCAGTAACAGGCTAAAGGTGATAGAGATGAGGAGTATCACCTCACAACAGATGGCTTGGCCAGATTCAGGAACAAGATTTACGTGTTGGACAACAGTGAGCTCAAGAAGCTTATCTTGATGGAGTTTCAAGTTAAGTCGTATTTAGGTCACCTGGAATATCAAAAGTCTTTGACAACATTCAAGAAGGTCTATGATTGGCCAAAATTGAAGAAATAGGTGGCTAAGTTTGTTGCTAGCTGTATGGATTTTCAGCAGGTAAAAGTAGAGTGTAAGCATCTAGCTGGTTTATTGCAGCCTATTCCAATTCCAGAGTGGAAATGGGAGGCCATTTCCATGGAATTCATTATAGGTTTTCCGAGGAAATTGAAGCAGCATGATTCCATCATGGTTGTGGTTGACAGGTTGAGTAAGGTAGCTCACTTCATTGCATTGAAGTCTACTAATTCAGCTAGTAAGGTAGCTCAGATCTTCATCAGGGATATTCTCAGATTGCATGGTGTTCCCAAGAAGATCATATCAGATAGAGATGCCAAGTTCACTTCTAGTTTTTGGAAGGAGTTGTTTGCAAGCTTGGGGATTGATTTATCTTTCAGTACAACTTATCATCTGTAGACAAATGGACAGATAGAGGCGGTTAACAAGATTCTTGAGGACATATTGAGGATGTATGTCATGCATCAACAAAGGAAGTGGGAGGATTATATTCTACTAATAAAGTTTTCATATAATAATGGGTATCAAGAATCATTGAGGATGAGTACATTTGAGGCTCTTTATTTGCAGAGTTGTAATACTCCTATCAAATAGAGTGATCCAGTGAACAGGGTACTAATTGGGTCAAATATGTTGGCTGAGATGGAACAGGGAATACAAGTTACTAAGAGGAATTTGAAGGAAGCAGAGGATAGGAAGAAGATTTATGCAGATCAACACAGATCATTCAAGGATTTTCAAGTTGGGTAGCATGTGTACTTGCGCATCAAGATGAAGAGGAGATCCTTCAGGATTAGATCATGTGTCAAGTTGGCACCTTGGTATTGTGGGCCTTTTGAGATCCTTGAGAGGATTGGACTAGTGGCATACCGACTTGCACTGTCGTTAAAAGTGAAAGTCCATGATGTTTTCCATGTTTCATTGCTTAAGAAGTATGTGAAGAATGTTGATCATGTGATTGATTGTTCTATATTGCAGGTTGAACCAGAGGAAGAATTCCAACTAGAACCTCAGTGCATACTGTAGCATAAATAGCTCATGCTCTAAAACCAAGAAATAAAGAAAGTTAAAGTGTAGTGGAAGCACTTTGGGCCTGATGAATCTACATGGGAGATGGTTGATTAGATGTGGGCTTTGTATCCTTCATTATTTTTTGGTTCAAGAAAACGAGTTTTTGGTGTATATATATGGTTGTAAATAGCAAAATGAGTTATGGTATATAGCGCCAGAAAGCTATATGTTTGTTTTGTTTTCAGCAAAAATGACATTGTAAATACTGCATCGAGCTATGTTATAAAACTCCATAGGTAGTATGTTTTTTCAATGGTTGTTGGTCATAGGTGTCATAGAACACCGAGGATAGTGTTCCCCCCAGGGGGAGGGGTTTGTAACAACCCAAGGTTAAAGTTTTATGTAATAAAGGATAATAAAGGGAAAATGAGACTAAGGTCATGGGACATGTATTCCAAGTTCAATGTTTGGAAAACATTGTAGTGGGAATCACTCTTGGTTTATTTATGGATATGGAAATTTGCAAAGGCATTGGCAAGGAAAAGAGACAATAATTAACATTTAATTATGAAAATAAAAGAAACTAGGAGAAAAGGAAGGTGAAGAGATGAAAATTTGCATGCTAAGGAAATTAGAAGGAAAATAAAAAAAAAATGAGACATCAATTATAAAAAGGCATGAGAGGATCAATACACAGCTTTTGTAGTTGACATATTTTGCCAGTTCAGTTTTGGCTCTCTCCTTTCATTCTCTATCTCATACACTCTTGCACACTTAGAGAATTTTTGGAGCATTCTAGCATTCACTTGGATTTGGAGAAAGAAAATAAAAGGACAAGAAAAGAAAAATGAAGGAAAGTAAGGAGAAGGTTGGATCAACAAATTCAACAGGAAGATGTTGCAAGTAATAGGTTTCATGTGTGATTTCCTAGCTAAGGTGTGAATGCATAATAGATGCATTTTTTTATTTGGTTCATTTATTGTCATTGGAATGGATTTTACCAGGTTTTATAGTGGTTTCGTCCTCGACTTGCCATTCCTTTGATATCCATGGTGTGATGGGATTCATTATCGATTGAGCTTTCGATTTCCAGAAGGTTTTGGAATCGGATGAGGTGATCTCAGGAAAATTCCTAAGGGTTGGGGGTGGAGATGGTTTTCTCTAGGATGCCCTTGATAGGTGGGTGGAGACAGGAAAATTCCTTAAGGTATGGAGAAGAAATTCTTAAGTATCCAAGCTTGGTTTTGTTTTGTGATCCTGGGGCCAGTTTAGGTGAGATCACGTTAACTTGAGGCTGGAGGTGGTTTAAACTATGGATTTCCTAGTTGATTATGTCTTGGTTTATCCCATGAGATCCCACATTCATGCTTTGAATATGGCACAAGGGTAATTGGATGAAAGAAATATTTGCTTCAGCCCAATCTATGGTTGGGTGGTACATGGAAGTCCCTGACTTGGTTGGCTTTTGCATAAGTTAATAAGAGTTATTTTCCTATTGTGATCCATGAGCACTTGTACTTGTTATTGCGTTGATTTGATGGTTGATTTTTCATGGTTAATGTTTTGGTTATATGTTGGTTATAAGCATGGTTCTATGATGTTCTCTAGATATGGCTTTTGTTCATGATTTGTTAAGTATTTGAATGGTTGATGAATGCATGGGATCACAAGTGTTGTTGTAGCTACTTGAGATGAAATTAGAGCTTCTTGGTGATTCTCATATCAAGTTCAAATATTTAATATCAAATATGCATTCAAGACCTGTAACTTATATGTTTACCATATGTTTGACGAAATTTCTAATGTGTACTAGGAAGTCTAGGTCAATTTCTTGCTTCAAGTTTGAATGTTTGGTATTTTTATCAACTTAATCATGATTCTAGCAAGTTATAGACAGTTATGGACAGTGCTCTAGAGACTTGCCTAAAAAAGTGGCATAGATCTCACGACTGCATGCATTGAACTAAGGAATTTGGGTCATAACCACTAGTAGTCAAGCCTATGCTTGTGCTTATAGCCTCCCAACCACATGCATGCATTGTTATTGGTGCAGTTAGGGGGTTTCTCTTGTGAAAAATATTTCCAACTCATGGATTGATCACTTGGGGCGATTGGTAGCCTCCTGAGTGATTTGTAGTCTTTGAGGGATGTTAGTTTGTTTCCCATTTGTAGGCCCCACTTCCATAACTGCAACTTGGAGGTTGGGTCATATTATAGTGATAATCAACTTACATTTACCCTAAGAGCTTGTAAAAGCAGGAAAATTTTGGGAGGGGTGGTTACAGTATATTCTATAGGCCTTCGATGATTCATTGTAGCCAACAAATATGCCTTTCTTTCCTAAAGGCTCAGGTTTGTTCCTCTTATCCTTAGCAACATGAATATATACATGAAAACCAAATATTTTCATGTGCCCAACCTCTAGCTTCCCTTAGATAAATCTTCTTCAAGAATCATACCTTCTATAACTAGATGACAACTTCTATTTTGAATGTACACAGTTGTTTGTGATTCCTCCCCCCATAAGAACAATCGAAAGTCCAAATAATGCATCATGGCCTTGATAGATTCTTCAATGGACTTGTTCTTTCATTCTACTACACCATTCTATTGTGGATTATAAGGGACAATTAGCTCCCTCTTAATTCGAGCCTACTTGCAGAAAGAAACAAGCTCCTTTGAGGTGTATTCTCCTCCATTGTCACATCTCAATATCTTGATATTTCTGCATTTCAAGTTTTCCACATAAAATTTGAATTACTAGAACTTGTTGAATACCTCATCCTTAGTCTTCAAGAGATATATCCATATCCTATGGGAGAAGTCATGAAGAAATGTCACATAGTAAAATGAACCACCAAGTGATTTCATAAGCATCAGACCACATACATCAGAAAATTTCAAAGCTTCCTTAGATATATCATTATTTTTTGGAACTAGTTTCTTGATGTTATTCCCAAGATCGTAGCCTTTGCATACACCATCGTTATTCATATGCAATATAGGATCACTTGACACTATTTGACTCAACTCGAGAGATTCTCTGAAATGAAGATTTCCATACCTTTTGTTCCATAACTCACTTGGATTTATCTCATCACGAACTAGTGCTTGATCTGGTTGACTCACAAGTCTATATATCCTTCCATCATGAATCCCAATAACCCTAGCATCATCTATACTTGAGCCCTTGGACCAAACAAGTACTTTTCCATCGACAAAAGAAATTTTATATCCTTTAACTTCCAAACAAGAAAAATAGGAAAGATTCTTTTTCAAGCCTTGTACATAAAGAATATTGTTGAGATGTACATTACTACTAGATTCCATCTCTATGGATTCCTTTCCAACTCCTTTGACTACATAACTATTATTGTCTCCCAATTCAACCCTTTGAGACAACTTCTTTTCTATCATGCTTGAAATATTCCCACACTCTCTGGTCATGTGTCTTGATGCTCCACTATCTACCAGCAACCTATGAAAGAATAATAGTAAAATAAATCCTTATCACCTTTTACTTTCTTTGGTTTTTCATCTTCAACATATGTTGCAGAAGCATTTTGTTCCCATTTTCTCTTATTGTTATTACCCATGTTAAAACAATCTCTCTTGAAATGTTCGTATTCCCTACAACTATAACATTGGATATTTGATGAGTTTTTCTTCTTCTTAGAGGAATATCCATTTCCTGACTTCTTATGTTTAAGTCAAAACTTCTTCTTTCCCTTGTTCTTGAAGCACATTGCAAGGGCTTGGATTTCCTCATCTTGATGATCTCTAGTCATCAATATTGATTCTTCTAGAGCACAATGTTAGCTTAAGGGGTCCTGGCCTGAGTTCGAAGTTAGTTGCGCCAACCAACAAAACCCTAAACTGCTGGCCCTTTCGGCAGCAACTTGCATAACATACTGGGTCGTAGTCTTACCTGAAGCAATATTGGGGGATGCAATAACCAAATTTCTACATCCAAAGACTAGTGTGATGTCTTTCAGTGCCTTAGATTTGCTTCCACACAGATCTAACCTTTCAATAGAGTTAAAACTCCTAATTGAGCCCTAGATGTCTTCAATCCTTCGTGGGACCAACCAATTGCATTAATCAGGGCCTGACAGGATATGTCTACTACTTTCATGCAACTGAACAGGTCTTCTAGGGCTTCTGAGATCTAGATTTTTCATCACACATACCTACCTTCCTTATCTAAAACTAACCCAAAATACATTTAGATCTTCATGAATATCATTCAATGATCTTGTTAAGCATAAACATGTTTAATTAAACCAATTCGTGTGGATAAAACACATTGAATTACAGAAACAATAGTGAAAGAGACATAACAATTAAGCATATATATGCAAGTATTTCCAACCCAAAATCAATCTTTATCAAACATAATATTCTAGTACAGACCTCAACTACCCTGCGCACTCAACTTCATGGGTCCACGCACTCAGTTGTGGACTCTTCCGGGCCTCCACGCGCTTAGCTGCGGAGCCTTTCCTTCACTTATTGACAGGAATATACCTTCCTATCTATCAAACCCTTACACATCATTCATTCCTACCTATCATTATTATTTGATCCAAAATGTATTTTTGATAGACTCTTAAGTCTAAGAGTTCCTCACAAAGGAAAATGAAAGTCCAAGGAAGTTCCTAGAAATAGCCCCATGGCAAAGATCTTTTCATTCTCAATCTATTGCAACTTGAATGGGAAAAAATGGACTTAGGATGCAGAAGTTATCGCAGAAAGAAGATTCCCTTTGTTCTTTGGAAAAAGTGGCAAAATCCCCTAAAATGGTCAAAAAACCCTTATAAAGGGAAATCGCATCAGAGATGGTCTAAGAGGCAGACTTAAGCAGGAAGGGGAGAAACCCCTAATTGCCAATCCCTGACATATCGGGTTATAGGCAGGCTGGTGCATATAACATGAGGAAAGGACCTAGGCTGATGCGATATTCTGATCGTCGATATCGGTGGATTGTAGTCAAAGATGCCACAAGGCAAAGGCAAGGACCTGGGCCGAAGCGATGCTGTGATTGTCGATATCGGCAGATCGGCATCGGCGATGACATAAGACAAGGGACGAACCCCCAGGGCTATGTGACGAGCGATTGCGATATACCCCATTGCAACGTTGCATTGCGGCGATAAAAGGGGTGATATTACATGCACATATGATCGCCGGACCCGATGGGTTTTATAAACCCGGCTTCATAATGTTTGAGTTCCGCCGTAAAGGGATTTTCTGTGTATTCGTGCATTTCGGCATAAAAACCAAAATACAAAGGAAAAAGCCCCCAAAGTAATAAATCGAACCCGAAAGGGAATTATAAACACGGTGCATGATATTTGACTTCCGCAAAGGTGGGATTTTGGGCGGGCCTCAGGTGGAAAGCGGTATTGGGCTAGCTCCGCCCGCTTCCACACTCTAGTTGACATGTGGCTGGTAGAGGAGAGAGGAAAATCACCTTTTCAGGTGGGTAACCTCTGTACTCCTAAGACGCCTAAAACTGGATATCGACCATTGATCAGAGATCCCGTAGATCGACGGTGGGGATTGCAATAGCGGCTAAAGGCAGACCCAATGTGATATTAGGAGCAATTGCGATATATTTTGAAGTCCGATAGGACGAATTTTGTTGGGTTTTTCATCGTTTTCCTGTGTATTTGGGATTTTGCCCAATACACTAATGTGATGCGATATAATGCCTAATGGTGGACCCAATAGGGATTTAGGAGTGATTGAATGGGATTTCACATCCGAAAATCACGTCTGATAGTGTATTTTGCAGACATTCTCTGTGTGATGGGATTTTATCATTTTTCGGGTTTTTTCCTATGAAACGGCCCGATTCCTTCTGTAACCGCTCCTGATCATCATGCCACGCTGCAATAGGAGTTTTTATAGGTAATGATGTATTTTGCAGGCACAGAGCCACAGAGCCAAATGGCCAGTCTAACCAATAGGGAGCAGAGAAACCACAGAGCCGCAAAGGGATAATGAAACGCAGAGAAGCCACAAAGCCGCAGAGGGATAATGAAATGCAGAGAAACGACTAGGGTAGCCGAAAAGATAGAAGAAGACCTCAAAGGAGGCAGGGAGCTCAATTGAGAAAGGGAATGCAGAAGGTAGAAGGAAAGAGCGAAAAAGCTAATGCACAGAGCAGCTAAGGGAGTCTTTGGGGTCACTTAGAGGTCAAGTGAAAAGCCAAAGAGCTAAAAGTTGCAGAGCCAAATAAGCCAGAGCCAGAGCTAGAGCCAAAGAACCAGAGCCAGAGCCAAGAGCCAGAGCCAGAGCTGAGAACCAAAGCCAGAGCTGAGAGCTTCAAGAGCTAGGGATAAAATGGTGTATAAACCCATTGTTTCTGTGTAAAATAGTGGAGTTGAGGAAAGAGCTTGTAAAAAGGACTTTGCCATAATCCCAGAGAACCTAGTTGAGTTTACTAGAGCTCACGGATACGTAGCCCAAGAGTTTTGGGTGAACTCCTAATTAAATTGTTGTCTTATGTGTTTGCTTTACTACTGCAATATTTACTGTTATATGCATTTATATATCAGCTGAAGAACATTAACTTAAAGCACATAAACAGTTCTAAAATAGACATAAGCATACACCTATATTTTCAAGCACATATTTAATTCCACATTGGTTAATCATAAAGACTTGGGAATAATTAAGCTTTGAGAGGTTCTTAGACAAGAAACCTAAGTGCCCCATTTTCAGATCAAGTGGTATCAGAGCATTGATTGATTAACCCCACCTTCAAAGAAGGTTATATTAGAATGCTTGATTGACAGAGAAAAGTTTGCTTTTCTGAAAGGTGTTTAAACAATCAGAAGTTGATTGTATGCTTGGTTGCAAAATGACTATTGTTTGAGTTTGCAGAGCTGAAGGGAAAGCTATTGATAGTTCAGTCCAGGAAGGACAAGAAGGAAGAAGGGCTGAAGGCAATCCTTGAAGCACCAGAGGTTTGTTGCAAAAGGTTGCTGAATAAGCTCTTTGTTAATCTTGTTGAAGTTCTTTTGTTCATTAGCATAATGACTACTTCTACAAGTGAGTCCTCAAATTCTTCTTTATTCACAAAAGTCTTTTATGAATACATGAGGCAAGACCTGGCCAGCATGATGGATATGGTGAGAGAAATGTATGAGGATGAAATGAAGAGCAACATACTTAGAGAGCAGTTGAATTCCGTGGAGGAAGGGAAGTAGTTGCTTTCTGACAAACTGAGGGAAATGGAGAGGCAGCTTCATATTGCAAATATGAACCTAAAAAGGATGCATGAGTTGGAGGCACAGCTCTTTGTTGCCTAAGAAGCCTTAGTCAAGTATGAGCTTGAAGAAGAGGTAAACCATTCCAGTTTGTCTTCAAATTCTTCTAAGAATGATTATATTGGTACTTTTGAAAAGCATACCAAAGGCATAGGTTCCAAGCTAATGTCCAAGATGGGCTATGAAGGAAAGGGCTTGGGTAGACATTCACAAGGTATTTTTGAGCCAATAATGATTGAGGAAAATCCTAAGTACTTGGGTCTTGGCTATGGAAAAGCTTATGGAGAAAGTTCCAAAGCTACCATGAAGACCATTAAAACAACTCCAAGAAGGGGTTGCATTGCAGGTCTTCTAGAGTGTGAAGATTGTATTCAGGAGGAATGAAATAGCTTGAAACATCATTTGTAGGATGCAGGTGTTTAGAAGCACACACTTGGACTAGAGAGTTGGGAAGACTCTAACAGCCTTGAAGAGATTGATGGTGTTCCAAAGGGAGTCACTCCTTCATTTGCTTCACCCCCTCATGAAGGCAATAAAGGTGAAAGAAAAAGGTATAAATCTGGTTTGAATCATCTTCCTTTTGATTTTGCAAATCATCATAAATTTCCACATAGATATGGGAAAAGAATTTCTTGTTCCTTTTGTGGTTTGGATAACCATAATGTTTCTAGATGTTGGAAGAGAATGGCCACATACAGGGAACTTTTGAAGGAAAGGAAGAAAGAAGCCAAAGGTCCATTGGACAAGGAAAATCATGCTATCAAGATGATTCACATGCAGTGCACTTACTGCCATAAGCAAGTACATCTTGCTGCAAAATGTTGGATTTTGAATCCAACAATGCTTCCACCAAAGCTAAAGAAGGTGGAAAGAGAAGATGGCAGAAATGGAAAGGAAGATTCCATGAATGATGTGTCTCGGGATGATTCACATGTTGATGCTGATGTGTAGACAAAGGTAGTACATTTGAAAGGGATTGGTGATGAATGGTTAGAGTTCTTATCCAATTAAGGTCGCATGTCTATTGATGCATCTATTTGCATTTCTTTTTTAATGGAATGTAAGTTGCAAGATTTTACCAAGTAGGTGAATGGAGAAGTTGAGCAGGAGACTCACTTTGTTGCTGCAACATTATATTTCATTTCATCTTCGAAAGTACAATGTGCTTAAGTGGAAGTTGAAGAACGAAATTCATGCATGAGCATGAGATGCATGAACATAGGGATGTTGATGATTTCCTTGTATTTGACATGTATGTGTAGTTAACTTGCAGGGTTTATTGCTTTGACATGCATCTGATGTAATGTTGACTTGAGAAAAGTTAACTTGGTCTCCAAGATGGAGATAATAATGAAGCGTTTCATCTTTTGAAAAAGAGTCCTAACGGTCTTTTTCTACATGCTTGACTTGAAGGGTCATTTGTTTTAAAGGCATGTTTTGTGGGCTTATTGTCTAGTCCATCATTTGTTTGCAGATGTAAGACATGGAGGTGTTCACAATATCTGTTTCTTTTGTTGAAGCAGGAGTTTAGGCCATCCAGTTATTATTTGTATTTCTGTTGTTGCTAACAGTTGTTTTTGATAGCTTTTCAAATAGGTAGAAATGAAATTTTTGTGGAGAAGATGTACTTCACATTTGTTTGAGCCACCTTGGATCAATGATCAAGGCAGAGAAGTTCAAACTACCTTCTATGACCATTTCAGTAGGAGTTCTATAGGAAGGCAAGGAGGAAGACAGTTCTTCCTAGGAGGACCAGCCCATCTAGGAAGGGAAGTGGTCAGAGACTTTGGTTCAGAGGCACTGTGCAAGGCAAGTGTGTGGAGGGTGAAAGAAGAGGGTGTTCTTAATCTCATTGACTATTCAAATCAGTATATCAGTCTTTTGGAGACCAAAAGTTCTTTTAGTGGGAAGGTGTGATCCAAAATGGATTTTGGATAGACTCCTAAGTCTAAGTGTTTCTCACAGAGGAAAATGAAAGTCCAAGGAAGTTCCTGGAAATAGCCCCATGGCATAGATATTTTCATTCCGGAATCTACTGCAACTTGAATGGGCAAAAATGGACTTAGGATGCAAAAGTTATCGCAGAAAAAAGATGCCCTTTGTTCTTTGGAAAAAGAGGCAAAATCCCCTAAAATGGGCAAAAAATCCTTATAAAGGGAAATCACATCGAAGATGGTCTAAGAGGTGGACTTAAGTGGAAAGGGGAGAAACCCTCTATTGCCGATCCCTGAGATATCGGGTCGAAGGCAGGCTGGTGCATATAACATGAGGAAAGGACCTAGGCCAATGCGATATTGCGATCGCCGATATCGGTGGATCGTAGTCAACGATGCCATGAGGCAAAGGCAAGGACGCAGGGTGATGCGATGTTGCAATAGCCAATATCAGTGTATCAGCATCGGTGATGGCATAAGACAAGGGACAGACCCCCGAGGCTATGCGACGAGTGATTGCGATATATCGCATCGCAATGTCACATCACAATGATAAAAGGGGCGATAATACATGCACATGCGATCACCGGACCTGATGGGTTTTATAAACCTAGCTTCATAATGTTTGAGTTTCGCCATAAAGGTATTTTCTGTGTATTGGCACATTTCGGCATAAAAACCGAAATACAAAGGAAAAAGCCCCCAAAGCAATAAAGCAGACCCGAAAGGGAATTATAAACATAACGCTTGATATTTGAGTTCCGCAAAGGTGGGATTTTAGGTGGGCCTTGGGCAGAAAGTGATATTGGGCTAGCTCCACCCGCTTCCACACACTGGTCGACACGTGGCTGGCGGAGGAGAGAGGAAAACCGCCTTTTCGGGCGGGTAACCCCCGTACTCCTAAGTTGCTCGAAATTGGATATCAACCGTTGATCAGAGATCCCATAGATCGATAATGGGGATTGCAATAGCGGCCAAAGGTGGACTCGATGTGATATTAGGGGTGATTGCGATATATTTTGAAGTCCAATAGGATGAATTTTGTCAGGTTTTTCATCGTTTTCCCGTGTATTCAGGATTTTGCCCACTACACTAATGCGATGCGATATAATGCCTAATGGCAGACCTGATAGGGATTTAGGGGCGATTGAATGGGATTTCACGTCCGAAAATCATGCCCAATAGTGTATTTTGCAAACATTCTCTGTGTGATGGGATTTTCTCATTTTTCGGGTTTTTGCCTATGAAACGGCCCCGATTCCTTCTGTAACCACTCCTAATCATCATGCCACGTTGTAGCAGGTGTTTTTATATGCAATGATGCATTTTGCAGCCATGGAGCCGCAGAGCCAGATGGCCATTCTAACCGATAGGGAGCAGAGAAACCGCAAATCCATAGAGGGATAATGAAACACAGAGAAATGGCTGGGGTAGCCAAAAAGATGGAAGAAGACCTAAAAAGAGGCAGGGAGCTCAATTGATTAAGGGAATGTAGAAGGCAGAAGGAGAGAGTGAAAAAGCTAATGTGCAGAGCAGCTGAGGGAATCTTTGGGGTCACTTGGAGGTCAAGTGAAAATCCAGAGTGCTGAAAGTTGCAGAGCCAAAGAAGCTAGAGTCGAAGATCCAAAGCTAGAGCCAGAGCCAAAGAGCCAAAGCTAGAGCCAAGAGCCAAAGTGAGAGCGAGAGCTGAGAGCCAGAAAGCCGAGAGCTTCAAGAGCCAGGGATAAAATGGTGTCTAAACCCATTGTTTCTGTGTAAAACAGTGGAGTTGAGCCAAGAGCTTGAAAAAAGGACTTTGCCATAATCCCAAAGAGCCTAGTTGAGGTGACTAGAGCTCACAAAGACATAGCCCAAGAGTTTTGTGTGAACTCCTAATTAAATTTTTGTCTTATGTGTTTGTTTTACTGCTGCAATATTTACTGTTATATGCATTGATATATCAGCTGAAGCACAATAACTTAAAGCACATAAACAGTTCTAAAACAGACATAAGCATACACCTATATTGTCAAGCACATATTTAATTATGCATTGGTTAATCATAAAGACTTGGGAATAATTAAGCTTTGGAAGTGGGACAGGTTCTTAGGAAAGAAACCTAAGTGCCCTATTTTCAGATCATTATTATCACTATCATTCACTAAGACTCATCTATTTATATTCTTTATAATACAATACCATGGCCCCCAGCTCATGAGTGAGTCTTCAAACCTGCCTATCAATTACCCAAACAAGGGGCTAAGGCCCTCGTGACTTTTGACTAGCTATACACTCTGCATCTATATTTTGCAGAGAAATTTACATTCTTTACAAAATTATTTAGAAAAAAATGACTAAATTAGTTCAATTCTACCCCTGGGAACCCCATCCCAACAGACCCCCGACAAAAAGATCATGACTCACCCTCGATTCACTCAGTTGGTTGTTCCACTTTCTGGCGGAGTTCTCTTACTATCTTGGTCAATGTTTGAAGCTCTGTGGTACTTTGTTCGGATACTTGCTTTACCTACTGGACCAATTTCACTGTGGTTGGCCCCTCCACTATTGCGTAGTCTGTTGGGTCTGCTGCATTCCCTTCAACTTCTCATGAATATTCTGTGAAAGTTGGATGGCTTCCTTTATCCAAGGTTGAAGTCGGTCTCTTAGCAAGGACTGCTTTTTCTGTAACTCCTAGATCTGCAACTGACTCGCCTTGCCTTCCCGCAAGTGCGTGAAGCACTAGACTGGCACCAACGTCTGCGCAGTCGTACGGATTTCATCATTTTTTTTTGCGCTTCCCTGATCTCTATGCTCAACTGTTGCAGCTTAGGGTCCTCCTGCAATGTATCCCATGGGCCCATTTCCTGATTGAATAGTTGGTGTCACAACTATGAACTGCGACATCTAGTTAACACATTGATTCTTTTATAGTTGCACCTCTTTCCCGAACTTCTAGTGGTGTGGTTGGTTGAAGCTTGAGTTGGAGTTCAAATATATTCATCTGGAACTCAAAAGTGACTCGCCAAACCTCATCTTTGGCATCGCACACCAGTGCATCTAATTTCCTGACTTTCATCTCGGCCTGTGCATCATCTAGGATATGCAATTCTAGAACTATTTTGCAGGCTTTTTCAATTGGTGACTCTAGATTTGTGCTTCGTGATTTCATTTCCTCTTTCTCATTTAGTTCCTGTGTCTTCTCTTCATACATTTGTTCACTTTTGACTTTTCACTAAGGACAGCAAGGGCACGCTGCTCCCTGATCTGCAACTCACCTGAGACCCCCTGATGCAATGCGTTGAGGGCTTGGAGTGGCAGTGCAGCCACATTGATTCCAATATCTTTGATCTTTTCTAGCATGCCACAGTCTTCCTGCTTATTTGCTCACAAGGATCCTTCTGGCAAAGGAATGATCCTTAGGTCCATTGTCTGTTCCACCTATGGGACACTCACACTCGCTTGAGTCAAGCTCGCTTTCACTACACTCGCCTGGATCAAACCGGCCTGGATCTCCAGCTCACGCAGATCCTTCTGGGCACTCTCCAATGTCTACATATACTTTTGCTCAAAGTGTGACCATAGATCTGATGTGATATATCTAACATTGTCACTGATCTCATCTAAATCTCCCCTTGTTTGCACAAGACGGTCCACCAATGAACATTTATCGAATTTCCACTTCTTTCACAGACCTATCGCTGTCTCTTTGGTGCGCTTTTGGAATTTAAAGGGAGTGGACACCTCCTCACCCCCATCACTGCCCTACGTAGATAGCTCCTGCTCTATGGTATGTGGGGAAGTCGATGCCTCAATTTCCGTTGTGGCTTGTGCATTTTTTGTACATGCCTTGTCTGCAAGCTCTTTTTTAGTGCGTGTTATCTCTATAGTAGCCTTTTGAGGAGCTTCTTTATTTTGTTGGGCAGCCTTCTCCCATGCGACTGCCTACTCTTTTTCTTTCCTCCTTTTCATAGCAGAGGTCTGTGCAGAGGACCTTTCTCCTATTTTGCTTGTCCCGACATCCAACTAGGTAGGCTCATGCCATTCTGCTGACCATCCACCCACAACCTCTTATACATCTATTACAGCCACTAAGTAAGGCAGATTGTGCCATGCCTTTTGAGGGTCTCTCCTCGCGTGGATCCAAACATTATGAAAGTCTACCTTAAATTCTGCGAAGGCCCTCAGCTGCTCGAACAAGGTGGGATATAACCCTGGTCTCTATTTTATAGTCATTTTGGTGTCCATTTCCATGAGTACCCAAAAAACCTTGGATCCTTTAATCCGTTCCGCGTCTTTTGTCTTCCACAATGAAGCAAAATTTGCTTCCTCTGGGAGGTTCTCATTCTATGAAGGGAACTGACTATCCTCTGGAAGCCTCCATGCCACCAAAATGATTAGAAATAAGATCCAATCATAGTGGAATGGCTTGCTCTTCTCTTGAGCCTCACGACAGTTTGCCAAAAATTCTCTACAGGGATACTGGGCCTAGTTATACTGGCCCCCATTCACACACTAGGTTGCTAATGAAATGACCAGCACGGGCACTTCATCCATGCGACACTTCCACATTATCTTTCTTGTAGGATCTGTTAGTGTCAGTCTTTACAGCCTTCCTCCAGTGATCAAATGTGCTCTTACATAGTGATTTTGAAGTGTCAAGGTCAAATTTTGTCATTTCAGTGAGTCTTCAAGCAAAATTTGGTCACTAGGCATTAGGCCTAGGGTTTGCCCAAATGTCAGTCCATGTCATCATTCAGCTGAGCCTATCATCATTCAGAGGTTTTTCATCATCTTGTCAGTGTCTAATGGGTCATTTTACACCATGTTCATGCTTCAGTTGTGCCTAGGCAAGCTCATTTCCCTCTCCTAGGGTTTTGAAAGCCAATTTCTCTTGGGCGGCCAAATCATCGGAAAAACTTGTTTCCTGATGTTAATACACCTTCCCCTATCCTTCATGTACCTTATCAAACACTTCCCATCCCTTAGATCCGCCAAATTCCTCATTTTTGCACAAACCCTAGTTTCTAGCTACAACCTGGCAATTTTCTAGGTTTGGCCTGTGTTTTGTCCTTTTCGACCCCTTCCCCTCGCTCAATCTCTGAGATTCCACTTTCCCCTGCTTCCTAACATCCCTCCCCATTCCCAAAAATTTCCCCAAGAATTTAGAAGCCCTCTGTCCCCTTCATTCCGCTTCATTTCGACAAAATTCCTTGTTTCACACATCGGGACAAGTTTCACTCAAAAGCTGTTTCTGAGCAATCAAAGATGAATTTTTCAAAACTGAGAGAGGTTTTTGTCCACAACATGCCAAGGAAGAAAAACCTCCTTCATTTTTTACACAGGTGTCATGGTTTGAGAGAAATGTCAAGAATACCGTTGCCTCAGGAGAATCAAAGGCACCTCTGAAGTGACCTTGGGAAAATCAAGTTTTCTCCTAGCTTGGTTGGCCAAATGACTTGCTTGATGGGTAAATTGATAAGTAGACAGGCCAAGCTTTCTAATGAGCCATCTTGTACCTGATTTGGACCAGTGGAACCCACTCAAAAACAGCTGTGAAGGGGCGCGACCAGAACTTCCAGGGGCGCGACCAGAACTTCCAGATTTGCCAGAATTGCCATTTTCGGTCAAAAAACACTGTTTTGACTATGGTTGACCATTTTTACTTGTAGATGATGGATGAATGTAATATTTTCATGGCACTTTGATAGGTTTTATCTTTCTTTACTCTTCTAGAAGCTTCTTTGATGTAAATAGTGAATAATTAATGCATGGATGAGTTAGCTAAGTAATAGAGGCAAGTTGTTTGGCTACCTATTTTCTAGTTCTTAGTTTAGAATTAGTTCAAACTGCTCCTAGGAAGCTGAGCTCGACCCCTAGAGGTGGGGAAAGGAGTTAGATGGTCTAGGAGGTCTATATTATGCTCTCTCCTTCTCATTTTCATGGTTGGACTCTTGTGGGAGAAAGCATTATTGTGTATTGTACATCTACTTCTGCAATTTAAGGAAAGGAAGGCCAGGGTTTTGCAGACTTCATTGTGGATTCTTGTGGATCATTTTGTTGATGGTGTGTCTTCTAATTGTTACTGTAAGTTTGTTTATGTGTTACATCTCTCTTTCTTTGCTGCTAATTGAACAAGATGAAGTGATAAAGTTTGAATTCATGCATGCCATGCTCAGCTTTTAATTCTGTTCAATATCTATGTTTTCCACTGTTTAAAGAGGATTCAAAGTCCTTGTTTGCCCTCTTTAACCTCCTCTCTTTCTTCCCTGATCACTCATCCAAGCCAAAGGCATCAGCACAAGTTCCTACCTTGCCCCAAAGATCCCCCTGCAAAAACTGTGCTCAATCCCCGCACCTTGAATTGCACTTCCACCAATTGCCATTAAAAAACCCAAAAATCATTAAATCCAAACCCCCCTTTATCAATTTACTAGCCTAATATCTTTGATCCTAATTGGTCAGCCTAATTATATTATAAGATCTATCAAATCTGACCCGAGAGAGCCTTCTCATACCTCGTAGGGCTAGCTACGAGGTGAAATGGTTTGATGTAGCCTTGAGAGTTTGTCTATCTCAGCCTAGGTGAATTCCAAGCGCTAACATATTGGCGACCATACTGGGGAGAACAAATTTGTAATTTGCTCATTGTAGTGTGATTTCTTAAGTCTTAGACGGAGCCTGAAGTTACGCCAGAAGCCTTCGAAAACGCTCTTGTTTTACATCAGCGTTAGTAGATAAACGTTGCTTCAGTCAATCTCCGTGAGCTTTTGAAACCCTCACTTCATTGACACTTTACCCCAGTACATATATCAAGTTCAGATCTGATTGTTGATAGTGGACAACGATCAGACACTTGAAAGGCTGAAATCATTCACTGGCGACTCCTTTCACTGAAGAATCCAGCAACCTGCGCTTCATGGTGACTTCACTGCAGAGAGATCAGTAGCTTTGAGATTTCTCAAGATGGATCAGATTGCAAGAAGATATGCTCCCTTGAGCCGAGATCACATTCCAGGTTTTCCGAATAAGATGCCCAAGGTAGATTGGTCAAGGAATCTACCCACATTTAACGCTGATGGTAAGAAGGATGCTGCTTTACATTTGATTAGATTTCATATGCATGTTCGCAAGTTAAAGATCAATTTTCCTGAGGACTGTTTGATGAAAATGTTTATGGCTACTCTGGAAGATGAAGCCCGATTCTGGTATGAAAGTTTGCCATCTGCTTCAATTTATTGTTTAAGGGATTTTCATACCGTGTTCTTTGAAAAGTATAAAGAATCATATCCATCTTTGATTTTCGTTCAGAACTGTTGTAGCCATGTACATAATTTTATTGAAAGCCTTGAGAAGTATTATGAAGATGATAATTTTATGGATGTTGAGATCATGGAGGCTTTGTATGAGAATCCATTTCAGCAACATGAAGAGAACCTAGAGGATTCCCATAGAGACGATCATGAAAATTTGCAGCAAGACCAAGATCTTAGTATGGTGGAAAATGAAAAAATTTCGCCTCTTGACAATCAACAGAAATTGCATGAAATGGATCAACAGTATGAGGATAATCTGTATACTCCTTCACTTGAAATCAATGAAGACAATCACTGTTTGAGCAGAAGAAAACAAAAGGCATTATCTCCTTTGTCCGAAGAGGAGATAGATCAGCTCTTGAGAGGTCTTGCTCCAGCTCAAGTTAATGCAGATTTGCAGTGCACACATGGTCAAGAAGATGATGGTGGACCTTCTTCCTCTTCTGAAAAGGATGACAGTCTTTTAAGCAGCTTTATAGATCAGCAGGTTGAAATTTGTTATATGGCTGAAGATGGTGAAAGAGAAGAGCTCATTTCAGATCTGCCCACAGAAGAAGACAGCATGCAAAGCCTGCATGAGGAGGTAATTCAGTCAGTTCATGAAAAGCAAGATGACATCTTCATTCAAGTAAGTGAAACAGTTCCTTTGGATGAATTTGTGGTAGATGATAGAAATGTCATTTGTGCACTTCAAAAATCAGCTGAAGTTTCTTTCCTTATGATTGAAGGATGTAATAAGGAACTAGATAATTTGGTTGTGATATCATATGAAGATGACCTACAACACATTCACACCATAGAAGATCATAGCATTCAGGATTTCCATTCAGATTCTTCATATGTCTCATGTGTTGAAATGTTATTCCAAGAAGAGATCTGCTCATCCATTTGTTCGGAGTTTTTTGAAGCCCATGAGCATACTTTCACCGTAGCACATGAGGAAAGCAGATCAGAATTTGAAACAAAAGACACCTTGTTCTTTCAGCAGGAGGTGGCAGTGGCAAATCTTTATGTTTTTCACGATCCTCTAGCAAGTTTGTTGCAGCCAGCAGTGATAGTGTTTATTGCAGTGTTCAGTGATGAAGGAGATCATGGTCAGCTATGTCTTTGGATGCCCAGTGATAGGTTTGTATTGTTGATCATGAGATCTCATAGAAAGAATCAGTCAAGAAGCCATCTTCTTGATTGGTTGCATTGGCATTATGATATAGTTTGATGTATATTGTCTTGTAAGAAACACAGGTGGTTGTCATCATGATTTCAAATCTTGATGGACTGCTGCCCTTCAAAAAGCTTTGTAAAGTCTTGTTTTGTCATGAGTCATTTGTGTTTGGTCTGTTGAGTGAGTTTTTCAAGTTCTTTCAGTTTGCCATCGAGTCGGTTTCAGTTAGTTTTCAGTCAAGTTTTCATGCAATAAATGAGTCAAAGTCTTGTGTTGTTTGCCGAAATATTGACTCCATTGCCCAATGGTTGAAGGCACTGGTCTGCTCTCCCAGAGGTCTGAGGTTCTTGGCACCTCCAAGGAGCTACCATCCCCATTGGAGCCAATGTTAGTGTCAGTCTTTACAGCCTTCCTCCAGTGATCAAATGTGCTCTTACATAGTGATTTTGAAGTGTCAAGGTCAAATTTTGTCATTTCAGTGAGTCTTCAAGCAAAATTTGGTCACTAGGCATTAGGCCTAGGGTTTGCCCAAATGTCAGTCCATGTCATCATTCAGCTGAGCCTATCATCATTCAGAGGTTTGTCATCATCTTGTCAGTGTCTAATGGGTCATTTTACACCATGTTCATGCTTCAGTTGTGCCTAGGCAAGCTCATTTCCCTCTCCTAGGGTTTTGAAAGCCAATTTCTCTTGGGCGGCCAAATCATCGGAAAAACTTGTTTCCTGATGTTAATACACCTTCCCCTATCCTTCATGTACCTTATCAAACACTTCCCATCCCTTAGATCCGCCAAATTCCTCATTTTTGCACAAACCCTAGTTTCTAGCTACAACCTGGCAATTTTCTAGGTTTGGCCTGTGTTTTGTCCTTTTTGACCCCTTCCCCTCGCTCAATCTCTGAGATTCCACTTTCCCCTGATTCCTAACATCCCTCCCCATTCCCAAAAATTTCCCCAAGAATTTAGAAGCCCTCTGTCCCCTTCATTCCGCTTCATTTCGACAAAATTCCTTATTTCACACATCGGGACAAGTTTCACTCAAAAGCTGTTTCTGAGCAATAAAAGATGAATTTTTCAAAACTGAGAGAGGTTTTTGTCCATAACATGCCAAGGAAGAAAAACCTCATTCATTTTTTACACAGGTGTCATGGTTTGAGAGAAATGTCAAGAATACCGTTGCCTCAGGAGAATCAAAGGCACCTCTGAAGTGACCTTGGGCAAATCAAGTTTTCTCCTAGCTTGGTTGGCCAAATGACTTTCTTGATGGGTAAATTGATAAGTAGACAGGCCAAGCTTTCCAATGAGCCATCTTGCACCTGATTTGGACCAGTGGAACCCACTCAAAAACAGCTGTGAAGGGGCGCGACCAGAACTTCCAGATTTGCCAGAATTGCCATTTTCGGTCAAAAAACACTGTTTTGACTATGGTTGACCATTTTTACTTGTAGATGATGGATGAATGTAATATTTTCATGGCACTTTGATAGGTTTTATCTTTCTTTACTCTTCTAGAAGCTTCTTTGATGTAAATAGTGAATAATTAATGCATGGATGAGTTAGCTAAGTAATAGAGGCAAGTTGTTTGGCTGCCTATTTTCTAGTTCTTAGTTTAGAATTAGTTCAAACTTCTCCTAGGAAGCTGAGCTCGACCCCTAGAGGTGGGGAAAGGAGTTAGATGGTCTAGGAGGTCTATATTATGCTCTCTCCTTCTCATTTTCATGGTTGGACTCTTGTGGGAGAAAGCATTATTGTGTATTGTACATCTACTTCTGCAATTTAAGGAAAGGAAGGCCAGGGTTTTGCAGACTTCATTGTGGATTCTTGTGGATCATTGTGTTGATGGTGTGTCTTCTAATTGTTACTGTAAGTTTGTTTATGTGTTACATCTCTCTTTCTTTGCTGCTAATTGAACAAGATGAAGTGATAAAGTTTGAATTCATGCATGCCATGCTCAGCTTTTAATTCTGTTCAATATCTATGTTTTCCACTGTTTAAAGAGGATTCAAAGTCCTTGTTTGCCCTCTTTAACCTCCTCTCTTTCTTCCCTGATCACTCATCCAAGCCAAAAGCATCAGCACAAGTTCCTACCTTGCCCCAAAGATCCCCCTGCAAAAACTGTGCTCAATCCCCGCACCTTGAATTGCACTTCCACCAATTGCCATTAAAAAACCCCAAAAATCATTAAATCCAAACCCCCCTTTATCAATTTACTAGCCTAATATCTTTGATCCTAATTGGTCAGCCTAATTATATTATAAGATCTATCAAATCTGACCCGAGAGAGCCTTCTCATACCTCGTAGGGCTAGCTACGAGGTGAAATGGTTTGATGTAGCCTTGAGAGTTTGTCTATCTCAGCCTAGGTGAATTCCAAGCGCTAACAGGATCTACACTGCAAACTGTACCACCTGGTCTTTTATGGAGTGAATAGAATATCTGTGCGATTTCTTTACAAGCCCGAACTCGCTCTTCATACGGTCTGTGAGTTATTTTTCCTTGGATTTGCCTGCAAACTCCTTTGTTGGGTCTGCTCCTTTATATGGTAGCTTAGTAATTCGATGGATTAACATATCCGTGATGGGGATAGGCTCACCTAGCCATAAACAACCATCATGCACTAATACCAACAACTGGCACACACATACCGTATTGATGTTCGAGCAGTGAAAATGGGGTATGAATGGCATGTGCAATAGTCCTACCAGTTGAACTCCTCTAACCCATTTCATCAGTTCCAACATCGTGACCCCTGTATCTTCATATTATATGTGGGACATATACTGATTTGTTGCTAAATGCGGGAATTTCTCCTTCTCATCGATGTCCCAGTCTTCCATCTTTAACGCTGGTACATGCGCTAAGAGCGCACCCTCAAATGTGACGTCACCTGGGAGTAGTGGCGAAGAAATTGTGAATTTGTTGGAATCGTGGTCTTTGGTCACCTTCTTTTGTCCTCTTTGCGAAGGCACATATGGAGGAAGCATAGTGATTGTTTTAGCATCCTCGGCATCCAACTCCTCAATCACCTGGTGGAGTTCCTATTCTTCTAGATCTAGGGGAACATAAGGTTTCTTTTGCTTGTCCATGTTTCCCTTCTTCCGCACCTCCTACGGATTCTTTTTGGGTGAGTTGTGCACTGGTTCTACGACTGACTTCTTTTGCTTTGGTTTGGAAGCAATGAAGATATCCTTCCAAACATTTGTTTACTAATTCAGTTTGCCCATCGGATTAAGGATGATAATATGATAAGATGATCTATGAGCTAACTGAGTACCGAGACAAGAAAATAATTCTGTCCAAAAATTTCCAGTGAAAATGGGGTCTCTGTCACTTACAATAATCTTTGGATTTCCATGTAGCTTTTGAATTGTTTCCATAATGCATGCAGTAGAAACTTTACTAGCTTTAAATGGATGCGATAATGCACAAAAGTGTGCATATTTGGTAAGTCTGTCAACTACCACCATGATGACACTCTTTCCCTAAGACTTGGGTAAACCTGTGATAAAATCAATTGAAACCTCCTCCCAAAGTTGGCTTGGAATGGACAAAGGTTGTAATAGACCCGGGGTCTTAATTGTTTCAACTTTATTTTGTTGGCAAACCAAAAATTCTGCCACAAACTTTTGAATATCCGATTTAAGGCCATACCAAAAAAATTCCTTCTTAACCCTGTGGTAAGTTTTTAAAAATCCTAAGTGCCCTCCTAAGGGAGAAGTGTGCAATTCCATAAGTATATTTTATTTGAGTTGGGAATTCTTACTGGAATCTTGTTGTAACTTTCGAATAAGTGCCCACACTTCTTCAACATTCTTCCATTCCTCCCTTGCTTTGTTTATCCAATCTGGTTGGATAATAGAAATGGCACACAACAATGCTTCCACATCCTCATCCTTTCTTGAGAGTGCATCTACCACCACATTTTGCTTCCCTTTTTTGTAGATGATTTCAAAGTCATAACCCAACATCTTTGTGACCCACTTTTGTTGCTATTTAGAGGATAATATTTGTTCTAAAAAGTATTTAAGGCTATCATGATCCGTTTTTACCTTGAAGTGTCTTCCCATGAGGTAGGGTCGCAATTTCTTAAGTGTACGTAGTATTGCCAACATTTCCTTCTCATAAATAGCTTTGTGTAAAAACTTTCCCTTGATTGGATGACTTTCAAAAGCAATGGGTCTTTCATCTTGCATTAAAACAACACCAATTCCATTTCCTGAAGCATCACATTCCACAATAAAGGTTTTTGTGAAGTCCAGTGTAGCTAATACCGGTGCTTGGCACATTACCTCTTTAAGATGTTCGAAGGCCTTTGTTGCTTCTAGAGTCCATGAAAATGCATATTTCTTAAATAATGTTGTTAGAGGTGCTATTATTCTCCCATAATTCTTAACAAACTTGAGATAATACCCTGTCAACATGAGAAATCCTCGCAGATGCTTTATGGATGTGGGGATTTTCCATTCCTTAATGGCTTTAATTTTGCTAGGGTCTACCTTAACTCCTTCATGAGATACAATATGACCCAGATATTCCACCTCTTGTACTCCAAAGAAACATTTGGATCTTTTTGCATATAATTGTTTCTCCTCCAATAGTTGTAGCACCTTGTCAACCTGTTCAACATGATCCTTCCAAGACTTGTTGTAGAATAGTATATCATCAAAAAATACTAACACAAATTTTCTAAGGAAGGGTTTGAAAATGGAATTCATCAAACCTTGAAATGTAGAAGGTGCATTGGTAAGGCCAAAAGGCACGACCAAAAATTCATAATAACTCTCATGAGTTCTAAATGTTGTTTTCGGAATGTCTTCAGTCTTCATTCTAATTTGATGATATCCTGAACGAAGGTCCAACTTGGTGAAGTAAATTTATCCATGCAATTCATCAATGACAGGAATGGGAAACTTATCTTTAATAGTGAGCTTTTAGAGCTCCCTATAATCCGGACACATGCGCCATGATCCATCCTTCTTGTGCACCAATACTACTGAAGCAGAGAAAGAACTTTGACTAGGTTGAATTATACTAGCCGCTAGCATTTCTGCCACCATACATTCAATTTCACTCTTTTGGGCATAGGGATATCTATACGACCTGATGTTTAGAGGAACACTTCCTGGAATCAGATGAATAGCATGATCATGATCATGAATCACTGGGAAACCTTTGGGAGTCTCAAATACCTTGGAATGATTGTCCAAGACTTTTTGGAGATCTGGAGAAGTAGATGATTTCAATGTGGAAACATCTAGTGAACATAATTGTGCAATTACACCTCTTTGTTCCTTTTTTAGAAACTTTGTCATACCGTTAGAGCTGATTATCTTTCTCGGTTTCCCTATAATACCCCTTAATTCAAATTCCTTTCCTTCTACAGAAAATTTCATGAAAAGTTCTTGAAAATTAAAAGTTAATGTACCCAAGGATTGTAGCCATTAGACTCCTAGTACAACATCAGCACCTCCCATTGGAATGGAAAGCATTGGGCTAGTCAATACATATTCTCCCATGGATAGCTTGATATTATGGCACTTTCCAGAGCAATTTATTGTTCCTCCATTTGCAACCATCACTTGACACTCTGGCGCTGGATATAGGAAGCAATTCAATTCTTTTGCTACCTTACAATGAATAAAATTGTGGGTACTTCCTGAATCAATCAACACTATTACCTTTTTCTTCTTGATTTGTCCTTCTATCTTGATGGTTTGAGGAGTGGTAATTCCCACCAATGCATTACAAGATATGGTCATATTCATTCATTCTTTATCTAGGCTTTGTCCCTGGAGTATATCCTCTTCTTTTGACCTTTCTTTCTCCTTTTCTTCTTCCTCTTCACAATCTATGTAGAATAATTTCTTCTCAACACACTTATGACCTTTAGTGTATTTGCTATCACAACTGTAACAAAGCTCTTTTGCTCTTTTTTCTTCCAATTTTTGTGGTGTCAACCTTATAGGTTGTGGAAGACTAGGGGCAACAACACTTCCATCTTTATAGTTGTGAGTGGTATGCTTCCTGGTTGCCATAATTTTGCTTTCCATTTTTCTTGCTAACTTGAATGCCTGCTCTAATGAATCAGGTTCCCAAAGGCAAACATCATGTTGGATATTATCCTTTAAAGTCCCTATGAAAACATCAATCCTATGCTCTTTTGGAATATTTTTTACCCTTATGTTCAATTTTGAAACTCCTCAATGTGCTCCATTATTAAACCCTTTTGTTTGAGACTTATCAATTGGCTAAAAAAAGTGTTGCTTTTTGTATCCTCATAATGTGCTGTCAATTCTACTGTAAAAATTGCCCAAGTGATAATTTGTTTATGAGATCAAATCCATTGATACCATACAAACTGATTTGGTTCCAAATATAAAGTTACAATACGTACCTTTTGTGTTTTTTGCACATTACTGAGATTGAAAAATTGCTCCATCTGTAATATCCATGTTCCAGGATCCTTGCCATCAAACTTCCTCATATCGATTTTTGGAATATAGTGGATCTCTGATCCAACATTAGAGTCTATGAAATCATGATTAACATTTCTTTTGTTCGCATCTTGAGTTTTCTTTACTACCCTTTCACCATTAGTAAGTATTTCTTGTAGAAAATTTGTCAAATCTGTCTTCAAATCTGCCATGTTTGTCTTCAAATATTTCTTCAAATCTATCTTCAAATCATCCATCTTAGCTTCCACGCCATTCATCTTAGCTTCCACGCCCTTTATCTTAGATTCCACGCCATTTATCTTAGCTTCTATTAGCTTTTGTGAGAGTGACATTTGTTGCACTTGGTCTTGTAATTTTGATATATCATGTAGTATTTCTTCCTCTTCTTCATGAGTCATGCTAGAGCTTTCAGGTTGCTTACTAGGTGTTTGAATTTTCTTTCCTCGGGGCATCAGTTAGCAATAATAATTCTCTACTATGCCCTTTGAATTCTTTCAAAATATTTTTTCAAACCAAGCTTAAGCAAAAATTTTAAAAAATCTACACACATTTTTTCACTTTGTAGGAGCTCGATATTGCCTCTGATGTATCTCTGTAATTTCAAATCATCCAGTTCTTAAATTGTGACTTGCAATAGCCCTCTACGTCCTCTTTCCAATACCACCAGTCTAGTCCAAATTGGATTCTCCAAGGAAGAGTTATACCAAATCTCCCACAGTGACCTGATTATAGACTAGTTTATTAGAGCGAACTTGTACGACATGCCACATGTCCCTGTTTCGACCTTTGGCTCTGAAAAATATATACAAGAAACTACAGTCCGTCCTCTTTCTATACCTTCTTACGAAATTTCAATCTGATTCTCAGAGAGAAAGTTATTACGATTTTCCCCAGGTCACCTGTTTGGAATGTAATTCTGGAGTCTGCAAAAAGACCAACTTCCTTAGATCATATCTCCGCAAATATAGTGCGAAAAGATTTGAAATTCAGAGCCGAGGTTCAGTGCGATTTTGTCTCAAATGGGTTTTTTTTTCACTTTTGAAACATCGTAGAAAAAAATTTATAGCGAAAATGCCATGATGAACTATTTGGATCAGCGAAACCCTAGAATCCAAAGCTCTAATACCAAATGTTATGAAACCAGCTCACAAAAAGATAGAAAAGATAGATCAACGCCTTATAATTCAGCCTCTTCGAGGGGGAAACCTTCTTTAAATTACACAAATGAATGATTCCTTGATGATTCAAATGACAAAGACTCCTTCCTATATATAGGAGTCTAAGGAGTCACAATATAACCCAGCCGACCTAACAATAATAATATAAAGGCACAAAAATAACAATAGAGGGATTCTATGGGGCACGGTAATAACAATATGGGGACAATAGGGGCACAGAAATATTAATAAGGGATACAACTATAATAGTAATGGGGTAATCACTAGTATTGTAGAGACCTAACACTACTGGTGTAGCCTTTGTGCCCGTAGCTTCTAGAGCTGGGGCATCAAACACCACGGCCTCAGAACTCATAGGCTCAGATATCTTCTCCAAAACAACTCGGTGAAATGTATCAGAAGAGCTAGCCCTGGGTGTTTGAACAAAACCTCTCAATCTTCTCGATGCATGTAAGAAATCTGTAGACAACAAAGTGTTTCTTTGCAAACCAATGGGACAGACTTATAGCGATTTTCATATTCAAATCCGACTGTTCCCTCCATAACTTTGTCATAAATGCACCTTTGGTAGAAGATTTTCAAATATTTTCACCTTAATTTCCACCTACCCGCTCCTCCTAATGGGATTTTCTCAGTCCAATCAGCTACAGTGACTCCAACGACTAATTTTGGGCTAGGTTGCCTGACACCTTCCTCCATGGCACAGTGTCCTAAGTGCAGCTTCATCTATTGCACCCTTGTCAATCTTTGCGTAGCCTGTTTGCTGCCTTGCCCCCTAAGTTTGGCAGTGTATTTTATAGTCCCACGCCCCCTTGCAACTGCCTAGAGCACTAAGATTGTCTTGCATTCATATAGTCATTGCGCAGGGGCAGGATCCCCCATATACAACTTTAGCCAGCTCCCATTCACTTTTCCCGGAAAAGTTTCACCATGTAGCTTCGCGAGCTGGACAATGCCACCCTATGTAATTTCCTTGACGATATACAGTCCTAACCAATGCATCTAGAATTTACCTAAAAATTTGGTGAACTTGCTATTGTATAACAACACAAGATCATTTATCTTGAAAGTGTGAAGCTTGATATGGTGATCATGCCATGATTTTTCGTATTCCTTCAGTACTTGTTGATGGAATCACACCAGAAGTCGGTCCTCCTCTAACCCCATTAGCTATGCAAGTTGTTCCTCCAAGGCCTTGCTATCAACCATGTTTGTCAAAGCTGCTTTGCACAGACTAGGTGAAATGTACTCCATAGGCATCATTGCTTCGACCCCATAGACCAATCTGAATGGTGTTTGCCCTGTCAGCTTCTTACAGGTTGTCCTATATGCCCATATTACTACAGGTATGTGCACATCCCAGTCATTCCGCTCCGTGTTACATACATTTTTCAATGTGTTCTCCAAAATTATGTTAAAATCTTCGATTGTCCCATTTGCCTGCAGGTGATATGGTGTGCTCTTCTAATGGTAGACCTGAAATTCATCTATCATTGTGCTAATCATTTTCATTTAGAAAGTGTGTTCCCCTATCACTCATTAATACTTTTGTGCATACAAACCGCATCAAGTCATATTCAAGTAAGAACATCGTTGTAGTAGCCATTGTACAATCCTTCATTGTTGTGCTTCTGCCCATCAAGTTATTATTTTGTGACAGTCATAATGTAGCGTGCACCCATTTTCTTTCTAGGTGTTCGAATTGGCCCAATAAAATCGATTGCCCACTTATCAAATGCCTGCAAAGATACCTAAGGATGTAGCAGTAGTTCATCCCTCCATGACGGTCTTCCAGTCCTTTGACATGCATCGCACACCTTACAATATGATTTGGAATCTTTGTGCAATGTTGGCACCATAATCCTGCGCACAAAATCTTCTACGTGGTTGCTTTCCCTGCATAATGGCCTACTGTAGCTCCCCCATGAGCTTCTGCGAGAATACTATCACGCTCAATTTTGGCACATATCTCCACAATATTTTGGCTACCCCCATTTTGTACAAATGTCCCACAATGACCGAAAAATCTGTTGCACATAGTTTTTTCTTCTGCTCAGTTGTATATCCTTCAGGTGCCATCCCTATAGTTAAGAATTGAATAATGTCAGCAAAATGGTCATCTGCTACATGTATCGTTAAGATTTGTGCATCTGGAAACCCTTCCTCCAAATTATTGGGTTCTTCGCCTATTTCAGTTCTTCGCCTATTTCAGTACATCTCCTTCTACTTCTTCCAATGTTGACCTAAGCCATGGTAGTCTCTTCTTGATCTCTAGAACAATCATTGTTTATGTTTTTTCTTGAGGCCCTTCTCGCCTTTTGGTACATTCTATATAACTCAAATGTTCCTCCTTGAGGCCTCCTGCTTCACTTCATCCAAAGAATATATGGAGACTTCCTTAGACTTCCAATATGCCACTTTCTCATCAAAAGTGACATATCAGCTAACCTCAATCCTTCATTGCCCTAGAATGTATATGTAATAGATGTGAGTTAAAGTTTCATGTAATAAAGGATAATAAAGGAAAAATAAGACCAAGGTCATGGGACACATATTCTAATATGAATGTTGGGAAAACACTATAGTTGGCATCACTTTTGGTTTATTTATGGCAATGTAAATTGGCAAAGTCAATGGCAAGGAAAATAGGCAATAATTGGCATTTAATTATGAAAATAAAGGAAAATAGGAGAAAAGGAAGGTGAAGAGACAGAAATTTTCATGCTAAGGAAGTTAGAAGGAAAATGAAGAAAAAAGTAGACATCAGTAATAAAAAAGGCATCAAAGGATTAGTACATAGCTTTTATCAGTTGATAGATTTTCCCAGTTTAGTTTTGGATGTCTCCTTTCATTCTCTCTCTCAAACACGCTTGCATACTTTGAATATTTTTGGAGCATTTTGGCATTCACTTAGATTTGGAGAAAAGGAAATCAAAGGACAAGTAAATGAAAGCGAAGGAAAGCAAGGAGAAGGTTGGATCAATAGCTTTAGCAGGAATATCTTGCAGGTAATAGGTTGCATGTGTGATTTCCTAGTTGAGGTGTGAATGCATGGTACATGCATTTGTTTATTTGGTTAATTTGTTGTCATTGGCATTGGTTTTTCCTAGTTGACAGTGGTTTCAACCTTGCCTTTCCATTCCTAGATAGCCATAATGTGATGAGATTCATTCTCAATTGAGCTTTAGATTGTCGGAATGTTTTGGAACCGGGTGAGTTGGCCTCAGGAAAATTTCCAAAGGTTGGGGGTGGAGATAGTTTTCTCTAGGGATCCCTTGATAGTTGGGTGGAGATCTAAGGCATCCAAGCTTGGTTTGGTTTTGTGATCTCAGGGTTGGTTTAGGTGAGATCATGGTAGCTTGAGGGTAGAGGTGGTTTAACCTCTAGATTCCCTAATTGATTATGTCTTGGTTTATCCCATGAGATCCCATATTCATGCTTGGAATATGACACGGAGTTGATTTACTAAAATAAATATTTGGTTCAGCCCAATCTATTGTTAGGTGGTACGTGGAAATCCCTCACTTGGTTGACTTTTGCACAGGTTCATAAGAGTTATTTTCCTATTGTGATCCATAAGTAATTGTACTTGTTATTATGTTGATTTCATGGCTAATTTGTCATGGTTAATGTTCCAGTTATATGTTGGTTATAAGCATGGTTCTATGAAGTTCTTTAGCTATGGATTTTGTTCATGATTTGTTAAGTATTTGAATGGTTGATTAATGCATGGGCCAGCAAGTGTTGTTGTAGCTACTTGAGATGGCATTGGACCTTCTTGGTGATTCTCAGATGAAGTTTAGAGATTTAATATCATATAAGCATTCAAGACCTGTAATTTATATGTTTACCATATGTTTGACAGAATCTCCAATGTGTACTAGGCAATCTAGGTCAAGTTCTTACTTCAAGTTTGAATGTTTGGAATTGTTATCACCTTAATCATGATTTTGGAAAGTTAGAGGTAATTCTAGGTAGTGGTCTCGAGGATTTCCTGATAAAGTGGCATAGATCTCATGAATGAATGCACTGAACTAGGGAATTTGGGTCATAATTGATGCCATCTAGGCCTATGCATGCGACTATAGCCTCCAACCACATGCATGCAGTGTTATGGGTGCAGTTTGGGATTTTTTCTTGTGAAAAAGAGTTCCAGCTCAAGGATTGATCACCTGGGGTGGTTGGTAGGCTCCTGAGTGATTTGTAGTCTCTGAGGGATGTTAGTTTGTTTCCGGTTTGTAGGCCCCACTTCTAGAACTTGGAGGTCATGTCATATCATAGTGATAGATCAACTCACATTTACCCTAGGAGCTTGTAAAAGTGGGTAAATGTTGGGAGGGGTAGTTATAGGGTGGTATCAGAGTGGGTTATGTTCTCTTTGGGTGATATTTGATACCATGGGGTGGTATCAAAGCAGGATTTGTTCTCTTTGGGTGATATATGATACCACAGGGTTGTATCATAGCTTTCAAGTTCAAATGCTTAGACTAGATGGGCTAAATGCATATGGTTATGCATGCATGTCAGTTGTTTATGTGTTCATCATGCATGCATGTAGGTTAAGTCTTGTTATGATCATGATATTTATGTATGAGTTGATATCCTTCTGAATATTATATCGTGCCAAATTGGATTGATTTGTGTAGACAAGATAGCCTCCCTTGAAATGCATTGAGGTATGATTTTGATTATGTTTCTATTTGGTTTATCTAACATGACATGTTTGCAAGAAAGAGAAGGCCAAAGATGAAGAGAAAAATGATGGACTCTAATTCATGTGACTCCCCTTATAGGTTTGATGTGAATTCAATGGAATGGGACAGGTCAATAGTAGAAAGGAGAAGAGTACTCTCCTGATAAGCAGATACACTGAGAAGTTTGAAGCTAGAAATTAGAAGTTGTAGGTAGATAATAACAACTTAGTTGATTGAAGCATAGGAAAGTCTTTCCAAAGCTCAAGAAAAGAAAGCAAAGTTAATGTAGTCATCCTTCAGAGCCTTTCATATTTGTAGAAGTAGGGATAGTTGAGGATCATTCATGGATAGGAGGAAAAGACTAATGGGGCATATGGTAGCAGGTCTCGATCAGGATACAAGTTGGATAAGGATGATATAGTCAGAGGTGGCATATGGTTGGATACATCTAACAGAAGAGGTAGTGTTCATGGATTTTATTCTAGTTTCGGTTCTGATATACATCATTGTCATCATTACTATCAACATCCTTATAGAGAAGTGAGAAGCATTATTTTCCAGAAGTATTTAAGAAACCAATCCTCCTACTTTTGATGGGGATGTGAAGAAATCATAAGATACATAAGCATGGATACTTGGGATGAGGAAGTTATTTGGATTGCATGATTATTTAGAGAATATGAAAGCCAAGATAGTGATATTCAATCTCAAGGGAAAAGAAGATATACGGTGGGAATATTTGAAGTGTGTCAGAGGCATCAAGATATAGGAGTTGAGTTGGAATGAGTTTAAAAGACTCTTTAGGAAGAAGTACCTATCTGAGAGGTACTATGATGGAAAGTCTAAGGAATTTTATGAGTTGAAAATGGGTTTTATGAAAGAATAGGAGTACAAAAATAGGTTTTTGGAGTTGTTGAGGTATGTGCCATATCTCAAGGATGAGAATACAAAGGTTCAAATGTTCATCGATGGATTTCCTTTAGCATTTAAGGATCAGATTGAGTATGATGAGCATTGGTCATTGGTCGAAGCCATTAGGAAGTTGAAGCATTTTTATGATAATTCTAAGCATAAGTATGAGCCTAAGTGGGATTGGAAAGGTAATGACAAGACTAAAGGAATGTGGGCTAAGAAGCAAGGAAGACTTCAAGATCATGTGACAAGGAGAATATGGCACCTTATACAAAATTCAATGCAGTTGAAAAAGGACATGGTCTCATCGAGAGGAGTGGAACAAAGGCGATGATAGCAAGCTTTTGCAATGTTGGACTTATGGTGGAGAGGATCACAACAAATATTACTCATCGCATGAGGGTGGCAGACCTCAAATTTATAGTGATCAGGAAGCACAAATAGTTGGGTACGTTGGTCAAAGTATTCCTTGGATTTATGTAGCAAGGGATAATACTAAGGTTGATTATCAGGAATCCATTATTGAGATGGAAGTAAGATTTGTGATCAAGTTGTTTCTATTTCGGTTGATCCTGGATCTAACTATAGTTATATTAGTTCTGACCTGGTGGATAAGTGTTACTTTAATAAAGAAGTGCATGCAGAATCTTGGTTGGTGCAATTGACTACAAGAACAAAGAGAAGAGTTCACCATTGGGTCAGATCTTATGCATTTGATCAATTGAATGGTATGCTAATTAGCATACATATCTAAATGTGCTTCCTTTGGTTCATACAATATTATTTTGGGCATGGATTGGTTGTTTGTTCACAAGACTAAAGTGGACTACTATGACAAGGCTATTATGTGCCTGGATGATGATGGGAAAGGAGAATCTTGTAGGGAAATAAGAAGTTGACATAAGTAATAATGGTTGTAGTTATGTAGATAAAGCATAATTGCAAGAAGGGATGTGTATTTTTTGTAGTTCATATTACTAGTGACAAAGGAAAGGATGTGGGGGATGAGGAAGTCTTAAAGAAGTATATGATTTTGCAGCAGTTTCAGGATGTGTTTCATGTAGATATTTCAGAGTTTCATTTTCATAGGGAAGTGGAATTTTCTATTGAGTTGATTTTGAGATCAACACCAACACCTAAGGAATTGTAGAGGATGAGCACTCTTGATCTGGTGGAATTGAAGTTACAGCTTAAGGAAATGTTTGATAAGGGATAAATTAGGCCAAGTGTATCTCCTTGGGGTGCACTAGTATTATTTGTAAAGAAGAAGGATGGTACTCTTAGGTTGTGCATTGATTACAAATAGTTGAACAAGGTAACCATCAAGAACAGGTATCCTTTGTTTCAAATCGATGACTTGTTTGATCAGTTGAAGGGAGCAGCAGTATTCTCGAAGATTGATTTGAGATCAGGATATCATTAGGTGTGCATCAAAGAAGAATACATTCTGTACCAGGTATGGGCATTATGAGTTTGTGATGGTTCCTTTTGGTCTTACTAATGCTCCAGCCACTTTCATGTGTTTGATGAACAGTGCGTTGTGTCCTTATCTGAACAAGTTTTTGATAGTGTTCATTGATGTTATATTGATATGTTCTAAGATGAGGAAGAGAATGCAGAGCACCTAGTAGTAGTTTTAATATTGTCAAGAGAGCATGTTGTATGCCAAGCTTAGGAAGTGCAGTTTTTTTCAGACTGAAGTTCATTACTTGGGACATGTTGTTTCCAAGGAAGGTATAGCAGCTGACCCAAAAAAATATTAAAGTTATCATGGAGTGGCTAACTTATAGAAATGTGGATGAGGTGAGATCATTCATGGGACTAGCAGGTTATTATAGGAGTTTCATCAAGAAATTCTCACATATTTCCTATGATATTACATCTTTGCAAAGGAAAGGAAATAAGTTTGAATGGAATGAGGAGAGTGAAGATATTTTTGAGAAGTTGAAGGATTTTCTTACAAATAGTCCATCCTTGAAGATTGCAGATCTTGGTACGGATTTTGTGGTTTGTAGATATGCTTGCAAGAAAGGACTTGATGGAGTCCTAATGAAGAAAGGATAGGTGGTATTCTATGAGTCAAGGAAGTCGAATGAGCATGAGTAGAACTATGTGACTCATGATCTTGACTTGGCATCTATCATTCATGCCTTGAAGATGTGGACGCATTATCTTCTTGGCAGGAGGTTAGTCTTGATGAGTAACAAAATTAGATTGAGGTACTTGTTTGACCAACCTAATCTGAATTTTAGGCAAGCTAGATGGTTGGCTACCCTCAGTGAGTTTATTTTGATATTAGATATATCAAGAGATAGGAGAACAAGGTTGTAGATGCTCTTAGTAGGAGAGTGTAGGTGAATCATATTTCAGTAGTGAGCTTTATGGGAAAAATTTACAGGAGTGGATGTTGCAGGCATGGGAGCATGATGATAGTTACCAACATCTAAAGCACATGATGCAGTAACAGGCTAAAGGTGATAGAGATGAGGAGTATCACCTCACAACAGATGGCTTGGCCAGATTCAGGAACAAGATTTACGTGTTGGACAACAGTGAGCTCAAGAAGCTTATCTTGATGGAGTTTCAAGTTAAGTCGTATTTAGGTCACCTGGAATATCAAAAGTCTTTGACAACATTCAAGAAGGTCTATGATTGGCCAAAATTGAAGAAATAGGTGGCTAAGTTTGTTGCTAGATGTATGGATTTTCAGCAGGTAAAAGTAGAGTGTAAGCATCTAGCTGGTTTATTGCAGCCTATTCCAATTCCAGAGTGGAAATGGGAGGTCATTTCCATGGAATTCATTATAGGTTTTCCGAGGAAATTGAAGCAGCATGATTCCATCATGGTTGTGGTTGACAGGTTGAGTAAGGTAGCTCACTTCATTGCAATGAAGTCTACTAATTCAGCTAGTGAGGTAGCTCAGATCTTCATCAGGGAAATAGTGAGATTGCATGGTGTTCCCAAGAAGATCATATCAGATAGAGATGCCAAGTTCACTTCTAGTTTTTGGAAGGAGTTGTTTGCAAGCTTGGGGATAGAGTTATCTTTTAGTACAACTTATCATCTGTAGACAAATGGACAGATAGAGAGGGTTAACAAGATTCTTGAGGACATGTTGAGGATGTATGTCATGCATCAACAAAGGAAGTGGGAGGATTATATTCTACTAATAGAGTTTTCATATAATAATGGGTATCAAGAATCCTTGAGGATGAGTCCATTTGAGGCTCTTTATTTGCAGAGTTGTAATACTCCTATCAATAGAGTGATCAGTGAACAGGGTACTAATTGGGTCAAATATGTTGGCTGAGATGGAACAGGGAATACAAGTTACTAAGAGGAATTTGAAGGAAGCAGAGGATAGGAAGAAGATTTATGCAGATCAACACAGATCATTCAAGGAGTTTCAAGTTGGGGAGCATGTGTACTTGCGCATCAAGATGAAGAGGAGATCCTTCAGGATTAGATCATGTGTCAAGTTGGCACCTTGGTATTGTGGGCCTTTTGAGATCCTTGAGAGGATTGGACTAGTGGCCATACCGACTTGCACTGTCGTTAAAAGTGAAAGTCCATGATGTTTTCCATGTTTCATTGCTTAAGAAGTATGTGAAGAATGTTGATCATGTGATTGATTGTTCTATATTGCAGGTTGAACCAGAGGAAGAATTCCAACTAGAACCTCAGTGCATACTGTAGCATAAATAGCTCATGCTCTAAAACCAAGAAATAAAGAAAGTTAAAGTGTAGTGGAAGCACTTTGGGCCTGATGAATCTACATGGGAGATGGTTGATTAGATGTGGGCTTTGTATCCTTCATTATTTTTTGGTTCAAGAAAACGAGTTTTTGGTGTATATATATGGTTGTAAATAGCAAAATGAGTTTGAGTTATGGTATAGCGCCAGAAAGCTATATGTTTGTTTTGTTTTCAGCAAAAATGACATTGTAAATACTGCATCGAGCTATGTTATAAAACTCCATAGGTAGTATGTTTTTTCAATGGTTGTTGGTCATAGGTGTCATAGAACACCGAGGATAGTGTTCCCCCCAGGGGGAGGGGTTTGTAACAACCCAAGGTTAAAGTTTTATGTAATAAAGGATAATAAAGGGAAAATGAGACTAAGGTCATGGGACATGTATTCCAAGTTCAATGTTTGGAAAACATTGTAGTGGGAATCACTCTTGGTTTATTTATGGATATGGAAATTTGCAAAGGCATTGGCAGGAAAAGAGACAATAAATTAACATTTAATTATGAAAATAAAAGAAACTAGGAGAAAAGGAAGGTGAAGAGATGAAAATTTGCATGCTAAGGAAATTAGAAGGAAAATAAAAAAAAAAATGAGACATCAATTATAAAAAGGCATGAGAGGATCAATACACAGCTTTTGTAGTTGACATATTTTGCCAGTTCAGTTTTGGCTCTCTCCTTTCATTCTCTATCTCATACACTCTTGCACACTTAGAGAATTCTTGGAGCATTCTAGCATTCACTTGGATTTGGAGGAAAGAAAATAAAAGGACAAGAAAAGAAAAATGAAGGAAAGTAAGGAGAAGGTTGGATCAACAAATTCAACAGGAAGATCTTGCAAGTAATAGGTTTCATGTGTGATTTCCTAGCTAAGGTGTGAATGCATAGTAGATGCATTTTTTTATTTGGTTCATTTATTGTCATTGGAATGGATTTTACCAGGTTTTATAGTGGTTTCATCCTCGACTTGCCATTCCTTAGATGTCCATGGTGTGATGGGATTCATTATCGATTGAGCTTTCGATTTCCAGAAGGTTTTGGAATCGGATGAGGTGATCTCAGGAAAATTCCTAAGGGTTGGGGGTGGAGATGGTTTTCTCTAGGAAGCCCTTGATAGGTGGGTGGAGACAGGAAAATTCCTTAAGGTATGGTGAAGAAATTCTTAGGTATCCAAGCTTGGTTTTGTTTTGTGATCCTGGGGCCAGTTTAGGTGAGATCACGTTAAACTTGAGGGTGGAGGTGGTTTAACCTATGGATTCCCTAGTTGATTATGTCTTGGTTTATCCCATGAGATCCCACATTCATGCTTGGAATATGGCACAAGGGTGATTGGATGAAAGAAATATTTGGTTCAGCCCAATCTATGGTTGGGTGGTACATGGAAGTCCCTGACTTGGTTGGCTTTTGCATAAGTTAATAAGAGTTATTTTCCTATTGTGATCTATGAGCACTTGTACTTGTTATTGTGTTGATTTGATGGTTGATTTTTCATGGTTAATATTTTGGTTATATGTTGGTTATAAGCATGGTTCTATGATGTTCTCTAGTTATGGCTCTTGTTCATGATTTGTTAAGTATTTGAATGGTTGATGAATGCATGGGATAACAAGTGTTGGTGTAGCTACTTGAGATGTAATTAGACCTTCTTGGTGATTCTCAAATGAAGTTCAAATATTTAAGATCATATATGCATTCATGACCTGTAACTTATATGTTTACCATATGTTGACGAAATTTCTAATGTGTACTAGGAAGTCTAGGTCAAGTTCTTGCTTCAAGTTTGAATGTTTGGCATTTTTATCACCTTAATCATGATTCTAGAAAGTTATAGACAGTTATGGACAGTGCTCTAGAGACTTGCCTAAAAAAGTGGCATAGATCTCACGACTGCATGCATTGAACTAAGGAATTTGGGTCATAACCACTAGTAGTCAAGCCTATGCTTGTGCTTATAGCCTCCCAACCACATGCATGCATTGTTATTGGTGCAGTTAGGGGGGTTTCTCTTGTGAAAAATATTTCCAACTCATGGATTGATCACTTGGGGCGATTGGTAGCCTCCTGAGTGATTTGTAGTCTTTGAGGGATGTTAGTTTGTTTCCCATTTGTAGGCCCCACTTCCATAACTGCAACTTGGAGGTTGGGTCATATTATAGTGATAATCAACTTACATTTACCCTAAGAGCTTGTAAAAGCAGGAAAATTTTGGGAGGGGTGGTTACAGTATATTCTATAGGCTTCGATGATTCATTGTAGCCAACAAATATTCCTTTCTTTCCTGAAGGCTCAAGTTTTTTCCTCTTATCCTTAGCAACATGAATATATACATGAAAACCAAATATTTTCATGTGCCCAACCTCTAGCTTCCCTTAGATAAATCTTCTTCAAGAATCATACCTTCTATAACTATATGACAACTTCTATTTTGAATGTACACAGTTGTTTGTGATTCCTCCCCCCATAAGAACAATCGAAAGTCCAAATAATGCATCATGGCCTTGACAGATTCTTCAATGGACTTGTTCTTTCATTCTACTACACCATTCTATTGTGGATTATAAGGGACAATTAGCTCCCTCTTAATTCCAGCCTACTTGCAGAAAGAAACAAGCTCCTTTGAGGTGTATTCTCCTCCATTGTCAGATCTCAATATCTTGATATTTCTGCATTTCAAGTTTTCCACATATAAAATTTGAATTACTAGAACTTGTTGAATACCTCATCCTTAGTCTTCAAGAGATATATCCATATCCTATGGGAGAAGTCATGAAGAAATGTCACATAGTAAAATGAACCAACAAGTGATTTCATAAGCATCAGACCACATACATCAGAAAATTTCAAAGCTTCCTTAGATATATCATTATTTTTTGGAACTAGTTTCTTGATGTTATTCCAAGATCGTAGCTTTGCATACACCATCGTTATTCATATGCAATATAGGATCACTTGACACTATTTGACTCAACTCGAGAGATTCTCTGAAATGAAGATTTCCATACCTTTTGTTCCATAACTCACTTGGATTTATCTCATCACGAACTAGTGCTTGATCTGGTTGACTCACAAGTCTATATATCCTTCCATCATGAATCCCAAAACCCTAGCATCATCTATACTTGAGCCCTTGGACCAAACAAGTACTTTTCCATCGACAAAAGAAATTTTATATCCTTTAACTTCCAAACAAGAAAAATAGGAAAGATTCTTTTTCAAGCCTTGTACATAAGAATATTGTTGAGATGTACATTACTACTAGATTCCATCTCTATGGATTCCTTTCCAACTCCTTTGACTACATAACTATTATTGTCTCCCAATTCAAACCTTTGAGACAACTTCTTTTCTATCATGCTTGAAATATTCCCACACTCTCTGGTCATGTGTCTTGATGCTCCACTATCTACCAGCAACCTATGAAAGAATAATAGTAAA